>CP114127.1:1200000-1765231 GCA_029959195.1 Dictyophora rubrovolvata | reverse complement strand
TCCCTAACCCTAAACCCTAAACCCTAAACCCTAAACCCTAAACCCTAAACCCTAAACCCTAAACCCTAAACCCTAAACCCTAAACCCTAAACCCTAAACCCTAAACCCTAAACCCTAAACCCTAAACCCTAAACCCTAAACCCTAAACCCTAAACCCTAAACCCTAAACCCTAAACCCTAAACCCTAAACCCTAAACCCTAAACCCTAAACCCTAAACCCTAAACCCTAAACCCTAAACCCTAAACCCTAAACCCTAAACCCTAAACCCTAAACCCTAACCCTAAACCCAGACCGAATAAGATCTCTTCAAAAAGTATGCTCTCCCCCCTGTCTAGGTGATGCTGTATCATATCCCGCAGTCTGTCAACAGTACCCGGAGAGCCCTTGTAGGTGAACGACATATCATCCTCCGATGTGTACATGAAGTTGGCGAATCCGATCTCCTCCATGGCCGCCCTGAGCAGAATAAGCCAGTAGCCATAGATGTTTCCCAATGGTGTACGCGTCCCTTGAAGCATTAACGGATGTAGCTTGTCCATCTCTCTAAATAATCTTTAGCAAAAGTAAGACGAGGTAATTAATAAAAGACTTACAGATAAACATTTGACACTCCTTCAGAATCCTGGGTACGAATGTATGTATGCACCATTGCAGTGCTCCTTGCCATGAATTGAACTGCTGCAAATGTTTGTGTTATATCTCCCGGTGGCTTGAATGAACCATCCCTCTTGAGGTTATACCATACCAATGCCATCAGTACGGGATCGCCTGTTGCATCAATTTGCGAGCCTTCAAATTGATGTAGGAGAAGACTTGTCAAGACCTCATGGATAACCTCATATGAAACTGATTCGTCTTGAACTAACAGGTCACGAAGAGTCTCCATGGCATCAAACTGCCTTGGATTTAATAACTTTGGAAGAGGTGGACTAGGATCAGCTTGTAGAAGAAGATGTGATGCGATGACAAAGGCCATGAGATTAGCGTATCGTTTGAGAGTTGCCTCGGAGTCTGGTGTGCTGAATAGTAATGGTTTGATAACCCTGACAGAGAATGAGATGCATGTACAATAGATAGAAGAAAAAACATACGTTGTAATTGACCTGAGAGTTTGTCTAATCTGAGCCGGCATGTGGTCAAGGACCTCCATCGCCCTCTTCAAATAGTCTGTCAAGATATCTGCCAGACGTTTAAAGATCGGGTTTGTCTTGACAGACTCCACAAATTCATTCACAACACCCGATTCATAATCCTGAACCCACTGAAGCCACCCAAGCTTCCGCAGCCATGGTGGGGGCTCTCTATTGCCAGTATCTGCTAGTTTGACGTTTTCTGGAAGGGCATAATATGCATTGAGACACGCCTGCAACGCATCGTCCATCGTACGAGACTTGAGTGGAATACGAACCGGAAGCCATCGACGGAACTTGGAAGAGAGCAACATTTGATGTGCTAGGTCTGCAATGGGTTGCTCGAATGGAAAACCGTGGTGATCTTCTCTCCAATGTTTTTCTGCGGACCCAAGCATTCCCTTGACTTCGGGACATCGTTTACAGCGAAATACAGATTGAACCTTTACACCTTCGAATGCTGCATGTGAAGATGAAGAACAGAAAAACGCGGCCTCAAAATCTTCTGCATGCTCCAAAAGATTGTGCTCAAGGATGTACGGCTGAAGAAGACTTTCATCGAACTTGGTTAATTTGTGCTTATCGTAACAATGGCTGGATGCAAATGTGGGTAAAACTGCTTTTTCACATTCAATGCAAACCAGAAAATGGCCACGCATGTTAATAGCGTAGCCCCAGGACTGGAGAAGTTTGTCGGAGAAAAGTTCGCTGTGATCTTGAGAATCAGCAGCAACCAACGTAGGCAAAGGCTGGGGACTGCCTTGATCATCTAAAGTAAATGCAATGTAAATATGGGAGAAGATGAGTGCGTATTCAACTACTTACTTGTATTGGGAAGAATAGGAAGATCGTGCACCAAGACATGTCGTTTGATTGCAGAAGGTGTCTTGAAACCGTTGTTACAACTGGGACACATATAGCAGCCGTCAGCCGCTGCGTAGACAGTTACTGGCTCCAAAGAATTCTTGAAGAATACATTGGTGGCTTTAGCTTGTCTAGATTTAACAATAAGTGAGCTGCCAGAGTTTATATCAAAAAGACTTACATGGACGACATGACAATGTTTTGCGTATTATGCAAGAGTGATATAACGAGGCAGCTTGAAAAAAGTAGTGGCAAGCTTGACTAAAGAGACCTGTTTAAATATGCATAACACTGTCAGAAAAAAAAAAAAAAAAAACTACCTAATAGATCTTTAAAGATCTTGACTTGCTGCGTTGAAAAATGGAGCCATCCATGACTACGGTGGGTTGCCAGCAAGCCAAAAGACTCCGATGTTTGAGGTTGGGGGATAAAATAGAACGCGTAGAGGATACTGGTATAAATTAGTCAAGACCCAAATATATACATTAGCGATCCCAGTGTACGTGTTGGTTGAGATCCAGGTTTACGTGTTGGTAGAGATTGAGCTGAAACAGCGGGAACAACCGTAGGTATCGGAGAACGGGAGTAAGAGTGAGCCGAAGGGAAAAAAAAATCTATTATATTAGTTATGGTACACGTCATAGATAGTAACACTAGATAGATATAAGAGTGGCATGGTATAAACTCACCGTAATACTTACCATGCGCATTGTCTCCGTCTACTCTAATACTTAGCATACATGGCGACAGTACAGACCATCAGTGTAATGGCGTACAGACAGTCAGCATGACAGTATACAGAATATTAGTATAACAATGTATATAACACCGTCAACATAATGTTATATGTATCTACAATAATACTTACCCAATGTCAACAGATTAAACATTAACGGATTGAACGTCAATGATTGTACACACTACCCATAAAGATTTAACGGACAAGAGATAGTGGGACAGGAGATAGCAAGGGGTGACCAGGTCACCCCGGACCCCAACTAAACCCATCAGTCAACGTTCGTTATCCCCGGTGCCTTTGCAGGCTTAACCAGAGGTCGATCGGACAAAGGGAGTGGGGTCAAATGTTCTAACACCAGCAAAGCCCCTGTGGGCCTCAAACCGGAGGGGAGGTTAGTGATAATGAGAAGGGGAAAGAAATACCTACAGAAGTCACTGTAACATTGAAAAAAGAAGAGTCCACCAATCCACAAGAAGACCACATGCTCAAAATCTTCAGCCCGGTTGCCTGATGAATCGCAACAGGTCAGCCTACTGATGATGAAGCAGCACAATGGTCTGCTAATGATCAGAAAGGACTAAAGATCCCTAAAGGGAACTGTCAACAAAGAGATAAAAGTAAAAAAAAAGCAACAGACACACCGGATTACACCCTCTACCCTGACCTGACCCCACCCAGTCCTTCCAGCAGTCAAAACCCTCCAAAACCGACCTGAAAATAGAAGAGGAGATAGAATGGAGGCAGAGGAAGCAAAAAGAAGCAGTTTTATGAACGAACTTTGGATGGATGGCGAAGCAGGAGGTGGGGGGGGTATGATGAGAGTCCAAATTCGGACTCAGCCAGCTGTACAGTCCACGATGAACTTGCGCGCCCACGGGCGCTTATTTTAAGCGCCAGACGACGTAGATAGAGAATTAAAAAATATTTTACCCATCTTTTTTTATTTTCAATTTGGAGCATTTTTGAGCTCTCTAGACCCAAAACTACACCAATTTTCAGAGGCAATTGTGTGAATTTTTTATTTTTAGTCTACAGACCCGAAAACCCGGCCAAATCAAAAACCGAAAAACATGGGTCGGATATTTTTAGAGTCTCTACAAACGGAGACGGGCGCTTATTTTATCACAAGCGCCCCTCACGTGACTGTTCATCTGAGCAAGTAAAGAAAGTCTGCACAACAGTTTATTTTGACTGTAGAGACACCAGTTCTCAACCAAATCGCAAACAAAAAAATATGGGTAGAATCTTTTTTTATTATCTACAAACCGTATTAACCATATGATTACGTCACCGATGTATTTTAAACACCTTTAAGCGAACGTCATCCAAACAGTGATGGATGCATCCATCGAAAGGAGCCTGATTTCAGGGGGGGAAAAATTACTATAAATAGCTATTAGTTACCTAGATTTAGTATACACTTTAAGTTACTATATATATCTAAGGGAATACGCTGTAGTGAGCAAAAGAACACCAGAGGAGAGGGAGCTACACTAAGCGGAGAGTCATCTAAGTGGAGAGGAACCTAAGCGGAGAGTGAGCTAAGCGGAGACAAACCTAAGCGGAGAGAAATCTAAGCGGAGAGGAACCTAAGCGGAGAGTCCACATTAGCCGGAGAGGCAGATAACCGGAGAGACTCCCAAAATAGGGAGGGAAAGCTAAGCGGAGAGTTAGTATTCACCGGAATGATACAAAAATAGAGACCGGACTCACCAGAGTGATGGGACAATAGAGTCCAGACTCACCAGATCATTCCGTCAGGGTCCCAATACATCGGCTAATGCTAAGCGGAGACTCTCCGCTTACTCTACCGGTGGGGCCGGTAGGGATGGAATATAAGTAGTGGTTGATATCAACATCTCTCCGCTTAATTAACCTTACTATAAACAACTCTCCGCTTAACCTCGCTTAGCCCTTACCCGACCTCCGCGTACCATATTCAGCTTCTCAATATGTCCCGAATAATAGTAAGTAGCTTCTCAATATGTCCTGAATAATAGTAGGGCATATATAAGGTGGGCATGGGCACCGCAGCTAACTCAGCACTTCATCCTCATCCCCATTCTCCACAATCCTTTCTCATTGACAATGCAATATGCAATCGCCCACTCTCACTCTGCGCATTCCTTTTTTTCTAATCGAAACACCACAAGATGTTGGAGAGCCTCCCAGCGTGCCTTGAGGCTGCCTCTTTCCTTTCTTGACCCCGCTCTTCGCACACTTTATGTTTCTGCCATGGAACTACAAGCTGAGTTGCCTAACATCATCACTTGCAATCCTTTCAAAAAGGAAGCTGAAGAAACACTGTAGTATGTCTTCCTTTTATCCTTAGTTCTTATTTAATTTTCGATTTTTTCAGTCCACTTCACACCGGATGGTACTCCCACACAGTGGCCGTAATGGCACTTGCAACATATGCTAGAGCACGAAGACTGGGCTGGTGCTGCTGGTGTTCATTGTGTGCCGAATGACCAAAGTTTGCAACATTCACGCAGGACCAACTTGGACCGTTTCTCGAGTGCTATGATTGCGGTTTCTATGGTAAGCATTTTCTGGCATATGTTTTCAATCCCTCACTGAACTTCAAAACAGTTCCTTTGAATAAAACATATGAAACGGCAACTGAACTCGCAGGATATCCTTACACAGCAAATGGCAGTAAGTTGATCTTTTCATCATTCCTGTTCCCCCACTAAATTTCACAACAGCGCTTCAGCCAATTATAAAGGCCCTAGCCATTCCTGCTCCAGAGAGAAACCAACTCAGCCGAATTCATCGCAATAAACGAGAAGTTCATCGAGAATATAGTACCTGTAAGCTTTAGTTTTTTTTATATAATCAATGGAAATTAATTGTTATTCTAATTCTATCTAGCATACACTTTAAGGCCGCGCATCAAAGTAAAAGTCGAAAGAAGCCCAAGCCCAGATTTACCTGGCACACTTGAAGGAATTCTCGCTGGTGTTAAATTATCTGAAGGAAAGAAACGTCAATCTACTTCCCAGAGGCAACACCGTTCTGCCAATTCCAGCACCCGAACACACAAACCGATGGAGATCTATGAAGAAGCACCTGCAGGTCATGATGACGACTCCACAAAGATCGAATTTTGCCCTTACTGTGGATCTGGGGTTGTTGAAGACCTTATGGAGAATCATTTGAAAGAAGACTGCATTGAATATGCAAACTACGGCTCAGACTGAGTTTTCCCTATAGCGTACTTACACTATTTCATAGCTTAGGATACCCTTAAATTTTACTCAAGCTTTTAATTCATATGCTCGATTAATACAAGTAGTACAAGTAGTAAATACACTAATTGATGCATCGCATTCGCAGTGGTTTTATTGTAAAAGACTTTCTCTATTGTTTCAGTAACTAACCATCATAGCATTTCAACTGTAGCAAATCTATGTGTGCTCTGTGGCCTAGTGCATACTGCTGGCTGTATGTCTTTTTTAAAGCTTCTTCGTTCGATTCCCGTTCCCGCCATAATTTTGAAGACGCAGCTTACTTCATTCAGTTTTATTTTTGAACTTAGCGAAAAGAAAATGATGCCGTATAATATATTTTATTGAAGTATATAATGTGATGTGACTGGGGTCCATTCACCTAAGCGGCTGGATCTGAGATATCGATCTGAACAATCGACCCATAACTCATTGATCATGGTTCCGGGGTCCAAAACCCCAATTTAGCCCGTGCCTGGTTAGATCTCATAAAAATTAGCCGAGTCATACCAATCGACTAGAAACCCCGTATTGCGGGAACTATAGGTGGGCTGGAGTTACGGCATTACTTCGGCCTAGTCGGATTCAGACAAGCCGGGGACACTTATGGACAAGCGCGGGACACTCAAGGAACGTCATGGGACGTTATTATGGCATGCTGTCACAATAGCCTGCTAGTAATGCTAACCATATCTTACGATGTCCCCCCAGAAAAAATATACAGAACTCCAGACGAATGTTTCACTAATCTTCCTGGTTTTCCATATCACCCACGATATGCATATCTAGGAAACCTCCGTTATGCGTTTATTGACGAAAGATCTGGTGTTTTCCATGGTGGTAGACAGCTATCATCCGATGAACTTGAAAAAACAAATTTCTCTGAGAAGGAAGCGATTTGGGAGACTTTCTTGTGTTTTCAGTATGTACATCAAGGAAATCCTTGTATATACCTGCTTTGATGGTATTTTTGTAGTGGTCAACCAACCTGGTCCTATTTATATCGAAAAATGATCCCCGTATTCTTGAATCATCCCCCAAAAGGATACTTACGTGAAAAATACGTCCAAAGACGTATTCTCGTTCCCGACTACTTTGGATGTGGTCGATCAGACAAGGTGAACGGCCAGTTTTTTGTTTATTCTCTTCGGGAAGTAACAAAATATATAGCCTATTGATGATACATTTTACACATTCGATATGCATCAAGATTATCTTGTTAATTGTAAGTGGTATTATTAAGGTTATGTGAAACTTTGTTCTCATGTAGATTTCCAAGTCGTACGCCACCATGTTATTGAAGAGGGTCCCGCGAGTGGCGAAATCACTTTGATTATGCAAGGTAAGCTAAGCTCAAATTTTTTATCTAAAACTTTTCTCTCAACACTCTTATATAGACTGGGGTAGGTATTTTCCTTCAAAGAACGCTTCAATTAAAAGAACTCTAATAAGGTGGGATATTGGGATTTACTCTTCTTCCAATCTTCCCAAACTTGTTCACTCGTTTGTTCGTCATGAATACTGGACTGGGATTAGGAAAATCACCCAGCAAAGGCTGGATAGCTTTTCATGACTTCATCAAACGAAGTCCGAATGCCAATGTCGGTGGAATCATTGCGAGAGGAACACCGCATCTGACACAGGGAGAGATATCAGGATATGATGCCCCCCATCCTAACCAGATTAGCAAGGTGCGTGCATATCCTTTCGGCATCACCTTAGACCACCATCTCACATTGGGCACACATCCCATTTCAGGCCGGCATCCGTCGTTTCCCACCAATTGTTCCCCGTAGACCAAACATGCCAGGCGTACCCTCCTCTTTCGCAGCTGTAGCTTACCTTAATCGCCTTCTACCTTCACAAATGCGAGTATTTGTAGTCATGGGTTTGAAGGATCCGGTGCTTGGTGAACCGGTTATGGAAGGGCTCGTTCGAGTAGCTTTTGGGAGCACAGGGTCGTTTGTGTATAAGCATCCCAATGCTGGACATTTTGTTCAAGAGTGGGGAGGTCCGATTGCTGAACTGGTTTTGGATACGTGGTCTACTGTTCCACAAGGACAGGAAAAAGAGGTGAGGTCGAAAGGTGTTGAGTGGAGAGTGCCAACAGTTGTGACGAAGTCCAAACTCTAATCGGGATTTTCCCCCCAAACAAGGGAATTGGGGGTCTGTAAACAGTCATGAGAGTAATAGTATATATAACATTATTTCCTGCGTGTATTGCATTGGTCCAAACATTCACAAAGATGATCTGAAAGACTCTATACATTGATTTACATTTACATTTTAATTTTGCTGCAAGTCCTGTGAAAGCCCACTATCCTGCAGCCCTGAATCACCTTCATTACCTTTATTAGGGAACAAATCATCAAAGTGGCGAAGACACGAAGCTTCTTGATAATCTATACGGAAGGATAAGCCAAGTATTCCATCGTCAAAGATATTTAATCCTAAATCTAACCGAAATTGTCATAGTAATTACACCAGCATCTACCACGTGTGTGTACATCTCCCTGAGGACAGTGCTGAATGATGGGATGTTTATATCCTATGTCAGAAAAGAAGTGCAGCTGGTTCTTAGAAAGGAATAGGCCGGCAGCAATACTGTGCACGGGGGCATCACCCCACCTCTAGATAGTCGTCGACATGTAAGTAATTTCCCCGATGAACGATGGAGAAACAAACTTCATAATAAAACCCTCCAGCACGATCTAAGTGTTCAAAGAAACTAGAATAAGCTTCTCCTCTCCAAAAATCCATATCGGCTATCTCGAAATTACTCCACCCTATAGTCAATGTCGTGTCATATTGTTGGGCTTCGACTTATTGGACGTACAGTGGCAAAGGTTATATGTTTCACCACCGTCATGTGATAAGAAACCAAGGGCATTATCCGGATGAACGTATTCAGGATGTGTGCTCGTGAATTCTGTAGGAACATTACAAGTGGTTACATCAGCTCAAAAGGGTACAAGTATTCAAAGCAAACCTTTTACGGACTGCCATAGCGTAGACACCGTTTTTTCAATCTCCTTCAAAGCCAAGGTGAAACCTATATTTACGTCAGTTGCATCAATATCAGGGACAATGTGTACGCTTACTTACCATAGACTTTTCCTTCATCCTGCATCAAAAGAAACGGATCATAATCGATATCGCAAAAAAATTGGACATCTGGCCTAGAAAAGGAACGATATCCACATCCACCACAAAGCTAAATAAGAAGATCACGAGCTCACTCTACACGCCAATAGTACCTGATGTCTTTTAGAAGTTCGTGTTTGAAAAAGAACTGCAACGAAGAGTAAACTTGAAGGTCACGGCATTAATGGGCAGCTGACGATATAAATTGTCTTACGCCAGAGTTAAATCGACACATGTTTCTATAATCAACACTCCCTGTCCAGCAACAATGATAAAAACGACGTATTTATTATGATGGTTCACTTGCATACCTGCATAGAGAACATGCTGACGCATTAGACTTTTCCTAGCCGCAGCCGCTTTCTTTTCATTTATCCACGAAGGTTGTTTCCAGTGATCTTCTGGAATCAAACCGTATGAAACGTTGGCACTCGTCAAAATGGAGGTTCTTCTGTCAATGACAAGTGCAGATTCATCAGTATGCATGCTCTTTGGGGACTGTGTCAGTGGACACAAATGAGATGCCTGTACTTCTTAAACTCGTCAGAAAACTCCTTATTGTTCAAGAATATCCAGGGATAATTGAATTTTTTGTTGAACCGGTCTTCCAGTTGCCTCATTGAGGTGACGACTCCTTCGAGATCCGTATTGCGTGCTAGCATGACGATGGCAGCATTAGCTCTTCTTGGTGCTTCATCTTCTTCTCGAGATTGTCCAGCATGTTCGCCGAATGAGAAATGCGAGCGCCAGTTGGCTTTGAATTGCTGAAAAGCGTTTGTGGCGTCGGAATTGTTTGTGAGGATGAGGTCCGATCCAGGCTTTCTATAAACGTTGAGCAAAGAAGTCAGTCCGAACTAGAAATGAAAGTCATTTACGTTACTGTTGGTAGTTAGGAGTTCATACATACCAAGGCTAATGCAATAAGAAAAATGAACCGAAGAGATTTTGTCCGACAAAGAGTGAACATCAAGGGGGGCGCGCAGTCTTGGATCTGACAATCAGCGGGAAGAATGCGAGATAGCAAGAGTGACAAACGTGTTTAAATTATGTTATCGTAGCGTGACCGCTGATGTTATATATGGATTGACACCTACAGAATCGAAAGGGAATAAAAACGCGTTCGATTGGTGGAGTAAAAAAACACTTCGAGGTTTTACATGTGGTTGACTACTGAGATTTCTTCCATTAGAAACGGCCATCTCCTAGCAACGGCCCAAGTTCGCGGATGAATTGTCTATATATAGTTTGGTTTGATTTCAAGGTTGCTGCTCCATTCCTATGTTTAAGTGTGTGGCTGAATCTTTCGACGTTGGCGGCCCGAGCGTGTACAAATCTTGTGGTCTGACTCGATGTTCACTGACAATCTGTACCCCAAAAGACGCAGATATCCTTCGTTGGGTGGAGCAATACGCCTTCGCACGCATGAGAATCACATTTCCACAAGGCCACCTGAGCAGTGCCAGACAGATGTGCGCTTAGCGAGATTAACCAATTATGAACTGTGATTTTAATTGCGTTCGTCACTGATTCTAATCAAATTAGCGGCCAATCATCACGTAAATCTTTTAGTGGAAACGATGTGGATCGTGAGTTGCAAATGTTGTACCTCAACTTCGTCTTCATCGCTTCGGCCGCAGCCAGCAACAAAGTAACAAAATCGCAAAACAGCACGGCCCCGGTGACAGAAGTGTCGTGTGTATAGTAGACCTGGTGCTAAAGCTTGAGCTCGAGATCTCTGGCGATTATGACTGCATCACTTACAGGTACTTATGCAGCCTTTTGGGATGTCTATGTTCTACACCCTGATTAATTCCATACGCTCTTCCGTGTCATTGCTCATGAAGTATTTGCCTTTTCCGAATAATCACCTATATTTTTGAAATATATGAATACGATATATTGTTATTATTATTATATGGGGGAAATATATATATAAAGTCTCTGGCCGATGTTGAATCATTTAACTCGCGTAAGATAGATCCTTCAACTTTAGTAACCGGGTTCAAGGTGAAAAAAGGACCCAAACCGAGCTGTTAGTTATATATAGTTATTGGAAAGTGCAGAACATATTATAAATATCATAAATACCGTTAAGAATCGGTAATATCAATTGGCGGCAGGGACTTATTTTGCCGTGCAGAACCACGCCACTTAGGATTCCACGCATATGCCATGAGTCGACTTCAGGAAAATAAGCTTAGCACGACTAATAAATGAAATATTCTTGGGGGACATACCAAGAGGTTGGGCTAAAACAATCAAGGAAAAATAGACCCATAAGCGGCCCCACCATCCGTGAACCTTTCTTCCAGTCACGGACGTCCAGACATGCTCCAAACAGATGAGAAAGGCTTGCGAAACAAAGTATAAAGGTGTTGTCCAATTGAAACGTCCACGTACCAGATAGCATGGGATTTCGTGATATAATCCAGACGCAAGGAATGTGCCAAACAGCATGCCATATCTGCCTAAGCCAACTTGTTGACCCAGCCATCCGCATGGAAATCCACAGATGACCAAGAAGGTATGACGAAGGAGTTGGTGCCATCTTCGACCCCATAATTGTTGCAGTGATTCTGATGCCCATGGATGATGGAAGAGTGGGGGCCATAGTGAAGAAGGCTGATTAAAAATACCAACGGAAATTAGGGTAGCAAGGTAATAGCCAGCTTGAAGCGTTTCAATGACGAAAATACCCGTAAAAATATGGATAATTGTCGCAAGAATGATGCGCTGTAAAAACGGTAGGCTTTGGATGTACATTGTGCCACCATCAGGAGTTCGAAGAGGCGGCGTGAGCTTGAGTATGAATTCTACAATATCAAATGTAATGAAAGACCGAAGGAACATAAAAAAAGTTTTCCGAAGAAAGGGCCATTTCTGAAGCGGCCGTGTTTCTTCCGGAAGGGGAATGTTTCTGCCATATTTGAAACCAATCCCGCGAACGGTAAGCATTAGTTGGTTTGCCTCGGAAAGTGCTTTCAAACAAGACTTTCTCCCATTAATGGCTTTCTCTTTTGATCGATCGCCGCCGAGTCTATCAAGATGCGTTGTTGTTGAAAAAGTGAAATTCAAAGCTTGTGCGAACTGTGTCAACGAAGTGAAACCTTTTTGCGAAAAGCCAGTGCTATGTGAGTGAGGTAACTGGTCGAACGATAAGAAAATAGCGCACCTAGTCCTGCATTAAACACAAGATACCCTCTGCCACCAAATGCATAGTGCAATGCAACATGGATGCAACAAAACGCAGAAAGTGGAAACAAAAGCACACGAAGTATCCGAGTGTCTGGCCACCGACTGAGAAGCGCAAGGATGAAATTAATCGATCCGGGCAGGAGCAAGATGAGCCAGTTGGTGGAGTTTAAGATAATACGCTCAGATGAGTTTGGGAAAACATTCTGTTGGACGCCTTGGAAAAGGGAGACAGCGCGATGTGTGGAGGTCATGAGCACCTTCTGGAGATGACACCGGAGACGCCCATCACTGCGCAAAAAACTACTTTGGATCCGGTTTGGAATTGCAATGGCGTTTTATGAACTTTGCGCTGTCAAGCATGTCGAGCCCGAGCCAAGCCCGGGTTTTCATTGAATGCAGGCCTGGCGACTGAGTTATGTCGTCAATGAACATGTCATGTGACTCAAGTCACAAGGTCACGCGATTCCTTGGCAGTTCCACTCGATTACTTACTGTCTTTCACGAGCTGTACCAGTTTCCGAGCGTTATATTCGGACTCTCATATCCTCTTACTGCACTACGTACAAAATTGAAACAACAAAGGTTAGACTAAGACCAGACTAACAGTCGAACTTGGAGGATGGCAAGGATTGTCTCTACTGCAAGCGGTAATAGGTGAACTTTCGGACAAGTGTGTTATCATTTTTTCAATTGCTCGATGCACTTATTCCATAGTGAATTTGAGGTCCTAAATTGTGACACGGACGATTATTATGCCTGCACTTCCAGTCCTACTGCACACTACGCGTCTTTCTCACCCAGTTCTCAACTACAGAAAAAGAGACAAACTCAATCTTTCTACCTATGACTTCTATTGCTGCAGTACATTATTGACAAGCACGGATGGTAATGGCCAAGACGCTCACATATACATGGACAACATCAGTATGAGTTCCAGTGAAGCTGATCACGACGGTCCGTGTCAGGGCTTAAAGACATGTATAAAGTCACTGATCGGCACTCATTCCCTTGATCTACCAGCTGAATGCAACTCTTAGTAGCGCGTTTTGCATTCGCAGAGTGCCGCGATCGCTGAAGTCAGCTGACCTTGAACTTCCTCGCTTCATCACTCCTCCCTTGTATTATTCGGCTCTTGAAAAGACGACTATCGTTAAGCGCCATCGTATCGTATTCTTATTCGCAGATTCACAGAACTTACTAGTGGGAATTAGCAGCATGGTTCTTTTTTGGAATATGTCATTTTGGAAAGGAGTAACGTCATGTGAGTGTGCGACTCTCTTTCGATGTTTTTCTCGCTTACTTTCTTGGTGATACAGTCAACCATCCAGTGAGAAGTATTTTCAGAATAAATCTCGCTCGGATCGTAGTCACTGGGGTACGTGTATAATATCGGCTGAAGATATTGATTATAGTGTGTGCACGCGCTTATCTACTGTTCTTCACTAATAACCTTCTAGTAGAGGCTTCTCGAGGCTGCGAAACCCGTTCCCTGATGTGGCTGATTCCCATGAGACGCATCCCCTAACTCCTTCTTTTTCTCTTCCTACCATTGCCACAAAATCCTCTCAATTCCAACCACGGTGGCACAACGGGATGTCGACCTCACAGACTCCAAAGATAATGAGGGGCCTACAGCTTATCGAATTCCAGAAAACCTACCATTATTCTACGAGTATCCCGGTTCCAATGATCGTCAAACCCAGCGAGGTTTTGATCAAGATTGCGGTTGCCGGTTATTGTCACAGAGGTCATGGTTGTTAGTGGCGACTTTGAGAGCAAGATGCGTGGCCCTTTACCCTTGATACCTTCTCATGAAGGCACGGGTATTGTTGCAACAATTGGTTCTCAAGTAACGAATGTAAGAGTTCGTTGTTATACATAAGTTGTTTCTTGCTCGGAGTTTGCGCGGCTGATTTGTTCTGCAAGGGAGATCGAGTCGGAACTTTGACTTTCAAGAACGCCTGCCGTACATGTTTTGATTGTAAAAATGACCTTGTCGGATACTGTGAAGATCTGGATATGCTCGGATTGACGTTGGATGGCGCAGCTGCTGAATATATGATTGCTGACCGTGATTAGATTGTTCATTTGCCTCCCAATCTTGATTTCGAAGCAGCTGCGCCGTTGATGTGTCCTGGTAAGCACAACATTGAGAATGTTAATTGTTAGATTTTTGGTTCTCAAGGTGGTACGATTTATTGCAGCATAAAAAGTGCTAATCTTAAACCGGGTGACACACTCGGCATTATCGGTGCAGGGGTAGGTTGCAATCGTTATAGTAGTCTTTGCGTAAATTGTTTTGAATATTTCAGGCGCTAGGTCATCTTGGTGTGCAATTTGCAAAGTGTTTGGGTCTCAGAGTCATGTGTCGACACGAGACAAGCTCCACTGGATCTTGTCAAAAACCTGAAATACTCGCCTGTACGTTCTTTCCTGTTTTTTTGCGGGTTTTCTACATAAAATCGTCAGGATTTTGCCATAGACGCCACGAAAGGCGTTGAATATGCCTTACCTGAAATTGCAGGTGGTGTTGATGCAGTTATAACTGCAACGGATTCCCTCGCAGCACATGAATACGGCCTGAAACTTGTGCGAAAACATGGAACGTTTGTTGCGATTGGCTTGTAAGTCAGAACGCTCTATATGATATTCATATTCAGACCAAGTGATCCTATCGTAAGGAATTTCTTGTGAAAAATCTAATAAACTCGTTTCTAAACGATCTTTCTGTAGCTTATACACTAATTATCTCTTCAAGAACATTACCATAAAAGGTTCTCTATTAAGCGACACACCCCTCGCTCAAGAAATGGTTAATCTTGTCGCCGAAAAAGGTATGTCTGCGAGGTTGACGACGGCGAGACGTTCATCCTCATAAGTACCCTCAGGCATCGAAGTCAAGGCTAAGGCATATCCGTTAGAAGATTTCCAGACACTGTTGGATGATTATGAGAAGGCTAATCATGCTGGAAAGCTTGTGCTACGAATTTCCTCTGATTAATTTCTGGTAAAGCCGCGTTATCTCGGACACCTCATAGTTTGGGTGTAGCTTTGAAACCAATTGGTATTCTCTGTCATTCCTGTTCATATAAAATCCAAACATACTGCTATCAATTATGGGTATGAAATCATATGAATCTGGAAGTCCATACTGCGCAGTGCACCCGTGCCTTCAGAACGCGACATATTATGTAAACGCGATAGCCCACGCCGAATGACGTTTGTTGTTTCTTAAAGTTTCCCATGCAGCTTATCTTCTTAGCGTCTGACCTTGACCACATCTGAAATGAGAGGTCTATTGATCACAGAGTACAACAAACCTTACAAATTCTCTACGGACATTCCCATCCCAAAGATTGAAAAACCAAACGAAGTGCTCATAAAAATCGCCGTTGCTGGGTATTGTCATACGGAAATGATGGTGGTTAACGGCGAATTTGACCACAAAATGCGTGGACGAACACTTCCCCTGATCCCTTCTCATGAAGGTACAGGTTTTGTGGTTGATATCGGATCGGCGGTCAGCAACGTCAAAGTATGGTCCCCAAGTTTGCTAAACTAATGTGATCGTGCAACTTACTGATTACTAGGTTGGTGACCGTGTAGGAGCATTAGCGATGAAAAACGCTTGTGGTAATTGCTCTGAATGTCGGCGAAAAACACCAAAATATTGCGAGAATGTCGAAATGCTCGGGTTAACGGTTCATGGTGCAGCTGCTGAATATATGGTTGCAGATGCCGCATGGATAATCCATCTGCCTCAAAATCTAAGTTTCGAGACGGCAGCGCCCCTTATGTGTGCTGGTACTATCTCTCAGGTATTATCATATCAACATTTCTCTAATTTATTTTATTAGGCTGTACAGTCTATTGTGCCCTGAAAACGGCGAATCTGGATCCTGGAGATACTGTTGGGATTATCGGCGTTGGGGTGAGTCTAAGTGTCCTGTGATCGTGTAAATAAGTTATTCTGCTAGGCTTTAGGTCATCTCGGAGTTCAATTCGCTAAATGTATGGGTCTTCGGGTTGTTTGCGTAGATTCCAGGCAAGCACCCTTAGATTTAGTCAAGAGCTTGAAATTTGAACCGGTATATATTATTAAAGCTGAGTTTATTAGTTTGTCTTATTCACTGATACGGGCCTTGCAGGATTATGCGATTGATGCCACCAAAGGGATAGAATATGCCTTAGCCGAATTCAAAGGCCATGACGTTGATGCAGTGATAATGTGTACTGATTCTGTTCCTGCGTATGAGTACGGTCTACAGATGGTCCGGAAACATGGGACATATGTAGTCGTCGGACAGTGAGTTCTCCTTCGCTCCGTTGTTTACCGAGTCTGACCTGTCTCAGACCATTTGACCCTATTGTGCGTATTTAATCACCTCTTCGCTTATCAGTTTTTCATTGCTGTTCTCTCAGCCGGTGCACTATAGAAATCTAATAGGCAAAAATTTGACTTTGAAAGGCTCTCTGTTAAGCGATCCTGCGTTAGCACGATCCTGCGTTAGCACAAGAAATGGTCAACATGGTAGCTGAAAAGGGTATGCTTCGACGTCCTCTACCGCTCCAAACTCTATTGAGTGCTTCATGTTGTCTCTTGGTTCAGGGATCGAAGTCAAAACTAGATCCTATCTTTTGGAAGATGTACAGAAGTTGATCGATAACTACGGGGAAAGCGACCATGCTGGAAAGCTTGTTTTGCGTGTTTCTGCCGAATGAAATATGACGTCGGGCGAAGGTGTATATAGTGCAACTTTGGTGGTATATTGTTCGAATACTTATCTGATGCTTTTCCTTATTCCGTGACATATACGTTGTATTTCTACCTATAGGATTCTCTATCACACTGACCATTGTAAATACATATGAAGTTTGACGACTCACCTCGGGAAAAGAAATTACACGATATAGCCTCGGTGCTACAGCGCTGATCGGGATCTTTATGTAAAACACATCGAATGATTGACCAATAGCGCAAGTGGCTCAGCTCCAATCGCCCAACATTCGCGGAAAAGCTTTCAGCTGGTTGAAACAATGGCAACTCTTTATTTGCAAAGAACGATGACGGCAAGACTTAGACACGTACTTAGAAGCGTCAACAATGACTATTGATGATGATCAGCTCTTCCTGATAGCCATGATAGCCTAACGTTCTGCGTGTGCGTAAAATGTCGTTCCTGAGTTGTGTTAGGCCTGAGCGTCATACCCCCTAATATGCGAGAAGATTTCGCTGATGTCTACGTAGATGTCTCGATACCAGTTGCTGTGTTGCAAGTATTAATTTGCAAATAGAATCGCGGGCGGCAAATAGTCGATCCAATCGTTCATAATCACACTGCTAGTTCAAGTTGCTCAAAGACTAGTAACACAAATGACGACACTCAGAGACTTAAAAGCTTAACACGCTCAGTTCGAATACTTAATACTTTTTACTCAAGTATCCCGGTGTAAATTGGGCTATCGGAGGCTGTTGATTGTCGCGATCCACTAAAGGGCACTGTTCAAAGGTAAACGGCGCGATCGAAAGAAAATCATGAACTATAGCACAACTTAAATTAGGATATTCGATTTAAATAGTACATTAATTCGAAAGTACGACAGACATTCAAATACCATTAGCTAGTAAAAATGCAGGCATTCAGAGCCGCAGTCAAAAAGGAGAAGCTTTACATAAATAAGGTCAAGTTTCAAAGATTATTTTCCGAACGGGAACACTTGTGTACAATTGTGTCCTTCGACGGCAGAGAAAAAAAAGTTTAGATTAGTATTAAGGGCTGTCAAGAGGGAACCAGTAGGTTCAGGATATTGATTTTTGAAAACACGAAGGACGATGTCTTCATATATTCCACAGAAATCGGAAAGGGCGGGAGTATTAGGAAGTTCGACGAAATTGTTCGTGCCATTATTTACACCTGGAACGAAAGGATGCTTGTTAAAGATTTGTGTAACGAGTGGCGTAATGGTAGGGAAATCAACCGGTGCTGGTTGGCGATTGAAACCGTCGGGGAATTGATTTGGGTCAAAAAAGGACGAGGCGGCATCAAGACTGAGCCGACCATTGTTCAAACGACCATCCACGAAGAAAATAGTTGGGAAAACAGCTTCTGAAAATGCAGAAAGGATGCGTGGCGATGTGAAGGAAAGTTGAGGGTTGGTCTGGATAGAGTCTTGAAGACGCTGATGACGGAGTTCTGCAGCAGCATTGATGTCGTATGTGCCATTGACACCGAATTCGGTTGAGAAAGCTTCGAACTGGTTGCGGGAATATAATAAGATTAAGTCCAGCTTAGACAAAAAGAATACAAACTTCTTCGAAACGGGTTTTATTAAACATGGCCGGGTTTCCAAAGAATGCATCAACCCGAGTCATACTGGTATCACCTGCTCATTAATTTTAGCATATTACTTGGAAAAATTACTCAGTAATCCATACCCTCAAATGTACCGTGAAAACTAAGACCACCGACGATAGCGGGTGGAGGAGGATCAGGACCAGTCTCCGGTGTCTTCATTCCAATACTTATTAAATTCGTGAGTGGATTACCGTTAACCAAATGAGCTTGATAAACTAAAAATTTAGCGAAGGTGTTTCCCAAGTTAAAACCTAAAGTAGAAGATTAGAATTCGAAGAGAGCGAGGTCCTTTTTTAACCTACCTTCCATAACAGCAGTAACCAGTTGGTCTGGTCTAGCAACACCCATTCTGGGCAGGTACTAAATATACATAAATTTATGAGTAGGCATTAAGAGGACACAGGAGGAAGACTCACGCCATGATTTGCAAGAGTGTTCAAGCCAGGACATGGTCCACGTATGTCGTCAGGGCCAGGTGTAATGAAGGGGTGATCAGGATCATTGACCAACTGAAGACCACTATTGGTCAACGGGCCAGGAGGAGGTGGAATAGGAGCAAGAGCATTCCTAGCCATGAATTCGTCTACCTCCCTCTGCGTCAAGCCAGCAAGGGATTCGTACGCTGGGATAGCCAAGGCTAAACGAACAAAAGGAAGGAGGAGGAAGCCAAAGGAGATTTTTGCCATTGCTTTTACTGATATGTCGAAGGTGAAGACACTGAAGAAAACGAATATTCAAGCTGGGTTTATATACTAGTTCCGCATGTAATGTAGAGAAATTTCCAGCCTCCCATTCGCTCTGATTGTGACCTGGAAAGTCTCGGCTAAGGAATCCGGACGGATGTTAGTCCCAACAGTGCACTGCATAACCATACTAACCCCAAACTTTGATTTTTTGCTGCTAAAATTCCATGTCCTTACACGAGACCACTGAAACAGGAGAAATTAATATAAATAATGTTTGATCGTCTGTTCCTCTTCCCAAGCATCGATCCGTTTGTACGTTTAGTTTACCATATTCTGGCCAGATCAAAAGGTTGTCTCGCATAAGGTGGGAAAAACGCCCCACTCGGTCAATTATTTGTCCCGAATCAGACAAGTCTGTGTTTATGTCCTTAGGATTGACAAGAGCCAACAAACCCAACAGCAAGAGTTGGCGTGATTCCCCCACTCCAAAATGGATTGTCGCTCCAAGCCGATGATTCATATCGGATCTTGATTTTGATAATCTATAATAACTTTGAAATTACTGGAATATTCTTCGAGTCCGCTTCATGAAGCATACCGTGAAGGCCCATTTAGGTTGTTAAAATAAATGTCAAATACAAATTTATTCTGACACCTGGCTTTCTAAAAATAGAAATAAACTAAATAAACTTTGATAGTCCATTAGTTGTCGGTAATATCTGTTCTGTGGAACCGAAAAAAGCCTTGAAAGTGCCAACTGATATATCGACCTGTGATTGTATGCTCACTAGTCTTGATCCACTTCAAGTTGGGTTAAACTCATTTTAGGCATCCGTGATGTTGTCGGGGGAGAGGTAGCAATTGACAAGTGTTTTGCAGTGCAACGAGGTGCACTGGAAAGGACGTTCAGAGTCATCGGACCTTGATTTTGAAGAGTCGAGCACTTACGTAACAGGTTTTTTCGGCAATATGCTTCCGTCAACTTTCCGTACACCCAAAAAACGGAACCTGCCCTAACATTGGTTTTGGAATTTGACACATTACGATTGGGCACATCCAGCAAGCATTAGGACGGGTCAATCAGGGCTCAGGTCCATCAGCGTGATGCTTGGTTAACGTTAACCATGAGGCGCTTCCTCGGGCCATGACGAGCCTCGGATCGAGATTTGCGGGTTTCGCGCATGCTACAGGCTTATAATGTTTATACATATTGGCAATTGACAGGGGATGATATGTTGATAAGCGACCAACAAACCAATTTCCGTGATTTTGACTCAACCGCAGATATTTTCTTGCGTAGAAAGAGCACATGGACATGGCCAAGTATGCGCCATTGTCTTTTTTAAAAAAAATAAAAAACCATCGGCAGTTTTAGTGCTTAATTTGGCTATTGCTTTTAAACTCAAAACAGGCTGTCATCCCTAGTCATATATTTCCCTTCCAAGTAATTTTATACCAATGTTATACATACAGATTTACATGCTCTCCATAAATTAAGCTGACTCTGACGCATAGCAGCATTCACATACCCATGATGATATCGATTTTGTACCCCTTGTCCTGATTGAGCGTTGTAAACGAGTTAATATAATCAAGCCGCTGTACATCGCTAAAGGCACCAGAAAAATAATACACTTGGATGAAATATTGTTCGCAACGACACACTCCATTTAGGAAATCCTATTCTCGGAATTTCCGGTCCCGGAAGATCACCTTGAGATTTTGGAGCATTTGATCACTTTTTCGACAGATGCTTTTGTCGCTACTTACTGGCTCGCCTGAGACTTCTTGCCGCCACGAAACATGCCGCAGCGAGGCACTACCAAAAAGCCGTTTTACCTTTTGAACAGGTTAAGTGAATTGGCAAATTCAATTGCTCTCACCCCTGTTTTCAGCCTAGTTGTTGTGATCGTTGTTGATGGTTTGTAGATTTTATAGATTTTATATTTCGGGGGGGCGCTAGTGTACCAGAGTTGCGAAATGGTGTCATAGCACTTGGTTTTGAACAGACATTGTTCAATTTGTAGTAACCAACAACCAACCAAGTTTTTGATGGTGTTTTCACGCTCCCGGAGGCGGCTATCAAATATGGATTGAAGTTGCAGCGGAGTCGATGAAGCGTTTTAGTAAACGCACACGGAACTGAATATCTTTCATATCACTGAAAACGAATGAGCATGTGTTGCCTCAAATCCACATGTAAGATTGGGGCGGTTATCAATGAACTAAGGAGAAAATACATATATTATAGATATATATCACCGGTTCAAACCCGAATTACCAGATATCCCACAAATCTCACGTATTCCGGGAAACGACGTCTATGGATTTGGCTTATGGATGATCTGCATCACACCTAAGTAAGTTCGGCTCTGTCAGAGAGCCAAAGAGGGGCGAGAAAATAGTAGAAGGGTGTGCTTACTTTCGAATGAAAATTCGACGCGCTGTCTTCCATGGGTGGTCCATTGTAGACCTGAATACTGCGCTCAGCGGAATTGAAGCTGATTGATGGACTGGCGATGACAGATTGAAGCTGTATGGATTGGCCCGCTTTTCGGCTTTTCTCTTTGATGTGTTGTCGACTGTTAAGACTATTGGCCAAAATAGTTACGTTCACCAAGCTTAGAATTTTAAATTGGAGCATGAGCAAAGATCTCACGTTGCTAAACACGTGTTCATGTATACTAATATCATGATTTAGATGTTCTTGTGACGGAAGTGGGAGACAGAAAAACGTACGTTTGCTTGTTGGCATTAAGGCAATAAAGAAAAAGAAAGTGCCAGGAAGAGCAAGGAACTTACGAGTATTATTATTATTATTATAATTTTGTTGTTTTTTTTAAAAAAAAGTAAAAAGAACGTACCAATACCAAATTAAGAGCCGCAAAAACACTTGTCACTAGCCCACGATTGATCGCATTAATCATGAGCGAGTTGATTATTGAATCCGTCCTACGAACGACATTGAATCAGAACTTAGCGGTGTTAGGTATAAAATATACAGACGTTTTGTGAACCGATTTACGGCGGTCTAAAATAAGTGACAGTGAGATGGTGATAGCTATGTCGCACAGGACGCTTGCGACGCCTTGAAGAGTTGTGCTAGGCTAATGAAAGCTGTGTAGAATATAATCTAAGGTCTTCAAACCTGCTCACCTTTGTTTTATCCAATTTCGCGAATGAAGCCAAAGAAGTGCTAAATTTGCGGCGTTTCAGCCCAGCAGACAGATATCACCGAAAAATGTCACATTTGAGATCTGACGTACGAGAGGACGGTTTGTGCTGATCCCGACGGGCAGTAACATCAGAAATATTCGAACATCCGGCTCTCTCCGAGATTATCTCACCTATGCCGGCACCTGAGAAAAACTAAATGAGAAAAGCCAGATTTTCACATGTCAATGTGTCAATACCGACCAATTTGAAGGAGTGCTAATATTGTCTGAAAGTCACAGGCATATGAGAAAAATAAAATGGGCTGAAAGGAAAGTTTTCAAATACGATGATTATTGGGGGAAACAGATTTTTTTTGTCCACTGAGGTCTAGATTAGATATGCAAGCGAAATTTAATGCCTGGTTTACTCACGTGTGAATACGCAGTACGCGAAGTACCTTTGGGAAAGTTGTTAGTGCGCAGCAACACCATACAAGCGTTCCTTAAACAAACATTTGTACCAAGAAAGCTGACAGAAACTGTATATGTGCAATATTTCAGCTCATTGTGGATCAAATAAAAGGAGTGTATACTTACTCCGGCTAGAAGTTGAGCCTTCATAGAAGCACAGTCATTGCTCGTCTTTGGACTTATAAAAGGAGACCACATACTGTATCCACCCTAAAGGTGAAGATCAGCTCTCAGCCGTTCTAAAGACTAGTCAAGTACACATACCACAATATCACGGTTAACGCGGCGACATCACCAAAATGATGAATTAGTACGATATACGCCCCAGCGAAGAAAGTCGCGAGTTGAACAGTTTCTAGCAACCTGGGCCAACCCTTCCTCAGGCTAAATAAGCGATCGTCTTGATATCACGTACAACAGTATTAAAACCTAACGGAAAAGTGAGCAGATTTCTCTAAAAAAACAATTTAAAAAGTATACCATGACTTTGAGCCACCAGCGGTCTTGTGGATACCAATGGAAGTATAACCATGTTTGCAAAAGACCACAGCCGTACAAACTATTAATCAAAGTCGAGGACTCCGAAGCTAGCGCGAAGTAAGGTTGATAAACTTACATTGCATCGAACAGCAAAGAAATAAGCCAAGCACCCCAGGTCGAGTCTAAAGAGTCGGCCATAAGCAAACGTAGAGCTAGCAGTGGTTACTAGAACTGAGAAAGTGCGAAGGTATTTAAGCACGCGCTTACACTGTCGAGAAGAAGGAAGATGGTGCCATCAGAAGCACGGTTTCCACTCTCTTCGTCAACAAATT
This sequence comes from Dictyophora rubrovolvata, assembly GCA_029959195.1. Lineage (NCBI taxonomy): Eukaryota > Fungi > Basidiomycota > Agaricomycetes > Phallales > Phallaceae > Dictyophora > Dictyophora rubrovolvata. Next base: position 1,741,448 of record CP114127.1, on the reverse strand, counting down.
GACATTGCTTCGAATTACCATCTAGCTCCTTATCATATGGATTTTATTCTCGTGGAGGATTCCTGGATAAATCTGGCTTTAATATTATCCCAGCTCTCAGACGAGTCTATCGATGTTAATTAGCGAAGGAAAACGTACTCATAAATCACTAAATGGAGGTATTTACTATGCTTTCCGATGAAACCAACCGGAACGGCATGGATAAATTTTCCATTATAGACAAGCGGCGCTCGTTCTCATCACCATGCAGAAGTCGTTCGGGGCAGAAATAGAAACACCCAAACCAATCATTGCAGCGGTTATACTCCTTTAGCTATGTGCGAGCACGAAGCATGGGAAAAGCCGATGTCATTGGCTCGGGTTGGAGGCCGACACTGCTTGGCTTCAAATTCGGCCGGATGAGATCTATGTGATGTACGTGCAATTCAACACGAAACGCATGGCGTTTGTTGTTTGTTGTTTTAATTGTTCGACTTTTGGTGATGGTGGCCTTCAAAACTACAGGATCTTTCGAAGCTCGCAGATTCTATATCAATCATTAATGAAAGTTTCGAGATTTAATAAAGAAGGCTACGGTCTACTTGCCTTCAACTACTTGTTAAGGTGTCAGAACCAGTATGAAATGATGTATAGAGATAACATCTAATAATATGAATCCCTCTTGGTAATGAAATTCAAGCGAACCCGTCTTATAACGGACGTTCTGGAGTCTCAGGAAAAAAGGCAAAATTGGAGTGCGACATGTGACTAAACGTGATGCGCAACGCGTAACTATTTCCCACCATTGTGTGAGCCACGTGACTCCTGTCATTTACACAAATTTAAAATTTCTGGTTCCAAATTCCAATCCAATTCCAATCAAGATCTAGTGGTTGTCTGGCTTTTTTAATTCAATTTATACCATGTTCTTATATTCATAGAATAGACTCACGATAGTCTATATCTCAGGGCCTCTTTTTACGCTGGTGTCAACCTTCCAAGTTCCCAACGAACTTGCGGAAGGACTCTCACCGTTGGGTTACTACCTTGACATGGTACACGTATGCAGTTCAATTGTTTGACTCTGACCGTTTTAGACAACATCGATTGCGCCCTGAATACAGAACATCTTGATTCTTACCTCCTTTTTACCACGAGCTTCTAGTGTTCTTCAGCTGAATTTCATGTCAACATTTCCTCACGGGTCGGTGACACACGCTCATATGCAAATTTCATGCAGTAATAATTGAGGACACAGGTTAGAAATGTATCAACATCAAAATCCGTGATTGATTGGTTGCTAATAGTATCCACCAATCAACAGGCCACCATAAGATCACGTCTACATTATTATCTCAACCAACCAAAACTTTGTTTTCCGATGTCGAGGAATTTCTCCGCTTTCACATTAATGTCGTATGCAGGAAATACATCTACTGATCACGAGTATGGTATACGAATCGGCGGTGGTTGAGTCATTTCGAATATGCCTGGACTATCTCGGTGCGCCGATTGAGTGCCGCGGGCCCCGAGTTTGGAACCTTCTGAACCGAACAGATCACTACGACCTAAAGCAGGTTTTATAAGGACGTTGGAGCTTGCTTTTTCATTCATTCCGCGAAGATTCAGGAGTAGTCGGCATGAGAGGACAATCTCGAAAATGAGGGTAGACCTACCGATGATAAAGATTATTTGTCTGCTCAATCAAAAGAGAAACGAACATACGTTAGGTTTATAGGACGTAACATTTTGGCCACAATGATAAATATAATTATGTTGGCTACGTTCATGGTAAAAATGGCAAAAAAGTACGCCGCCTCTCCAAATGACAGTGAAGAGTGGAGTGTTAATTTCTCGAGTGCAGAATTCATATGCTTTCCACGCCGTTAAACTGGGATCCATTTATGAAACCGATCAGGTATGTTTGATTTCGCTCCTCACTTACAAAAATGCCAACACATCATAAAGAATAGGTATGGACTGTCGGGATCAAATCATAAAACACGTTAGTATGTGATGCCTTAAAAAATTTCCTTTCCCTACCCAAAATGCTATAAGCCATCCCCCTGAACCTGTCACCGAGCCATTTCACAGCGGGAACGGGCGGGGCCGGTGGTAGCGCTGTTGTAGTACTAATTGAGAAGCCTCCAATATCGATTTCAGGCGCTAAGACAAGGATAAGCAGCCCTGCAATCCACTTACTTCGTCTATATATCTATTATTAGTTATGCCACATTAGATTCAGAAGTTTTGGTACAATGTTTTCTTTATTTACCGCGTAAACCCTTGTTCCCAGAATCATTTGAGAAAGCACAGTTGAGATCAGTGCCCCCACGGGATCCCAATAATACATATCTATCCTTTTTTGTTAGAACGTGTCATTTTTGAGAATCTCAATAGTTACATACATATGTGCACAATCAGTTCGACTCCAGGCATTCGCGCCCAGCGAAACGACGAAACATAATCTTTTAAACATTCAAGCTCTTTTGGAGACATCCTAGCGGGAGAACGTACTGCACAATCCCGAAATATCTGTTTCCTGAAAACGAAAACCACAAAGCTTATTGGACATGCATCATTTCATTTTGATCACATACTTATATACAAGTAACTTGACGGCTAAGCATATAGATATATTAATTAAATGAACGTCTCGACAACGATAAAGCACAAACGGTCAGCGGCTTCCGGATCCTTTTGTACTCATTCGGAAGACAAAGCATATATTCCCAGCCGAAAATGCAAAACCTGAGTTACAATGAGGTAAGTCTTGATGATGTCCGGTCCACACTTACGCTCCAACGAGCCATATAAGAATTGCTTCCCCACACTGTTGATTGACTTTCGCCGATTGTGAAGATTCGGGTACGGAAGTGAGGGGAACAGGCTGATTTTTGAAGGATGAGTTCATATGTTACTTTTCTGGATGAATCTTTTCCGTTGGCCGATTTATATCGTTTTATACTCTATTGACCACTTCCAATATTTTTGCACAGGAGGGAACCTAGATCACCGCCCAAGAATGAAGACTCAATAAATCATTAAGCTAATAAACATGATCAAGCTCCTCCGTATGGTGAAACTTGTGATATGGATTTCCGCTACGCTTTTTTGGGTAGTACCCGTTCAACCGAGACTGACAGATTGGCACCAAGTGCTGACACTCAGTATATATGCGATGTATTAGGCTCACGTGCAGCAGTGAATTTTGACAATGAACCCAGGGATTGCAGACTCTTAGCTGTTCTCGCTCTTAAGCGTATATACATGGTGTACCGACCGCGTGAATTCACACTAAATTCTTGCCTTTTTTTCGGGTATACTAGGTCAGCTAACCATGACGCGGTTCGTGATTTAGAAATCTCTTATCATGTATCTCAGTCCAATGACCACATGCGCACAATAGTAGCCGGTAATAATGAGGTGTCCTCTACGAATGCTGGACCATGTCCAAATACTTCAATGACCAAAAGCTCCATAAAAAAAATAATGAGGTGTCCTAACGTTATATAGGAAAAGTTGCTCTCATTATGCATAATACTGGTGGTACAAACTTGAATTCTTTTTTATTTTGGAACCCCTGATTAATTCTCAATATTAATCCTCATGTTGAAGTGTATTTTATTCCATAGTCAGATAGACAGCTCGATTTGTGTTGCATGATGCAAACTGACGAACTCGCGCAGACGGTAAGCGAGAGAGCGCTAGTTAAGCGGCACAACATGCGCTTTTCCTCCCTACCCCATCTTATAAAATGTACACCTCTATTATTTTTTGTTGCTCCTGTACCTATCCATGCTGTCTAATACTTCAATCTCTCCCTCTGCTTTTCTCTTTGTGCCTTCCAGACTCTTTTTTTTTCTTTCCGCCTCCGACACTCACTCTCCACCCGCGTAAGCGTAAGGTCCAAGGGATTTCGAGCTGGAAGCTTTTTCATTCATCACAACTGAGCTGATACCGAGTTTAATGCAATATGAATTATAACTCAGCCCTTCGTACGTTCCTTTTCCGGTATTGTTCTACCTTTCTTTTCGTTTCTCATTTTTCGACGCTCGCTGTTTTTTTTTTTGGTATTTAGTTTCTCTAAATTAGGCTCCATATCACCTCGTGTTTACTCTCGCGTTTCTTTCCATATGGGACGTCCTAATCCACGTGCTGAAGATGTTATGCCGATCGACCATTAAGCTTGTTTTCTTCTGTGAGTCTAAGAGCTAATAAACTTGAAATCCATCCTTCGGAGTTTTTTGTTTAATTGTATATTGATTTGAGTATCACTACATTGTTTACTTCGCGTCCTCGTCGTCATATACCAAGGCACAGCATAAAAGAAGTGTCAACTTTCCAAATTTGTCAACGTGTCCTCAAGTTCCCCGGGAAGCAGTTTCTCCATCAAGTTCACTTTTCATATGTGCTCGAGTTGGGCTTTTCAAACCTGGGGTCACCAGCTAGTCACCAGTCATCACACACTTAATGTGAGTGATGGTGAAATTCCGACAAAGTCTATTCGAGTCAACGTAACCTAATTCATATGTTAGATTTTTGTTTAATAACATATGTGCTGGACGCGGGGCACGAAAAGTGACATTTTACACGATCACTTATTTCAGCCAAAGATGACCGGGCCCGCGTGCTGCCGCTCAAGGACTCCAACACCTTTTCTTTCAACTTTTTACCTCAACTGGCTTGAATCGTTCGTATGGCGTTCGTTTATCCCATGCATTGAAATTGTCACATCCAATTGGTCAAAAAAATCAAAGGAACCGCGATCAGGTCAGCCGGAAGTATACGGTGGAATCCGACATCGGAGACGGAGTTGGGGTGCGGTTGTTATTCCCCTGATCACTGAGCCAAGTATTGATACAACACACAGTGTGGAGTTCCTGTGAAAATTTACCTCAAATCACAAGAGGTACCAACTAATTTATGTGATTAATAACTGATTCAGCTCAAAACTCAATCACCGGCAGTCGAATTTACTGGTTTTCGACGGCTCTCTGCCCTTGCGCCTTCTGTGAAATCTTTCATCCGATGGCAATTGAAACCTTTGACATTCTCACAAACTGCTCAATACTGGTGGAGAAGACAAAGCTCGTAATATTATTAATATACGAATAAACTAAGGGATCGTTAGCTCCTTTTATTACCTAATAGCCATTCTCTTGGATATTGATCACTGGATAGGTTATTTCCGAAACTAGTAGAATGCGTGTAATATTCTCCCAAGTCAGCCATTGTTTCACCACACTTGACACCCTTGGGTTGATTTCAATTCCTCGCGCTCCATCTGCTCTTTCCTATACTGTCTTTCATCCAGGGGTGGATCAACTAGCGGATGGAAAACCTCGAGAGCGAATGGTAGTTTCACCATTATGACTTTGTCTTCAATAGCTCAAAGTATGGACAGTCTCAATTCACGGTTTGTTTGCATATAAGAAGGCTCAAGATTCGTCTTTGTTTCTTCGCCATCTCGCCTCATCTCAACCATTGACGCGGGCTAAAGAGAATGATAAAAAAATTCGCACTTTTTTCTCTTTTCGTTTCTCTTACACTTGCTTTTCCGGCTTATGAATCTCTTGCTGGACTCAGTCAAAGAGATGTCGACGAATTCATTGCCCGTAACTCCGTCGCAATTATCCCCAATCCTCCAGGTCCCTTGAAAAATGACTCAATCAAGCTAGTCAATGACCCTGCTCATCCTTTTATTCCTCCTCAACCCACCGATCTTCGCGGGCCATGTCCCGGGCTGAATACTCTTGCTAACCACGGGGTATGTATCCCGAAAAACCTCATCGCTCACCTTCGTTGATCTATGCTTGGTAGTACCTCCCGAGGTCAGGTGTCGCCAGACCAGACCAGCTTGTAACGGCTGTCATGGAAGGCATGCAATTTCGCGTACTTCCCCCCATCCTTACTGAGGCCTTTCTTAGGATATAACTTAGGAAATGATTTCGCCAAGTTCTTGGTCTATCAAGCTCATTTGATTGATGGAAATCCTTTGACGAATCTTCTGAGCATTGGAATGAAAACCCCTGAAACTGGTCCTGACCCTCCACAACCAGCTTTAGTTGGAGGTCTGAGTCTTCACGGAACATTTGAAGGTAAAGTTTATTGTTTAGTTTTTTTTTTTTTGATAAAACGAGTTAACAATGTGTGGGTAAAAAGGTGATACGAGCATGACTCGTGTTGATGCTTTCTTTGGTAACGCAGCAGTTTTCAACGAACAACGTTTTGACGAGGTCACATAATAAATTTCCTAAAACTTTAATGGATAGTTTGACTAATTATTGCTATCTAGTTCTCATCTTTCTCTGAACAGTTCGGCGCTAAGGGCACATACGACATAAACGCGGCGGCCGAGCTCCGTCATCAGCGTCTTGAAGAATCAATTCAAACAAACCCACAACTCAGCTTTGTCTCCCCACGGATCTTATCCGCCTTTTCAGAAGCTGTCTTCCCCACTATCTTTTTTGTGGACGGCCGTTTGAATAACGGACAACTCAGCCTTACAGCCGCCAGAGATTTCTTTGACACGAACATGTTGCCAGCAGGATTCAATCGTCAACCAGCAGCAGTCAGTTTCCCTGTTATAATGCCGCTCGTTCAACAGATATTTGACAAGCACCCTTTCACTCCGGGTGTCAACAATGGCGTCAACAATTTTACTTTAATGCCCAACACTCCCAACTTGTTCGACTTCTGTGGAATTTACGAAGATATCGTTCTTCGTGTTTTGAAGCTCCAGTATCCCAATCCCACTGGTCAGCTCAGAGGTGCTCTCAATACAAATTTAAACTTTTTCTTCTCTGCAGTAGAAGGTCATAACTGCACTCAGGTTTTTCCTTTTGGAACTGACTGAGATTTTTTGGGACCCTGCCGGCCATCAGCTCTTCATTTCTTGTAATTCCTGTATATATGGGCGTATATTAGTCTTAGGTTGTTATTTTCACTTCCAATAGTATTTCATATTTGAAAGCCTGATTTGTCGATCAATTCGACCTTAGGCTATCAGTGGTTCGTTAGGGGCTTATTACGTTCCTTACGCAGCACATGGCCCGATAAGATGCTAAGACCGAATTTGAAGAAAATGTGTTGCCTGAAGCAGCAATCGTATGTGTTTAGACGCATTCGTTGAACATCAAAGTTTCTATGCTGTAAAAAGTGGGCGGCTACAGTTCTCACACCTGCTTGCTGGTAGTCTAAGACTGGGCATATAGATACAATTACTGGCATACGAAAAGATGGAGGTGTGATATGAGAAATAACATACAAAAAAAATAGAGAAAGCACGTTATAACTTTCTCTAATAAATAACGAAAGGCAAACAATACACAGATATTTGATGACATATGTCTTATTCATATTGTGTCTGCGTCGCATTTGCAATCCGGATATGACCAAGAGCACCATAGTCCAAAACAGAAGATGGACTGCTGGGTTCATTTGGCTCGGAAGATGTTACAGGTTGTCCGCCAGGAATCAAAGCAGGTGGTCGATGAGCCGAAGGCGCCCCACCCTCAGCAGGCGACACAGCTACAACGGCTCCATTATCAATACTAGGCCTAGGACTGGGACTAGCTGGTAGGAATCTCCTTTTCGCTTCACCGTCTTTTACTCCGCGTTTGAATGCAGCTGCTGAAATAGTTCGCGGACCGCCAACACCAGTCTGAGGGGGAGGAATCGAGGTGTTAGACGCTGAAGCAGCTACAGCCACGCTATAATCATTTCGTGATATCGAAGTTGTTGGAGGTCCTTGAGGCGATCCAGCACGATGCGGCGAATATGAATGCCCGCTAGGTGCAGTGATAGGAGAGACATTTGATTGCGCTTGACTGGGTGGATCGAGAGGGCTTGGAGTCCGACGAGACGTCAACTGTTGTTGCTGATGCGAGGGTACATTAGTCTGGGAAAAACTCGGATGTGGTGCCTGATGTTCTTGAGATTGCTGCTGCGTCTCCAAAGGTTGGGCCAATTGCGGCGGTCCCACCTGGGTGGATATGGGGCTCGGAAGATCCAGGGGCGTCTCCTGTCGTTGTGGCAACGACGTGAAAGGCGGAGGCATGGGAAACCCGAGTGTGTCCATTTCGCGGGCAATTTCCCGAGCAGCGGCCGCGTTGCGTTCACGCTCATCGTCTTCATAGTGATCATCCTGATCACTGACAAACACCTCATGATCATACGCAGGGTTCCCTATAACTTCAATGCCGCCGCCACCACCATCGCCACCATCTTGTTCTTCGTCTTCTTCTCCACCAACTTCTTCAGGGACATCCAAGTTATCGGTAGATGCTTCACCGGCTGTGTAGTTCACATGAGAAACTGTTTCAAAACATCGAAGGATCAGGGTATTGGGGGGTATCGATGGATTACAATAAAGAAAAATAAAAAGAAGGAAAAGGGAGAAAAAAAGCTTCCACCAGTTCTTCTATCCCTGGTGTCTTCTGATCCACGGCATACCCTCGTCTTCAAACTCCCACTCACCATCTGATAACTTCCGTCTAGATCTACGCGGAGTACCTCCTGACCACGCACTCGGCTGTTGTTGCTGTTGCTGCTGTAGCTCTCGAGGATACGTGGGGCTATCAACCCCAGGAGCAATGGGTGGCCTGCCAGACACCTCTATACTAGGCGTCCGGAAGCGCACACCAACTGGAATGTCATGGCCACTTTGTTCATTATTCTGGTTGCCATATTGCACGTAAGGTAACTGCGACTCTTCATCGGTGTATTGAATAGCTTTGCGATTGACCGGGGTGTTCGAGCTCGGAGTAGTAGACTCGCCACCTTCTGCATATCGCAAAGCCATAGCGACGTTGGTACCAAAGCTGTCCATACGACTGATTTCAGGTGGAATAGCAAGAGCGGGTGTAGGCTGTCGGTTTTTGACGGGAAAAGTGGCAAATCGATCAGTGCCGCTATTCCTTCCGCTTGCGAGGTCGTAACTGGGGGGAGAAGGAATAGGACCAGCTTGAGAACCGTATTGTCGCCGTGGTGATGATAGTTCTCCCAATTCATTGGTAGGTAGACCGACATTATTAGATGGCAAGGGACTGCTCAATGTGTCGGTGTAGTTTGTCGCTGGATGCTGCGAGCTACCATAAGTATTGGAATATGAGGCTGGTTCATCGGAGACTCGAGAAGTATCGGCATCCCTTGAAGTACGTGGATCGTAAGCATCGGCACTAATGCTTACTTCGGGTCCTGGGTTAAAGACAACCTTGGCCATACATCGCGAAACTTCATCTACAATTGCCGTAGTTTTGGCATGCGACTGAAAAAATGTGCGTGGCTGACCCGGTGGCGTTGCATCCAGTGGTATTTCCTGAAGCTAGTCAGTAACGTCGCAGCGTATTAAATATACGTCTTTTTCACCTCAATTAGGAGTTTTCCCAACTCTCCGACGATCTTGAAATGAGAATGTTAGAAAAAGCTTCATAAATACCTGTGTAAACATAAACACACCGTTGCCTTTTCACCCAATTCCAGTAAACCACCAAACTTGAGAGCCATGAAATTACGAGAACATAATCGTTTAAAATCTCCCAACTTAGTCTCCTCAATTGTAATTTCTGTATCAAGTTGTCGAATCTCATCTCTGAGTTGATTTAAGTGCACGGTCTGCGTTGGAAGATTCTTATTCTACAGAGATGAAAAGGATCAGAGACAATACGCCTATATCACTGAAAAATACTACCTCTCCTGACATCTTGCTCAGTTTCTTCTCAGCGGCATCGGCCTTCGAAGCTACACTTTTCCTCTTGCGTTTTAATTCTTCAAGTTTCTCTTCGCGGGTTCGAATTGTCTTCAAGTGTGCTCGGACAGAGTGCTCATGATTCGCGTAGTTGTTTAAAGCAGCGCTTAAATATCCAAATATTGATGACGAATGTGACATTATATCCTTAAAACAGAGATAATCAGAATGCGAAAAGAAGATGTCTGCAGACCAACATACCCCCAAGTCTTCACCTTCTCCCAGTCCCCAACTCTTTAAAGACTCCGAGGCTTTGGAAAATTCGATGGCTAGCTTCTGCATTCTGTAAGCAGGAATTGAGTACATCTGTGATATGATTGAGGATGCTAAACTACACACGCAGTTAAGATTCCCTTCTCATTTATAATGACATCTTGAAGAAGTCTAAGATCCTTATTTCCTAAAGCAGGTATCGTGGAGGTATGAGCGATTTTAGTAGCAAAAGAAGAAGTCTTGCTTCTAAACATAGCTTCTTGAGATAAAAGTAAGACAACAGTGTTACAATGATGTGATCAAAACAAGGAAAAAGGAGTCGTGGTCGTTCGTCGTCAGATGTGGTCTTATGTCAGCCAGGAATACTGCGGTGCACGAAAACAGGGAGCGGAGGCGGGATGCCGGAATAGTGTCCACAACGGTCCATCATACGTCATCCGACCCTAAGCTTTCCTTGGTCTGTCCTCGTAGCAAAAGAAAAAAAAACAAAATATATTGATCCTACATTGGAATGATATGACATGTATTGCAATAGGCCGTAATCATTAAATGAGTCTCAAGTTTAGATGTCAATTCAACGATATTATATTCGGAGCAATGGAGGGCAATTCTCAATTATTTATTTTACTGGTACACATCTCAGCAGTAGTCAGTTTTATTACGTACTGCCCCATAGCATAGGCATATGAACTAATGGTAGCTAATTAACGTCTCTTCTGTACTTTTGCAAAACACGATGGACGAAGCCAAGTCTTCAACCACATCGGAATCAGGTTTTGCCGGCCAAGCGAGTCACAGAACCTATGTCTCCCAATCACGATGATGTATCGCACGTCGTCGCCCTAGCTGCCTCCTTAAATTTGCGCGACCCCCGTCGTACAGGAAGGGGCAGAAAGATAGAATTACCTGGAGATGTGGCCACTTTGCTGGATGCTCTGGCCAGCATTTGTGTCTCGGAAGAAATAGGGGAAACTTTGGCTGTTGGCGTTCAGATCCTTCCTCAGAACTTTATCCGCTTCACATTTGCGTCCGATGCCAATCAGACCAAGAAACTTATAAATAGAGAGGCGTTCGCTGGAAGCAAGCACAGAGAAGAAAGGCTTACTTCCCATATTCGTTCGGTCTGGAATATATTACAGTCCATATCGGAGCGTTGCAGACTACAAGAGCGTGACGAGCTACAATTGCAAAAGGACCTACAACAAGTCTGTGAGAAGGAGATCGGACAGTTAAAAACAGCCATCTATTCATTTGGATACAAGAAATTCAGATATCGCGTGCTTAAGCAGAACAGATGGGACTACTTCTGCTTGTTCACCGAACTATGTTCCGCCGTTGAACCTGCCAGAGGGAATGTATCTCGATCAGAATTTTACGCAGAACTTCAACAGTTCTATAGCTTCATGACCGTTTTGGTTCACGAGCATTTGGAACGTGAAGACTCTCCGGGTGCAGGTTTCCTTTATCTAGTCTCAGGGGTTGGTCTGCTTGGACGACGTATTTTGGGTCATCATCTAACAAACTGCGAATGTATGTCCGTAAAAGTATGCAGAGGTAAGCATCACAAAGTTTTTACAACGATGCGAAAGAACTCAGTTTAATTAGATCCAAGGTGGTTGAACCAACCACCGTTTTCCTTGACAAACTACATAAAAAAGGTCATCGCATTGGAGCAACATATCAGTGATATTCTTGGATACTCAGCTTTTGTCCGTAACAGAGAAATCATCTTACGGCATCTTGAAGTAGTGCACGTTTCGACCCTGTCTTATCCAATTTCTGAACCACCATCCTGGGAGAAGGTTCTATCTACGACAATGGCTACCGGACGTAGAACATTAACCGACGAATCCAAGCTATTGGAAGCGTTGAATTCCGCGTTGCCGCTCTCCTCTTCTTCAAACGCCGTGAATCCAGTTTTCACAACACATTATCCAATTCATTGCGAGGTGGCGCTTATTAATCATTATGTCTCGAATCCTTGCCCTCCTCCACTGCGTCAAATTGGTGGATCTAAACAAACATGCTCCGCTTGCTCATCGTATATCAAGGCTTCAAACAAAAGTCGGAACATCAAATTTGAGAAGACGTGCGGCGGAAAATGGTATTTCCCTTGGAGCTTTTCTTCTTACGATCCAAATATCATTATTCGACAAACATTCTCTGATATGATCAAGAAAATTATGGCTTGCCTTGTGACTCGGAGAGTAGTAGTACAACCAGATGTCACAGGATGGCAAGAAGGAAACACTCGCACTGAGTTTGAAAATCCTCAATAAAAAGCGGCTAGTTTGACAAAATGTTATTTGTATGTATCACTATGTGTATCATCCAATCTTGTAGTTCATGTCCATGTACCGAATAGATCTACGTTTCACCAACCTGCTTTAAACATCAATCGTCGGGGGATCGATTTATGACATGCTTCACCAGCATACAATATGAAAAACGCGAATAGGTTTTTGCAACTGGTTCAGAACGCCTTCAATGACCTTGGACTCGCCTGTTAATATAAACAAATACCGTCCTTGAGCTAGTTATTTAACGTCACCCACTGCGCGTTATTATGTTGTTATTATGTTTGAAAATCATTAGAAAGGATGATAGAAAAGAAGTTGCACAAGACACTGAGACAAAGGGTGAGACAACGGCGTCGTGTCAGTGTGCATGCGTGTAAGTAATTTATTATCCATCAGACGGTATTGCATAGATCTAGTTCGTAAACACATGTATTGTACATCCGTCTCGTATTAGAGACGAAGGTTGATATCCATCGCCTAGATAAAAACTGTAACGCGTCTGAGGATCTTATAATAATACATTAATAACAAATTGTTGACAGACGAGTGATCCATAGTCGTACGACCCTAGACTTTCAGGAACTCGTCTGCCAAGTAGCCTGAGAAAACCCCCCAATATAGTATTTAATCAAACACACCCCAACTTAAGAAACATATCCTACAATATCTGCGCCTCATCTCGAAGCCAAATTTGGATCACAATCACACCCGATATCTCCAAGAAGGATGCTTGTCTCCCAATTCTCTCCTCAATTCCAATTCTTCTGGTTCGTTCCATCCGTTCGCCCAGCCTTTGCTTCCTACGGCATTCCCAATATTTTCAGTACTACTCCCATTAGCTAATCCATCTCGTTTAATATTTTCTCGCTGCATAAAAAACCAGAGAGAAAATGCAGTAAAAGCAACAACAAGCGTGTATCCAATCGCAATTATCTGTGAAGAACGTTATTTGAGTTTTAAACAGTGTCAGCTGTTTGGAGTAACGGAAATCATACATTGGGAGTCCGGAAGTTGTGAGCGGAGAGACTTGGTCGATATACTAAAGATCCTAAAGTGTCACCTTTAGTTTGTGCACTGAAGTTGAAGCAAAGACGGTGAGTCCTTACCAGTAATGGCACCTATATCGCCGAGCGTTATTTGTAACGCAAGAACAACAGCCTGCCAAAACGACAGCGGGTCAGCTCAGGGCTGAAGCGCCGAAGTGCCAGCGACAACATCTGTGTGGTACTAACGCGTTTTGTTTGAGCAGAGACATTCTCGGATGGCCATGATAAAAGCAGTGCGTTTGCGGTGTATACACCACTTACAATGACAAACGTTCCGAAGTACTGCGAACCAGCAGTGGGGGCAGCTATTCTAAAAACGAGAAGTTCCATCACTAATACTTGTGTAGACTGGAAGGAAATGGATACGTACAAAATGACATAGCCTACGAGAGCTACGAGAGAGGAAGCTATGATAGAAAATGCTATGCGACAGTTATATTTTGATGTCAGCCATACCACGAAGTTGGTAATGATGAACGCGGCCTACAAACTCAAATTTACATGAACCTCTAGGCGAAAATAGTAAGAGACGTACCGTATATGGTGGAGTTGTTAAAAGCTGTGTGGTGAATTATTGGCATGGAATTGTCAAACAGAGAAAATATTCTGTCAACTCACCTGAGCTTTCCATGTAGCAAAACCAAGGTTATTGATGATCGTAGGAAGGAACAGCGAAATTGAATACATTGTATACGCTCCTCCGTGGAAGATGAGTCCATACAGATACGACAGAGGGTCAACCAGGGCTTGCTTTACTCCCCTCCAACTAAAAGACTCTGAATCTGCAGAATCTGTATCACGGCGCAATCTAGTAATTAGTCTTTCCCTTTCTTGTTCCGTGAGAAACGATGCATGTTGCGGCCACGAAGGAACTAAGAAATAAGCCAAGAAAGAGACGACAATCGTTATTAGACCCTCAACAATGAAGATCCATGCCCATCTTGGTTTGCCGCCTCCGTTAATAAGGCCGAGAAGATATGCAAGCACACCGCCGAATGCGCCAGCGAGCGCCGATCCGGAAAAGAAAAAAGAAACACGCGCTGAACGCTGGCGCCTGGTATAGTAGATAGAAAAGACGTATGTTACTCCTGGAAAAAGACCAGCCTCTGTTGCGCCGAGAATGAAGCGCACGGCGTAAAACCCAGCCTTGTTAACGACAAGTCCTTGACAAACGCTGATGACGCCCCATGTTAGGGTAATTGTCGGCAGCCAAACTTTGGGCGACGTGCGCTTCAGAGCAATATTTGCGGGAATCTCGAAAAGTACGTCTTGTGGACAGCGTGAACGAGATCAGAATAGAGTCCCAGACAAAATGAGGCAAATCGAAACCTACAGCCAACGAAATATAAAGCCAGACCAGCTTATTCATAAACTAAGCCCCCGAGTTGATATACCTCTGAAAATGGAACATACTGTTGTATTCAGCCCCCTTCAAGTTGATCTGGGTCGCAAGGCCATCAACCTTCGCATTACCGACATTAGATCTATTAAAAGTGATTGATTGATAAATGAACGAAGCTTAGATAGGGAGCAAAATAGATTACCTGTCCAAAAAAGAAAGAAGGTACAACGAAGTCAGGATGGGAAGCAGACACCAGTCAATTTTCCTGGTGAGAGCCCTTTCGGCCTCTTCTTCTTTGGAATTGATTGCTTCGGAACTATAGTTGCTTGCTTTTTCAAAGGAGCTATCCATGATCAGACGTGGGCAAGAAGCGACCACAATCGATATCTGAAAATTCTCGTCATTTATCAACTTGTGAGAACCTGGAAGCGTCCAATAGAGCTATGTCACTGTATTGCGTGCTTATTGAACATTCTCGCACCATTACTTATGACCGAAAAGGTTATGATGCGGTGAATCCAATCGAGATAGATTGTATATAGGAGGATATTTTAAGCAGCAAATAGATCCATGAGATCCACCTTCCACTAATACGCTAATGCGCTTTAATCTACCATACCGGGGACGTTCTTCTTCGAGCCCTGACCTCCTTATCCAAAGAAGAAAAAGATCGGGAGTTGAGAGGCCAGTCTACCTTGGGGAAAACGCGTAAAGAGATAATAAAGTATGAGCGAGAGTTTTCCTCAGGACGCGCGCCTAGCTAACCGAGTACATACTTTCATCAAATTCGCCGTCGAATCTGTCTACTAGTACCACAGGACGTCGTCCGGATGTTGCTGAAAAATCATAACTGTCAAGCGCATTTCAAATGGTTATCAGGTGTCTTCAAAACCTTCATTCACTAACTAAAGTTAGCAAAGTCAGAAAATACCGAGCATCGGTGTTGGTGTCACCTGAATCTCTCACCTTAGGACGTTTGAGGGACAGCCTATTAGTGCGAATTCCGATGCTCAGACATGTCCTCAGATTGTGCGCTTGCGACGCTTCGCTGTCATTAAAGTACATGCTCGGCTTTGAGTAAACATGATAGATCATCCAGATAACGCCTCGTAAAAAAACAAGTAACCGAACAAACAACACGAAATTTAATTATCATACAATTGTGATAGTGAGTAATTCAACGTTTCCGTCCAAAGCGATGTCTGAACTCTTGTGATTAAAGACTACTCAAGGAACGTTGTCACCTAAAAACATACCATGGTTCACGCCTTGAGAACCTATTGGAAGAAGTCCAGCGATAGTTTCACTGGTAGCCTGGTAGGTCACACCTCCAAATGTGGTCGTCCCCGTTGTAGCAGCGCTGACCAATTCATCCCTGTTTTTATTGGTAAATTTTGGCAACTCGAACATGTTTTTACAGTAATCACCTTCCGATATCATATCCGTTGGGCGCTATGGTATGGCTTTCGGCGAGGTTCTTTTAGGTATCAACAAGTCGCAAGCTGGTCAGCTGACCACCTATCCTTTTAATTGGAACTTACTTCTTCTTGGGATACGCTAATCATGATTATCACAAATTTCAGTAGCCAAATCAATTTCAAATAGATGGTTGACAAATCCTTACGCCAAGAATAAGGCACCAGTATCGGCCGAACTTCCGTTCTGTCGCCAGTACCTGGAGATATGTCGGTCAAAGTCGTTTGGAACTGTACTGAGATGGCGGCTCTACCTAAAGTGATTACCGCCAATTAAGCTTTCGAGACAGGTACCAAGAATCGCATCGCCGAAGTCTTGACGTATTTCAGCAATTTGGTTCTGGGACCCATTGCCATCCCCGAGGTTAGCTGTTTGCGGTCCCCCAAGGTGTTGGTCTATATTCTCCCAAGTAAGCACCCTTTATTCCGAGACATTTGAAAACCGGAACAACTAACCAAGGCATTCAGTGGAGCTATTTTGAAAGATCAAATTGCTTCTGATTTCATTAATGTTGATTGATACTTCTTACAAATTGATAGATCTGGCCCAGTTCAGCACTCCTGCATCCGTAAGTACATCAGGTGAACTAAACCCAGATATGATAACCTGGAAAAGCACGTAATATTCAAAAAGTGATTTTTTCCATTGAACGAGAGTTTTTTTACGTTCAAAGGCTCCCCGAAACCATTGCCAGCGTTGTCTAGCTGAGAACCTCCCCCTTGTGCTGGGGAAAAAAAAGCCACGTTATCTGCTTGACGGGGATGGGGTCCAGCTAAGGCGACGGCAACTCCAACTATGAAAGGCGTAACTATGAATCCCGAAAAGAGCCGCATTTTTCGAGATGTGCAAACGAAGTACAAGGAAAGGTACTTTTTCCTTTGGGGATTTGCCAGCAAAAGTCTCAGTATTTAACATCTATGATAAAGAATCACGCTGTGTGGCCATTATACCTATTTATGGGGGGTACCGGTTTTGAATTGCATGGGGAAGCAGAAGGCGGGTAATTCAAACGTGCGACCCTTGTTATCAAGTAGGATCACACACATGGGGTTGCCCATAGCTGATTCATCTGATTTTCCTGCTGTTCGTTGAACGGAAACTCGCTTCTAAGAATTACTAATTACAACTAACCACATGGACTAACCATATGGTTTCATATACAGGCGGAGAATAGGGGCTACCGCATCTTGCTTGAAACATAAACATTTGCAGTTTTGACTAGTCAAGCTAATTAAGGTTTCCCATGCAAAGTGTGATATATACTATCCTGATGCTTCTTCTTCTCGTCTCCTGTCTTGATTGTCTATTCTGGTATGAGAGCCCGTCGGATCAGCAGTGATGAAGTCTCCTATAGGTACTACTGAAATTTTTCTCATTCCCAACTGCGTAGACAGGGAGATTGGGTTCTATTTTTGTAAAACACCCGCTGTTTTGAGCCAATAAGTATCTTGAACGTTGCTTTGAATGAGTCTTTGCTTCCAATCACCTGCACGTTGTTTAATGTAATTTCTGTTCAAAGGCCGATTTGAATTGTGTTTGACCTTGGGCCCTGGGGCTGCCAACTTTTTCTCACGTGCTGAGCCATCCGGAATCATTTTTTCGTTTGACTCCGCCTTAACTACGACGGCTCTGAGCTCGAGCTCGATATAGAGTTTCTCTATACTCTCAATTTTTCATCCTATTCTTGTCAATCATAGGTGCATGAATTTCTACTGAAAATCTTTGTCCCAAAGTCAGTTACGTCACCAAAACATCGAAAAAGTTCAGAACACTGCAAGAACACTGCGAACGAAGAGGCAGTCTGGTTTAAACTAGTCCAGTGTATGCAAAGCGTACGTGACCCGGTTTATAATTTATTATTAACCATCTAAAAGTACGAAAGAGCTAGAGAGAACGAGGTATATCATATATCATACTTCTGGATGACTCTTCACCCTGTGTCTCCTCGTTGAGTCTCCTGCAGTCACGAAGAATTGAGCGGGGGACTCTGGTCTTCAAACATTTAACATTTCGTGCCTTGGATCAATTTCTGTTGCAATTTTATTCATTATCCCCTCTACGAAGAATGGTGGCTTGTAAAAATCTATCCTTCTTTTAGTTACATGAACCCACAATGTTCCCCATGAATTAAACTAATCGATATCGTTTGGTACTGCCGATATCAAGTGCGTTTTGAAGAATCTTACATAATTTAATCATCGTCTTCTAAATCAATTACAGAACTAAATTCTATTTCTCGACATCTTCACCGGCGCGAGCTCGAGCACGTGCAGATGAGCGCAAAATGATCAAGCACTGAACGTTAGCTCTTTCCTCAAGTGATGGTGAGATGTTGTATAGATAACATCATTCTATCCTCATAATACCTGTCTGTGTGATATACTGATATAAAACGAAAATGCTATCCGAGCCGCAAAGTCAGTTGAGCCATCGTCTCGTGCGAATGAATGATACATGTAAACACCGTGACTCAAGAAGCACCTAGTTTGACAGGTAGCGCCATACACACACTATGGGCATCTCAATGCTGGCTTGAAGAACTGTGGTTGGTCATTTTCACTCCTGCCATCCCGTTTGCGGCGGTACTGCCACATCAAGCTAAAGAGAGCCTCAGTCTTTAGTGATGTCCTCCCTGCTGTTTGTCTCGACAATCCCTGTGTTGATTGCCCGTTCTGTTGACGGTCAAATGCCCTCTAATGACACTCTCGCGGTCTGTACTGTAGTGGCGACGAATTGGGTAAGTCTAATCAGAAGAATCGAGTCCCGTTCAAGCTTTAACGATGATTCCCCTTCGATAATAAAGACTTTCAACGATAGAGGGCAAAGCCCCTGCGAAGGTAGCTATCGGTCTGGTTCGGTTTAGACTTTGAGTGAGAAATCTGATATATGATATCCCATCGTACGATAATATCAAGTGGCCAATACGTTGATCGGTCAATGTCTGTCCACCCCAGGTGAGCTGGTATTGAAATTGGTACTGGATGTCCCACTTATACGACTACCTATTCGTTCCAGGCCCATTTATTACGCAATTAGAACCTGGAAACGTTTACGTCCAACCCACCGTCTATGACTCTTGTTCATGCAGTACAGTCACCTACTCTCTGGTTTCAGCTTGTGCTATATGCCAAGGCGGGAATATTTCATTGTAAGGCTCGTCGTTTAAGATCTTTTGTTGATTTGACCTTTGATCTCTTCTGAAAGCTGGGCTGGCACAGACCCCTCCTGGAGCCAGGGCTGTACTCCCGATATGATCACCGACGGAAGGTATCTATATTTCCATTGAAAAGCTGACTCGTATTTCTGCTGTGCTTACTTTGGTCCCAGCTACCCATTAAGTATACCCCCCAATACACCCATCCCGGTTTGGGCTTATCGGAGCATATCTACAGTAAAGTCGTGTTCTACCAATTAACAAACTCACATTCATTGATAAATCTAGAATTTTTTTAATCCGGTTATAGCCGATGGAATCGCTGCGGAGCATAGGCCAGATTCCTCGTTTGTGTCATCTACCGTACCCGCCACGGACGTGCAGAGTACAGCTACAGTCACACCAACCCCACCGTCAAAATCCGCAGGACCCTCCGGTAAATCCGGCAGAAACACAAACACAGCTGTCTTGGCTGGTACCATTGCCGGCGCTGTCGCTGGGGTAGTTTGTTTATGTCTTGCTATTTCCAGTTGTGTATGTTATTATCGTAAGAAGCAAAAGGACCCTAGGAGGTATTTTGAGGGTCTTTACCAGGCTCCTGAACCCGAAAATAATCCGGAATTCCTTCCTTCCGGGTCTACTGCGCTGACAGGGCTGTATACTCCTTACAAATTATATGTAAGGAAAACTCCCAAATGTTTTACTCGAGAAATAGTTTTTGACTTATGATTGACGGATTCATACCAGGATCCGGCTGATCCATCTACTTATCCTCCACCCTCCGCTCTTAACATGTCGATGAGCCCAAACCTCCACACGAGTCCCAACCTACCTGACACGAATCTAATCAGTCCGACATCAACAACGAGTAGTACCGGTCGAACCATCGGTAAACATACCAGGCAATATTCCAGCGAAAGTGATTCCACATATACCAGACATACTAGGCAATATTCCAGTGAAAGTGACTCTACATATCCTCAAACCATGTCAGGGCATTCGCAGCAATCCTCAACTGACACTTCGTCAGTTTCAACTAAATCTCTAGTATCACCCGTTAGTTCCAATCGTAGCAGAAATTTTATGTCAGGTTATCACCCTAGTGGTATCGTATATCGCACTATACGAGAGGACTCAAGTTGATAGTCTGATGATTCCTTATACTCTCCTAATAAAACGTTTCCTCATATTATCCTTACTAAATATCACGACAAATCTGGACTACTACGCTGGAACTATCTAAATCTTCCAAGCAAAGATTATCAAACAACGTCAGTCCCACACGACTATTCCCATTCCTATTAATATGGTATCACCTTCTGATGTGCAGGTTACCGCCTGTCGGGAGCTTTTGAGGCACACTGTGGGGAAATGATATGAATGTCATTTTCATTTTTGATTCTTCTGATTTTGTAAACCGAGTCCAGTTTTCGTCTCACATCTGAGTCTGAAGTATTGAATATTCCCAGACACGTGAGTCAGGGAATGTGAAGTCAAACCCATCCAGTTCAATGAGAAATATTGGTTGCCTTTATTATGTATAGACTATCCCGACCCACCTATCGAGCTCCTTGAATCACAATAGGGATAAAAAACACCAGATGAGATCTGAGTAAGAACGCCACAATCACGACCATCAGTTAAACACATGGCATTCGGTGTCAGGGGTACTAGGGATGAAGAAGTGATATTAATGAAAGGTAATACCAGCACACACTGCCAGTCATCGTTCAACGTTCGTGGATCCACGATCAAATACGACAAGAATATCCCCAGGATGAACAGCAGCCCCTTCCTTAATGCCTTTACCATATCCTTCAATCGTACTTCCAACAAATTCCTCGCCAGCAGTAATCATGATTTCGGTTTTCATGGCTTCAAGAATAAGCAGAACTTGCTCAGCCGAAGTCACAACCTGACCAAGCTCAGACTTGATTTTCCACACGCTTGCAAACAATGCTGCCCTGATAGTAAAATCAGTCTGGAAACTGTCTGTCCAGAAAACATCAATGATGCTAATTATGGCAAACAAAAAGCTTGCAGGATGGTTACCGTCAATCTCAACGGGCTGAGAATTAGACCGTTCCTTCTCTTTTTCCCAAACAGATAATAACTTTTTCTCCCTGTTAGATGGTGTGAAATACAAACTATCAAACGGAGAGAAGCCCCCCTTGCTTACCTTGCCTCTGTGACTAATTTTGCCAGTGCCTTCTTTTGTCGAAAGATTGACGTTTCCCTCTCGACAGAGTTCACAAAGTTCGCATATTGAGCCAAAGAAAAAGTAGCGTCTTCAATCTACCCAGATCGTTGTGTCAACAGCAGTCAAATTTTAATCGTCCTACCTTAAACCTGTATAGTCCCGCGTCAAATTCGCGCTCTATCTATAAAAGCAACTTTTGATCAAGCCATAGCTTTTACAACAGTATTTTTACCTTGACATATTCCTCCTCCGTTACTTGCTCAAAGTGAACCTGCCCAAGTTGCGATTGAGTCAAATTGAAAGAAAAAAGCAATCGCATCCATAATGGACGTACCTGGTCGAACGACTGAAGGAGCCACGGTTTATCGGCGTGATAATTTTCCCCTCTTCCCCATGTCTGCCACAATGGTAAAGTCCGGCCGTACAATTGATACCCCCCAGGTGATTCTATCGGATATATCGCGGCAACAGGACCGGCAATACCAATAGCACCCTAGTTCAACGTCAAATGGTTAAGTCGCGAAAATGAACAAGTATTTATCAACCCTGGGAGTGAACGTCCGGGATGGATTCATCTTCTGACCTTCCAGACGACATCTCGGGTCAACCTATGTTAGATGATATAAACTGCACTAAGACAATGATAAGGTCGGCGTACTGGCACAAGAAAGGGACAAGCAAGGTAAAATCCAACGCCAAAGACGAGCTAATTAATGTAGCATAAAGCCTCAACGAAAAGACAAACGGAGCCATATTCCGTACCCAGTCACTCTGAACGAGCTTTTCAAGAGCCTCTTCTGGAGTTCCAAGGCCATTGTTGTCGGCGAGATATTGAATATTGCTGGGAAGGTAAACAGCTTTATCCCTAGTAGATTGCATATATCGCTGCAAAGCTTCTCGACACCATCGATCATCTAAGACAATGGGCAATGTTAAGCGTCGTCCAGGAAACATCATGTCACAGATGGAGTTTGGTATAAGGGCTTCGATTTCAATTATCGCGTTTAAAAACTCTGTTTGAGTTACTTTCATGAAGTCAAAGTAGCACTGGATTTTTAGATCTAAATTGATGACACATTGGCGATGGTACGATATGACCCACCATGATTGAACGGATACAAGGGCATAATAATCGCAGGCCTGGAGGATTTCTCTTAAGAACCGCGTTCTGAAATGCATGAATGCGAGCACGGACGAAAAAGTCCAAGCTCATTTCACCGAAATCGACTAATATGGCTTCATCACCCGCCTAAACATAGCATGGTTCAATTAACTCATGTAACAATCAAGATTTAGCTAAAGAGTTACCTGACGAAAAACCACCTGAGGGATGGACTGATCCCCCTCAGCACCTTTTATATGCAAAATTGGGGAATACTGGGTATCGGGAATACTGCGAGCTTCTGCTGAGAAACACGTGGTGGGTTCGGAATTTGTTTCGAGAGTAGCAAAATATTCCTCCATTTGGATACGAAGTTCTCTAGCTCTCGACCAAGATATCCGAGAAAATTGAATGATAGATCCGGGACTCAATTGGCCAAGTTTCCAGCTTCGGTAAAATGATGAAGAACGAGATTTTAGAGGGAAACGAACAGAAATTACCGTTCAGCACTAGCCACTGTACACATGCAAAGATAGCCACCCATGTCCGGACCTTCATTCGTCAAAATAACTGGAGTATCGCCATTAATATTAACGGTCGCAGGTGCATATGCATTGTCTAGGATATTGCTCGGATGCGAGCCGCCTTCACCACCGTTTTCCCGAGCCCATTCAACCTTGTTCCCATCTGACGATTGCAGGCGAATACCCATTCTATTGCTAGAAGGGCTGACTATCCATTGCGTATTGTAGAACTTCTCGATACCCTCTGGGGTCACGTACTCCAGGTCGTCGCAAGGACCTGGAAGAACATAAATGACCCAGGTGTGTGGGCATTGGGAAATACGACAACCGAGAGGTATTTCTTGGAGAACAGAGTTATAACCATTGCATCTTCCGATGTGTGTTGACTTAGAAGTGTCCCGAAGAGCCAATTGATCTCCGGATACGAGCGTCCTTCCCTGTGAAACAGTGAACAAACATTAACCATAAAGAGTAAATCACAGACTTGATAACCACCAAGTCCGACAGACGTCGACTTCGAACCAAGATATACAGGAATGCCAGGAAGTCCACCGTGAACGCAAACATAAACACGAAAGCCAACAGCATTCTTATCACTTTCGGGCTTCAGAGCTTTAATACTTAGTGTAGTATCTTGCGAGATCGCAATTCGGCTCCATGAGCTCCTAAGTTCCGAGTTTGTAACAACTTCGACGTTCGCGCCAGTGATGGCAACGACTGCGCTGCAGAAAAATTTAATCCGGACGGGTGGCATCCCCGGAAGAAGAACCATTTCAATTCCTTCTGTGCCTTGATGATTCCCAACTAGAATGTTTCCTACTCGAAATGCCAGTTCATCCATGGGTCCAGAACGCGGAATGCCCAGTCCGATTGAACGCCCAGGGAAATCTTGAATGGACATATCCATGCCAGCAGACAAAATCCTAAGGGCTCTTTGGTAGATGGTAAATTAGGCGAACTGAGACGTCGCGGAAAGTATTACCTAGCAGCGAAAGAAAACTCGTTTAACGATGTTGTAAGCGTTTTACCTTCCGTAAAGAAATCGCTTTCAGCGACGGATATCAAATATTCCACATTGTTAGGCGGACCAGAAATAATGCACATATTCAATGCTTGTATGAATCGTTGTCTGGCATCTTCTCTGTCTTTTCCGACAACGATGAGTTTACATAAAAGTGGATCAAAGAAAGGCGTGACTGTGGTTCCCGTCGAAATCTATATTTAGGCATACTTTGAGTTCGAATAATATTACGGACCACGAATAAAAAAGTCAGATACCCAGCTGTCTATTCTGATCCAACTCTGATCAAGAGGAAGATTCACGTATTGCAATAGTCCAGGCGATGGAGCAAACTCCTCGACGGGGTTCTCAGCATAAAGACGACCTTCAATTGCATGACTATGTGTCCCGTCATTGCGTCCCTTGGCGCGCAATTCATCGTAAAATGTTTGTTGTATTTCAAAACAATCAGCAGAGAGTCCTCCTCTCCCTAATGCATAACCGCGTTCCAAGATTGCCTGTTGGATCATCAATTTGACAAGATCTAAACCAGGATGTATCTCCTCGGTAATGGGATGCTCAACCTAGCTTGCGGTGCCATAAAATGTGCGCACTGAGACCTCAAAGAGGACGACCAACCTGAATTCTGGTATTCATTTCGAGAAAGTAAAACTTGCCAAACTGATCATCCACTATAAACTCGACAGTTCCTAAATGATGCGTTGATAAGTGTGAAGAAACTTG
This sequence comes from Dictyophora rubrovolvata, assembly GCA_029959195.1. Taxonomy (NCBI): domain Eukaryota; kingdom Fungi; phylum Basidiomycota; class Agaricomycetes; order Phallales; family Phallaceae; genus Dictyophora; species Dictyophora rubrovolvata. The sequence goes on along the minus strand of CP114127.1, from coordinate 1,716,617 downwards.
ACAAACATAAACGACAACTTACCGGCTGAATTATATTTTATGTCGCGACAGAGCGCTACCGCAGCATCACACATTTGCTCTCTTAACCCTATAAATGCGCTTTAACACATGTGAAGTTTAGAAGAGTAAATGTTTTAAAACACCTTCGTTTGCCTGAAGGAATGGACTCGGCGTTTCTTCGATAATTTTCTGGTGTCTCCGTTGTATACTGCATTCTCTTTCTGCCAAGTGGACAACATCCCCAAGACCGTTCCCGAAAACCTGCACGAAAAGAATGAATATGAGATTGAAACCCCCCGTCCCATAATGACGCAAATATAATACCTGAATTTCGATATGTCTCGCAGCAGGAAAATACTTCTCTAGAAAAACGCCCTCCTCGCCAAATAAAATCTTCGCTCGACCCCTCGTCCTCTCAAGCTCTTCGGCAAGCTGCTCTTCGTTATAACAAATCGCCATTCCCATACCGCCGCCACCGGCGGTCGCTTTCAGAATAATTGGATAGCCGATACAGTTCGCAATGTCAAACACTCCAATACCGTCTTCGGGTTTCAGGAGTCCTTCAGAGCCTGGAACAACTGGAAGGCCTGCACGAATCGCCACTTGCCTAGCGACATGCTTCAAACCCATCTCAGCAATCACCTCGGGACGAGGACCGACCCAAGTCGCTCCGGTCAGAGAGGCCACGCGAGAGGCAAAAGTCGCGTTTTCAGATAAGAATCCATATCCTGGATGTACGAGTGTGATGGGATTACTGCTGTGCCCGGCGTTATATTCGCAAATGATAGAAATGATATGCTCTATAGACAGATAAACCGAAACCTCTGAGGCACCTGTCGGGCTCTCTGACGTAAAGGATAGAGCAACTGCATCGTCAGCTAACAGAACGTGAGGAGCGTGGGCATCGGAATTCGTATAAACAGCTACTGTCCGAATGCCCAGAGATTTTGCGGTTCGAAAGATTCGCAGAGCGATTTCACCGCGGTTGACAACCAGAATACAATGGCTTGAATAGTTGAATTGTTCTTCAGAAGAGAACATCTTCGTAGGGATCCCGGATGAACCGAGAATTGTTCTCTCGTGAGATAAATAGAAATAGACTTTGACGTATATTGGCGATGCACAGCTGACACCACTAGCTTAGTCTAGCTCCAGTGGAAATTGCCGGTCATGTGAAAGATAGACCAGAGGTCAAAAGTTTAAGCGGTGGCAAAGTATTTAAAAAGAGATGGGATCAGACAAATATTCCTCCGGTACAACCTTTGGATATGTCGTTACCACGGCTGAAGGCAACAGTCAATTGCGATATGGGAGAGGTTCGCCAGATGCAGCCATCCATTGGGCGCCCTAAACCGCTGGCTGACGTAACAACTTACAGGGCTTTTCTCTGTATAACATCGTATCGCTTCATTCAGCTTTTTCTCTGAGAAAAACATTTCTTTGTTGAAAATGTTTATAGGCAGATGATGAGGCTTTAATGAAGACTATTCATCTCGCTAACGTAGCTTGTGGCTTTCATGCTTCGTAAGTCACTTCTCTGCTCCATACCTTTTCTGACACATCGCTTCTGAAGGGATTTCTCCGTAATGAACAAGACTGTATTACTGGCTAAGGAGAATGGTGTCAAAGTTGGGGCACATCCGTCTTTACCTGACAGGCAAGGTTTTGGTCGACGTGAGATGGCTATCGAACCCGTAAGACCGTCTCGTTTCCCAGAGGCTCATTAGCTATGTTAAAAGTGCTTTCGTGCTGGTTTCTAGGAAGAACTTATATCTTGTTTTACATACCAAGTGGGCGCACTTAGCGGTTTTCTCAAACGTCATGGCCTAGTTCTGAATCATGTATGGTTCCATTATCCCTTCATTTACAGATTCGCTAGATCTGTAAGCTTTATTAGGTCAAACCTCATGGTGCTATTTACGGTCAAATGGCAAAGTCGCTTCCGCTTGCAAAAGCTGGTATATCAGTAATTAAGTTTTTTGAAGAGATAAACAACAGCGACATCGCATTTGTTGGACTGGCTGGAACCGAACATCAAAAGGCGGCTGAAGAAGAAGGCGTTCCATTTATCCCCGGTTAGTAACGTCGATGCATCAAAAACAAGCTTTAGTTTTTGAATTTCCTGTCGTGCATGTTAGAGTGGTTTTCGGATCTTGACTATAGTCCAGAAGGAAAATTACTGATCACAAAGCGAGTTATTTCTTTCTCGATTACGCGATTTTACTAAACCACGGATTCCAGGAAGCATGAGAAACTGTCCTTGACGACAATCAAACAACGCGTAAGAGATAATGCATAAGTTTCACTCTATATTGTTTCAGCTTGGAATCTTTTGTTTAGGTTGAACGGCTCCTGACAAAGCGTGAAATTACATGCAATGATGGCACGTTCATCCCTATTGGCGAGGATGTTACCGAAGTGACAATTTGTTGTCATTCAGACACGCCGGTAGGATAATTATTACGCATCAGAAGCGTTGATTACTGAGTTTCAAGAACAGGGGGCGGTTGAAGTCGCAAAGCTCGTGAAGAGCTTGGTTGATGAGAATAATCGTTTTTCTGAATATACCGTTTAACATAAAAAGCTGTGTCGAGAAATTATGTTAACCTCTTAATCGTCTCGAAAAGTAGTCCGCAGCGTTGGTTGTTATTATACACCTTTAAGTGGATTCTCGCTGGGTTACGACCTAGCTGATAAATACGTCCAAATGCATTGGCAATCGGCATGTAACAGTACAAAAGAAGCACAAATGACGAGTGAACGACTTATTAAAAGTTCTCTTGAAGCATCCTACGTAATTCAGTCAATGCCTCCCCGTTTTCTCTCCACGTCTCTTTTAATTTCTTGCTTAACTCTTGGATAATCTCCCGCTTGGCTTCACCATCGACTCCAAACGCGTTTCCCAGAACTTGTCTGAATTCACGATCTATCGCTTCCCCCGTGCCTGTTGGGCAATATCCTCGATATAAAGGCAACAAACCTTTTCCGGTCCGGACTTCAAGTAGCTGATAGGCTACCTTCAGATTGAGTACAAAGTTCATACAGTTGAAAGCCTGATCGCCTTGAAGCGGCCATATGATTCTGATTTAAAAATTACGGTTAGGTTTTCGAGACGAATGAATTGATGAAATCCTCTCGTACGGTATTATACCTGCAAGGAGCGACTCAGTAAGACCTCCGTGACCTCCATGTGTAAGAAATACTCCTGTGACCTAACATGAAACGGGTGAGACAAAAGTCCGTAGCATTGAATACCAATACGAACAGTGTGATTCAATATTGTCTGTTGTGGAGCCCATTTGGTAACTAGGGTTAGGTCTGATGACTCCAGCCTAGTTCGAAAGTCATCTGGCAACTCCTTTTCATATGAATTACCATGTGCCATGGTGAAAATCTATTGGTAATGAAAGCGTTGCATTGATGAGCGGGATATTTTTAGAATAAAAGAAAAAGATAAAAACCAATGGTATCTTCAATTCTAGAATAATAGCAATCAACTGCCAAGGTGTCTTTTCGCTAGGAAACGATGAAGTTCCAAAAGACATCTGAGAATGAATGCGCTCTTAGTAGAAGCAAAGAATAAATATCATACTGGGATGAGAAACTCACGTAAAGAAGAGAACGCTTCCCATGGGTTTCGTAAATATCGTCCAGGAATTTCATCACTTCTTTTTCTTTTAGAGTTTCCCCATGATCGAATGGAGTCAGGTCCGGAATCGTACAAGGACCGACGGCATAGCATCTTTTGCCCATGCCATCAAACCATTGTTTGAAAGCCGTGACCGCCCCCTCTTCGAGAATAGGAGTATTAGACAAAAGCGCGCCATCGCAATTTCTTGCAAATCTACACTTGAAATTTTAGTGCTGATGACGATGCTTGCTCAAGCTGGCACATTGATACCTCGATAGCTGTGCCATATGGTTGATCCAATACTCTGCTCCTCCTGGCTTTACAAAAGGTGAAACGACGATTCCGCGCAACAGCAAACAAAACGTGACTTACGATGCCGTGTTCTGATTCAAACTCGTAATGATAGGCTGCTGGAAGACCTGCTATTTTAGTCACTTTCTCAGTGGGTGAGTTAACAAGCTGTATGAGGTATTTCCTCGTCAGCCTTAGCCCATATAAATATATATATATGAGTTTGAAACTGACCTCAAGCTTTGCTTCATGAATTGATATATTCTTTGATTTCGCTAATGCTGGCGCGTCTCGTTCCAGAGAGTCACTCCGTCCACCCAGTTCAGACGGACCTAGCAGGTTCAACACGGCAGAAAGGCCAACGGGAGTCCAGACTAGTACTTTGAGCTTTTTCTCGTTGATTATGCTTTCTCCTAGTGGGTATCCTAGAGTACCCTGGTTTCAATGTGAGGGAGTGATGAATTGAAGAATGATTTGAGAATAGACTCGCATCTAAAATGCACAAGCTCGGCCTAGGAGCACTAGGATAGATTTGACCAGTGCAGCAAACGATAGGCTCGCAGGACCATAGTTTTGCGAAAAAAACAGGCCACGCCGTCATTATGTTAGCCCAACGGTCAAGTTCGAACCCGTCGAAGTCGGATATTTGAGTGACTCTGATAGACCAACAAAACTAAGGTTGATGAAGAAGAAAAAAATAAGGTCATAACTGCCTTATATTGTCTCTGAGAACGCTGTTTGATCCAGTACAATACCTCGCAACTTCCTTGTCGATTAAGGCTTTGAACGACCCAATTACTGGAACTGTTACTAAAACATCGGGCCTTTCCTGGACCATTTTGACTATTATTGGCATGGATGGTCGCACATGGCCTACGAAATTGTCTTGTTCAACACACGCATCCGCTAATTAAAAAGGATCACAGGAGATGACGGACCTACTGAAGGCGCACTGGTAAAGATAACATGGTGTTTGAAAGACATGGTGGTGGTTACACTGGCTAATTGATAATCGGTAATCGATGACCACCGATTATCATTCCCCGTTTAAAGCTGTGTCATTGGAGGCAGGACACCGCCGCGGAGTAGCGAGTTCGGACATCTTCGATAGAGTTTATGTTTCCAAGTTGCGCGCTAAATTCGCGTAAATCAGTCACTATCTTCCATTTTCTTTTTGCCTCGTTTCCAGCGCACCCTGCAGCTGCTCTTCCTGTTTGACCTTTGTTCGACACGCACAACATTAACTTGAATGTCTCTTCCGCAGGAGGCCGAAACTCTCAAAGCTGAAGGCAACACACTCTACACCCAAGGCGACCACAATGACGCGATAAAAAAATACACAGCCGCCATCAATATCGTGTCTGACAACGCCATTCTATTTGCCAACCGCGCTGCGTGTCGTCTTGCTCTCAAACAGTTCGTTTATGTCTCTGCTTTCCCCCCCCCCCCGCTCGTTCCCGTTTTTAATTCTGTCGCTGCAGGTACGAACGCGCCCGTGAAGACGCACAAAAAGTAAAAAGTTTACACAATTCCATTACACATTCTCACCTTTTATTTCAGGCGACAGAATTAGATCCCGAATATGCCAAAGGATGGGGTCGACTGGGCGCCGCCTTCGAAGTAAGCAAAAACGAACCAATCTACGCGATGTCGTATCCATTCTCTCTCTAGGGTCTCTCTGAGTACAACCAAGCTCTAGATGCGTACGGGCAGGCAATCGAATGCATCGACGCAGTATCGCCTCTTTCAGATGCTGACAAGAGGCTAAAAGCGCAATATAAATCCTCCCATACGAATATGGAGCTTCTTGCACGAACACGCCATTTCACTCTAGAAGAATCAGATATCAGAGATAGGAAATTGCCTTGGGATTTGGCCAGGGAGATGGGAAATAACCTTCCAGCAGAAAGTAGCGTCAGTATTATGATCGTAACAAATCGAGTCGTCCTTCAACTCCCCTAACAAACATTTGGCTCCTAGGCACAAATTATTCTAAGTGCATCTGAAGTTCGTATTTCCGGGGAATCTTCACTTCAATTCAGACTTATGTACTTGTGTTTTCTTTATCAGGACTTCAAAACGGCGAGAGCGATTCTTAGGGATCTTACGGTGCTTCCTAACGGCTTGATGGGTGGACGAAAGGGCGGTCTGGCTTACTTGAGCAATGCTATTTTAACAGATGAAAGATGTATCATTTTGAGAGAAAGCGATTCTCTGTTCGAGAATTTTAACCAATATCGTAAGGATCTCGGTCTTGGGCTTTTTCCTCATATCTAACACTGAATTCTCGAGCTAGTACGATTTGAAGCCACACAATATAATGCATTTTTTACTTCAAAAAAACCTCAAGAAATCATCAGACTAGCAAAAGACAGGCTGCGTCGGACTCAAAACTGGGAAAGTATCCGGGGCGCACTCTCTTGCCAAGTCCGGTATATCACTTTCAACCCGCTTCCCTGTTCTCGAAGAAATTTATTGAGTTTATCATAGGGTTTGGATAGTCTGGGGGTTCCTGGAACAGATGAGCGACAAGCCACGAGACGGAGTCTTCCTTTGGTATGATCGGGCCTGCAAGCTCATAGAGCTTGGGCGCGCAGAATGGTCTGACGTTCCTCGAGATCTTCGGGGCACCATTTTCGACGAAACCTTTCTTCGTGGTGTTCAAGTTCTCAGAATGAATGCATACATGCAGGTATGCTCTTTCCCAGATCGCTCCAGATTCCGTTTCAACGACTGAGGGGAAATTCCTCTAGGCATACGAAGTAAAGCACCTTCGTACCTCTGGCAAGTTCACGCTGGATGGCTTGATGGCTTTAGCGGACGAGATTATTACTCAGGTGGAAAATACACCACCTGAAGTAGTGGAAAGCATGCGCACACCCCCTTACTGTTACCTTTCTTTCTATCGCTATCCGAAAGCTGCAGCTTGGAGGTAAAGTGTCGTCCTTTGGACTCGTGGAAGCGCTACATCGCTGAAAACCTTGTAGCATAAGAGGTTATGTTTATTATCACAAAGCAAGCTTCGAAAGTGAGGACACCATCCCTGAGGACCGTGAATGGTCTAGAAAATCCGGAGAAGCATACGTCAAGTCCGCCGATTTATACCCAGAAGATGATGAAATCCATTGTTGTGCGTGTTATATCAAATTCCGCACATGAGCTTTGTTCTTCTCTCATCTGAACTTTTATATAGTCATGTTGAAAACTGCGGTTCAATCCTATTCCTCAGCCAAAATCACATCGCGCGAAATGTTAGCTGTCATGGGGCGCATTCGTCTCGCTTACCCGAAGATGCAACGTATCTGGAGGAATTCTCCATCGGCATTACAGGGTGCCCATAAGCAATTTATCCAGGTTATGGACGCGGAAGACGAGTTTAGACAGGCATTGGCGGCTGGGACGTTCACGTTGGACGATCCTATTATGTTGCAAGTTCAGCGGCCTTGGTAGAATTAACTGCTCTCTCTCAGAAGTATCTTTTGTTTAGATTGGATTTGTATATACTATTCACACACTACGACGAGTCTCCATCTCCTTTGAATGGCTTTAACCGGGGTGTCGAAGGGATTGCTAATGCCAATATAACCCCCCATTCAATAATATGTAATTTGACATGAATCAAGAAGTACGTACAATTGATTAACCTTGAGACTTTGCTTTATTTACTTCCATTTGCTAAATATATTGAGTATACAGATTCTTCCCGATAAGATTAGTTGATTCTTATCTTTCATGTCACATGGACCGACATTATTCCACGGGCATTAATTCTCAACATGTGCATTCTTCCGTTTGAGGGAGAAAATTAAAACACATGCTAACGGTATGTCGCCGCCATTCATTGAGTGCACATGTATGTACGTGGGCTTATCGACATATTTCTAGATTCAATATCAATTAAGATAAACGTGGCAGTAATGCATAAAAACAAAGCTTGAAAACTCAATTTCTCCCAAGTTCCTCCTTTTTTGAGTGCTAGATATTAGCCTAACCGATGTCCGTAGCTCAAATTAATGCTTCTTTGCAAGCAGCGCTTGCCTCTGTTGGATACGCGAGTAATACCACTGGTACTCAGGTTAAACAAGACTTAAATTCTGCTCTGAGCAACCTGGTATGTCGTAGAGCCACACTAATTACCGATACGAAATACTGAGATACACCTTCTCACATCAGACTGCCTTGAATTCGTCAATTCAGGCTCTACCTACAACGAGCATCACAGCAACTCAGATCTTGGTGAATTAAGGAAAAAGATCTTTGATCTCCTTTTAACTCAGCTTTGTTTAATAGGCTATTGTACCGCAAGGAATTACGTTGGCAGTATCTGCTGTCAGAGCTACGTCTTCCATTAAGGTGAAAGACTCATAATTTTTCTAATGTTCGGGTAACAGCATAACTCATACTTACCAGGGTCTTTCATCTCCGCTCACACCTGAGGAAGGAACTGCCATTTTGGTTATCGCCCAGAGTGCACAAGTGCAACTCGTAGCCGCTGTGAACACGTATGCTAATAAAATCAATGCTGTTGAAGCTGCCATTCCGGGGATCAGTAAATTCGCTCTGACGACTCTGAAAAACATCGTCGATGTATTTGCTTTTCATTTCAAAGTCATGTTACTTAATTTTTATTGATTACGACTAACAGTCTCTTATCCAAGCCCTCTCCGCCGCTGCACCCGTAAGCTTTTCCCTTTTTATCTCCACGCCCTATTGACATATGTATAATCAGCTCAACATTCCCCGAAGCACCATTCAGGAACTGCAGTCTAGCATCAGTCTTGCTATTCAGAATGCACTTGCGCGTGTTCCTGCGTGAAAGTCGCTGCTTTTTCTCGTATGCAGTGCCTTTTTCCTACGTCATATGCCAAACCTTGTTGAATATATGTGCGTGTTTTTATGAATGACAGTCACAAACCGAAGTTACGTAGGAGGGGCCTGGCATCCTGCAGTCGAATACTCAACCTGACATTTGAAAATCATTCAAGAAACGTTAATACGACGTGTCTGATCTCATGATTCCTGAAATAGGACTTGGATTAAATCCCACCGCACTAAAGTACATATTCCTATTAATGCCGGTGTCAAACCAGCTTATTTCCTCACAACAATGTTGATATCTGGACTAAGTGTCACGAAAGAAGGCTAATATTAAAATATCCTAGCTCTATGAGAATCTCCGACAACGTTCATCTAAAGATGCATCGCAATAGGCAATTGATTTTTCTTCGTAACGCGTTAAATAATATCATATTTCACCACGGCTCCTCGCTTCAGCCAAACTTAACTCCAAAATAAATCTCATTTCTTCGTCTTCTTCGTCGCGTGTTTGTCTGGTAGTTAGGAGCTGACTTTGAATTGAGCTCCTCATTGACGATGGAGGAGCAGGACTTTCATTTGGGCTCTGCTGTTGTCGACTTCTAACCAGACTACCTTGGCTCCAAGATCCGGCAAGACGAACAGGCTCCGTTTGTCTGCGCACGCATGCGTTTGATGAAGCAGACCCTATACTAGGGAATTCACTTGAATCGTCCAGGCTTGACGCAGGACTTCCAGAGTCGGATGAGGTGTCGTCTGATAAAGCGCTCCATGTTGCATTGCACGATCGTCGACCCGAGTCGGCGGTTGCGTTTGGACTTGTTAGGTGTTCGCCATCCATCACAAAAAGAGCATCCAAATTGTCGGAACAACTGAGAGTAGAGAGAGGCGCAGAAGCTGATGACGATGAAGACAACGACGACGACAATGCAACATCTGAGACAAGTCTTCTCCTTTCTTCTTCTTCTTCGCGACTAAGCATCAGAAGATAGTCGATTGCTTCGGCTTCAGTCAATCCCAGGTCGTCTAGCGATGTCTGTTCAGCCCTAATGCGACCATTGGCGCGATTGACTCGAGCGCGCTCCGCTTCGATGTCTTGCTTTGTTTCTTTAATATCACTCAAAAGTTCCATTTGTTCTATATACGAGGGGCTGGTAAGGAGGTGAAAAAAAGAGAGTGGAAGAGCTAACGCACGTTGCCATCTATTCATGGCAGTTGATATCCCTCGCCCTTTGTTGGGTTTGCCAGATCGTTTCACTTTAGTCTTTTTGTCCGGAGAGGCGGGTTTGGCTTGCCAAACTAAAACACGAGAACCGATGTTGGCAATCAGTAGGTCGTCCCGCACGAAGATCTGGCCAACAGGACCGTTGCATGGAGGTCTCGTAACCGGCGGAGGGAACGTACGAAGAAGGTTAAGTGTCAATATGTCCCAGACTTTAATAATTCCCTTAGAACTGTTGAAGAATCATGAAATGAACGAATGATATAACGACGGTTGGCCATTGCTTACCTTCCTGTGACAATGATACATTCATCAACTTCTAACGAACATACGGCTCCATCTTCATAGGCTTCCCAAGTCCTGAAGGGTCGGATGAGAGCGTCAGATTGGACAACTTGGTAATCGTTGTTATTATTGCTAGATGAAAGCTCAAACTCCGTGACGTCAGGATGAACGTCCCAATTCCAGACAAACATGTTGCCGAGAGAATCTCCGGTTAAGATGAACGGCGAGGAACGTTTTGACATCCATTGAGATGGCAAGTGGATAAATAATGTCGAAGATGTAGCTTCCGAGGCAGTCGGTGGTGTGATTGTTGAGCCGAATGACACCCCATTGAATACAAAGCATGCTTTGAGGGACATTATTGGAAACCTTGCCTCGACATCGACGCCGAAGCGCGAACAAACTACAGTCTTGCGCGAGGTATTGATATCGTAGCGTAAGAAACCTCTGTCCTCGGCGTATCGCACGAGAAATGTCACCTTAGAGGAATCAGACTCGGGATCGATAGAAAGCGACGCGACCGTTTTCGGTTTATCTATACATGGGCGAGCGATCCGTATGCTGTCCTCAACGAGAACCATATGACCGTTGGTGCTGCCCCGATGCACTTGGAATCTTGGCCAGACAACCAAATCGCCGCTTTCGCATACGGCAACGAGGATACCCTTGATGGGCAGGAAAGCGAGCCCGACACAAGGGTGTGGCATGTCGTGATGGTCGCCATCTTTATTTATACTTCCTGACCAGAGACAGCGTAACCGTTTGCTATCCCATACTTTGACTTGACCACGAGAGCAGCCACTGAAAATCAAGTCATCATCGTCTCCTCCTCCATTGCCAGCAGAAGCAAAAATAAGGCTTTGAACTTGACTCGGGTGTTCATCATGAGCGCGGCAACGTAGGTAACGTGCGGCTGGACGATCGGAATCCATTACTCTTGGAGCGGTCGTGAGAGCAATCTCGCCATTTCGGAAACCCCAAGCGATATGTGCAGTTCCACCCCGTGAGGAAACAGCGACGCAAGAGACATGAGGTGAAAATTCGGCGTTGGGATTGCCTATACCGAAGCCATTAGCTGTGCCAGATGCATCCAAGAAGCCTCGAAGGATTTTTCCTTGAGAAGGTGCCTTTACTTTAGAAACCGATCATGTAAGCGAGGAAATATCACTAGTGCTTACCTGTTGATGGAAAGCTACGAGCGACAATACCGTACTGAAGACTGGTTGTCATTAAGGACATATTGTCCATCAAATGCATACTGTCCACGTTCCAAGAATGTGGCTGGTAGCTCATCATCGTGCTACGAGACTTCTCCCATCGACTGAGCAAAAAAGTTCAGCATCTAGAAATAGGGGTTAGACGGTGACGCTTACAGTATTAATTCGTAACGTTTGATGAACTCTTTCTTCCAAGTGTTTTCCGAGCGTCGCAGCATTATTCTCTGCCATGGAGACGGGGAACACTCCGATCCCATTCCAAAGTAATGATATGCGAAAGATCGATACCAGGTGCTGTCGTCTGTTACGTAGTTTCTAAGCCTGCGATTGACTTGAGATAAGGCGACGAGCGACGAAGGGGTGTCAACATAGGCAATGATATGACCCAAAGACTCGTCTGGTAATTCGACCAGAAGCGATTGACGGTTTTTGCCGTCGTGGATATGTTTGGAAGACTGAGAGTCGATTTGGGGATCATATTGGGCAGAATTGGATTGAGGTTTCTTCGAAGTCGCGTTTACTGATAATACTTTATTGTTGTGTAAGTTCAGTAAGGGCTTGTTTTGCATATAACTGGGGAGAACGAAAGTTGCGAGTTTGGAGTGCAGACCACGAGGATCGTGAGTTCTGCAGTGGTTGTCGACAAGAGATGACTCAAAAGTCTATGTTACAGTGACGGTCACACTCCGGGATGGTTCGATCGTACTTAGGGTTTATCATAGATCGCATTGACAAGTTATGTCTTTATCCAAAACAAGAATATATCTTTAAATATTCGTTTAACTGGCAATGATGAATTTCCCTCTATGTTTGACTCAGTCACTGTTGCGTCTCTATATCGTTTCTTGTACTCTGCTGGGGACTCCAAAGGAACTGGGGAAGCCCACATGCCACGTTTTGCAGCCCTAAACAAAAAGGATCAGCACACGACTGCAAGTAACTACAAAGACAAAAAGAGACATTCCTGGCCGCAAGTTCATGTCTAAGGAAGGTATCTTTCCCCCAAACGCCGTACTCAGCCCCACTTTGCTCGTATGTTTGAGCATATCCTGCAGACAGCATTGATATCGAGACGCATCGGAATGCAGGAGGGTGTACGAAGGGCAAACATGGTGGGTGAACAGGTATGCCAACCTTGATAAAAAAGAGTCTGATTCAGTTGATCGCAGTGGCACGGCATCACAGTAAGCTTACGATACGATTGTATTGATCCCGTCTGATAATCTGAACCCACAAATTGTTTCCTTCAATCTCTCGTTTCAGCCACGCAAGTGCTTCTGCTGAATATGGCTGAGCAGTTTTTCCGAAATGTGCGCTTTCAGGAGCATCGACACCTATATGATGACTTCGTCTGTGTTCGCAAATTGAGGTTCCTAAAAAAACAAACCTGCCATTCTGATATGTATTGTTTCGTTCTTCAATCCTAGGATGTCAACAATGTCATTCAGTGCTATATTCGATCATAATCAGGGTAAAAAGTCTTACGCTTTGAGTCGGAAGGAACGTGTCTCAGTTTAATTGGCCACTTCCAAAACACTCCTGGGGTATGATACAGTCGAAAACCATCACCATCACCGACGCTAAGGATTCAACGTTGGACTTTGGCAAGTTGAGGACATGACGCCAAGCGGAGACGCTATTTACTTCGTAACAACACCTTTGATCCACCTCCTATCCTTCATCATTTTAGCAGTTACCTGGATATTGCAAGATGTGAACTAAAGAAGGACTTGAGCACTGATAAATCATACCCATTCTGCAGATCGTATACGACGAAAATACCGGTTATGTACTCGAAGTGAACCGACCGTGACCAATGATCCCAGAAGAAAGGCTACAACGGTCTGAGAATTAACAGGAGGCGATAGCGTTTTGGAATCAAACCGCGGGTCATTGGAAAAGAATTGAGGAGAGGATGAGGATGAGGAAGAAGACATTTACTCCAAGTTGAGCTTACCGCGCTTGGTCACGAGTTTGTAACGTGTGCTGAAGTATACCCGCTCTTACCGCAATTCACTCCCTGCTACACCTTTGAGGGTTGTTTATATGATAGCACCCACCCAAAGTGATATCTTCACAGCCTGAGCGTGGTAACGATGTCAAATTCTTTGGAGCTATCAAAGGCGGGGACATTGTTTGGTGCGACCGCGATGTCGTGAACGAACTCAATATCTGTGCATCCCGGGCGTAGACGGGTAGTTTCGATGTTTCAATGGAAGCCTCGATATGGCCATGGAGTGGCTAGCATCATGATGAGATGGCTTGACAACAAGCAATTAACAAATAAACAGGACACGTGCCTTGGGAAAAAGATCTAGTGGCCCTTGTTGGTCTGCCAGACAGATCGACCCTTTTAATAGCATGCTCATGCCAATCGTTCAGTAATATCGACCACTTCGCTACAAGTAAAACTTTGCTAGTGGCGCCGATAAGGTACGCCTGGAAATTCGATTGTTCCTATACACTAGTAATACTACTACATTGATACTAAGGAGCCAATTAAACCGACGGGAATCCAATGATTGACCTATCATCAGCATCAGCCAGGCAAGTGCTTATTCCATCCAGGAAAATTAATCCACTCCACAGCCTTCAGCCCAACAACTTCAAGTTTTGATTGTTTCTTGGTCGTCTTGCACCATGGTGACATCATTGCGATGCACGCGTAGCAATAATGGTATAGTGTCTTATTGCTATTTTTAACGCGGAAAGCGTGGCGTTTAATAATAACTTTTAGGATCAGGTCGCGACCATCATCGACACCATCCATCGATTATCTCATTGCCTGACTGCACAGGAAGGACTGCACCTTCTAGGAAAAAATCCATATTGAACCTCGCCTGTTGTAAGCAAGTTCATGACTCTTCTTCATTAGGTTAATTAATCTCTAACAATCGATTGTGACACATTTGAGGTTCAAGTTCAGGTCCAGATGATGCACATCAGTCTCCTGGTATCATCATACGTATTGAACTCCGCTCTCAATGTGCATGCTTCGACAATCGAGTACCTAAATTTGGCTCATCATATATAAGCCCACTCCGCAAGGTCAGGCCCGTTCAGATTCCTTAGTTACAGCTACTCTCCCATTTGAACAAACTCCTCCGCCTTTCAAGTTTCAACAATGGGCTTTTTATCCGTAGTTCCGTCTGACTCCAACGCCAACGCCCACCAAGACCCTCACCATGACAACTACATCTCTACAACTGTGTACGGATCCGCTCATGCTGGTCAGGCCTTTCCCCGATTCGAGTTAAACGACGAGGAGATGCCAGCTAGAACTGCGATGCGGCTCGTTCATGACGAGTTATTGATGGTAAGGGTTATTGAAAAAAAAGATATCGATAAAAACTAAACCTATCACCAATAAGGATGGCACGCCCGCTCTCAACCTAGCCTCTTTTGTTACTACGTAGGTACTTTACTTCGCGAAAAGAAGATCTATAAGGTTTATCTATGTACACAGCTACATGGAGGAGGAAGCTGAGAAGCTCATGATGGACAATCTAAGCAAGGTAAGCTCAGCCTCCACTCGTTTGCCTTATCCTAGCGTTGTCCTACCACCATACTAATCGTAATCAGAACTTTATCGATCTTGAGGAATACCCTGCCTGTGGTGAAATTGAAACAAGATGTGTTAATATTATCGCTCGTCTCTTCCATGCTCCATTGGACAAACCCAATTCTGAGGCCGTCGGTGTCAGTACTATCGGTTCTAGCGAGGCTATCATTCTCAGCGTTTTGGCGGCTAAGCGTAGATGGCAAGGTTAATTCAAGCACACGGCTATTCTACATCCTTTGGAAGTACTGACGCTCTCCTTCAGAGGCCCGTAAGGCTGCCGGCTTGCCTTATGATAAGCCCAACATCGTCATGAACTCGGCCGTACAAGTTTGCTGGGAGAAGGCAGCTCGCTACCTTGAAGTCGAAGAAAAATACTGGTACTGTACTGCTGACAAATATACCATCGACCCTAAAGAAGCCGTCGAGCTCTGCGACGAGAACACTATCCTTGTTTGTGCAATTCTCGGGACGACGTATACCGGTGAATATGAGGACGTTCAAACATTGAACGATCTTTTGGAAAAGAAGAATAAAGAAAAGGGTTGGGACATCCATATTCATGTTGATGCTGCCAGTGGTGGCTTTGTAGTTCCGTTCGTTGTTCCAGATTTGGTCTGGGACTTCCGATTACCCTTAGTCTGTGGTATCAATGTTTCCGGGCACAAATATGGGTAGGAGGCATAGTCTGCCTGATCTCTTGCAATTTCATTTTAACATTGTTTTATTCTAGTCTCGCTTATGCTGGTGTCGGATGGGCGATTTGGCGTTCCAAGCAATACCTCCCTGAAAGTATTCTCTTCACCGTAAACTATCTTGGCTCCCCACAGGTGCGTCAGTAAGATTATAAGATCCGAGCAGTCGGGTTTACTATTTTATAAAGGTTTCGTTCACACTCAATTTCAGGTAATCAGCATTTTTTTCTCTCATTTTCATTTCTAATCCTGCTCCGCAGTAAGAGCGCTGTCCAAGTCATTGGCCAATGTATGTTGTACTGCCAACATAAAACGTTCATATGACATCTTAACATTGACTTTGGTTAGACTATCAGCTGCTGCGTCTTGGAAAGTCCGGATACCGTGCGATTATGTCAAATCTCACTAACACAGCCGATTTTCTTGCGGATTCGATTTTGGCTATAGGTGGTGGCAACAAGTTTGTTCTTCTGAGCCAAAAGAGTGGCGGTGGTCTGCCATTGGTAGCGTGGCGGCTGAAAAACAAGGAAGAATATGACGGCATGTTCATCGCTGAACTTTTCTCGTGTTTCTGACACCTTCTTTAGAGTTCGCAATCGCTCGTCGACTTCGTGCAAGGGGGTGGATAGTTCCCGGTGCGGAGTTTCCCATGATACCTTTTAACCACAATATAGTAAACTGATTCCGTTACTACTCTCAAGCGTATACAATGGCACCTTATGCTGAGACTCTCAAACTTCTGCGCGTGGTGGTTCGTGAAGATTTTAGTCGACACCGGTGTGAAAACTTCATACGCGATTTGGCTGAGGTAAAGACTAGATGGAGGCGTGATCGACATACTCATGTTCATTAATGTTTTAGGCCGTCCACATTCTCGATGAAATGCCTACTGACGTTATTCACCACATGGCACAAATAAACAAAGTTGAACAACGCAAATCCGCCGCTAAATCTACCAAGTAATATACCATTTTTTTTTCTTTATTTATTTATCTCTTTCTCACTCCCCTTGGGCATTGAATTTTTTTTTTTCTATCCTACAGGCACAGACATCATGAAAAGCATTCTCTCGCGGGCAAACATGGTAAAACACATGGCGTGTGTTAAAATAGCCGAGTTCCTCTTAGTCCGACGGACGCGTGTTTCAGCAGAAAAGAGTCGTATTAACCAAAATTTGGGTACTGACATTTACGTTCCGGAGTAAATCCGAGTGGACGTGGAGGAAATAAGAAAATAGTTACAATTGATAGGAATGGGGGATGAGACATATGTATTAAAGAAATGAGACGCGATATCAGTTTGTGTAAGGATCGATTTTCGGAAAAGCATTAATACTGTAGATTTATTTTTTCGCCCCTGAATGAGTTGCTTAGTTCAGAATTTAGAATGAGCTGGATTTCGTCGAAGCAATTAGTCGACACCGGTCCAAGCTTCAGGTACACAAAAAGCAAGATGCGTGTCAGGCTGCGCAATATAAACAATCTCCAAATAGGAGATCTGCGTGATTTATGATATGGAAGTATCGTTGTTTGTCAAAGTTTACTTAAATCAGCACAGATTGCGTTAACAATTGGTACTATCTCATTAGTTGAACTGAAGCACTAATTAATACCACCAGGTCCGACTCAGGGAAAGTGTTATCATTTGCGCAATTTCCTTTGCTCTCATACAGTAAAGCTCTATCATTCTAGATGGATAGAAGAAGAAGATGATTACGATGTTTTTTTCCGTGATTATTCCTTTCAGGAGGCAAGGGTCAAGGTGAAGTATGAAAAAAAGGACAAATTAGGTATTCATGAGTTTTCTGCTCTCACTCCGAGTTCGTGATCGCTCTCAGATGGAGATAATGTAGAACATCGAGACCTTTGGCACTAAGACCTATCACCTTCGAGCGATCCGGCCTCCGACAATTTAGTGGTACGGTGCGAACTTCGAAGCTACTATGTACGTACGGCCTGAGCGCGTCCGATCTAACACATACTTCCAAAGTGCATTATCAGGAAAACTGAAGATTGTACAAGCACGTTGGCAGCTTGCTTTCTACTACCTGATTGACACGTCAGAGAACGCCGACTTATTCTTGCAATCTTTGCACACCTGACATTCCTAAACATAATATCAATAGAAGGGAATGATAATGTGTGTTGGATTTTGAATGCCAATGATGAAATACTAGTTAAACAAAAATACTAAAACAGACGAGATTAACAACGGTAAGTATCACTTTTTATATTACCCTACGTACTTCTCAACTCATTCATCGCGGATTGTTTTTCGCTTCAGATCATGCGGTATTTTTGCTTTGTTCACCAGGCAATATCACAGGGCTGTTTTAAAACACTTCTTCTAGAAGTTTCATATTCGCTATTTCGTACCGAAGTTTTCACTTTTTCATAGAATGGTAGGTAGCCTGAGCATTGTTGGCAGCCTCGTCTCAAGATGAGTAAGTCAAATCGAGTTATCATCCCACGATTTACACAGTTCGATTTGAGAAAGTCTGGTGTAGACTAAATTCAAATCAAGGATGATGCTTATGGGAGGGCAACCATTTTCGATAGATATTCTTGGAATTCAATGTCAGACCGGCCCGCGAAAAAGCGTCCAACCGGGCGGAAAGCTGGATCTCAAAGGGAAGCACAGACCTCCGGGCCTGTTCGGCGTTATGATTTGTGAGGTCATTTCTTCTTTGTAATTTTGGACCCAACTAACCTAACACTAAATAAACGAAGTCAATGAAAGTTTTTCAACGCACTGGCTCGATGCGGATGACGTGGTACTAGTACTGTGCGAGTAGTACTGTACATACTGTCAACTTCCTAATTGATGACTATAAAGGGGATATTTTCCGTCGTTGAAAGGAGCTCTTTCCTCGAAGTGGGGAAAAAGGGCCTTCGGCATTTCAAACCTTGTTCTCACTGTTTCTTTCTCCTATGCATATCTCTCGGATAAACGGATCTAAGTCGTTGTTAAAACTTTGGGGTTTTTACTATTCAGGACGAGCTCGTAGATTATTGGTGCGATCGAGCTGTCTGGAAATTCCTTGTGATCAGAGACAAACACAACCCAATAAGCACTTTTCCCGATATCGTGGAGACTTGAATTGTTTTTTAATGGGTTGCGAAAAGAACAGAAGTTTTATGTGAATTCGAATATGATCCCAGGAAAACCAAATTAAGACAGTGATGGTGTTTCCATCATCGTGAAAGTTTCTGTAAATATATTTACACGAAGACTGACCAATTAATCATTACTTCTGCGGGGGAGAAAACAACAAGCGGACTCTTTTTGACTCATGTACTATGAGAAGAAAAAGCCCCGCCTGCTAATACTCCATCAAATTAGAGCAAGTTCACAGTATTTTTGGCTTGGCAGCTCCTTCAAAGCCTTAGCAGCCTATTCTTCGGATTTTCTCAAAATTGACGAGGTTTTCCCGGCGGATCAATAATCAGTCAAAAGATCAAATATCTAGAGTCTCCGGCTTGTTTAATCAGGAAGCGAATCCACCATTGTAGACTCTCTGAAGCGAAGAGATGATCAAAAGGCAAACATGGGTTACGCATGATTAAACTGTTGTTCGCCGGCTATGGAATTTATTTAAAACAAGTGCTGACTTTTTTTCAGGTGATATGCCGGTGCGTATTGAATATTGAATGGCCATGGGTTGCAATTGGGTTCTCTCAAAATAAAGTTTTTCCACGACAAGTTTTCTAAAGTGGGTATTAGAAATTCCGGAAAAACGTCAATTAGTCTCCATTGCCATAACAAGGTAGATAAGACAAAAGTCTATTTTACCTTAATAGCTTCGTGAGAAATTGAGCGGAAATTGGCTTGATTTCAAAATAATTAATGAAATCCAAATCGAGGCTTTAAAGAATCTCCCAAAATGAGTTTATCCGAATAATCTTCGCTTTTCTGATTTGGGTCGCGCATACCGCAGAGCAAATGATCATATGTAATTTGACCCAAAATAGATTTCTTTCCCGTCGCTTGGTCTTCTGACGGTAAAACTACCTCTGTTGATATATCAAAGCATGAGCAGTTTGTAATTACAAATGAGCAACCTTAATGGTCTAGAAATAGCAAAAAAAAAACAAAAAAACAAAAGATACAAATTGTACACCCATATCCGTGCGATCTGAAGTCGGAAACAAAAAAGGCCTCATGGAAATGGCGACGATCATAAAGCTACGCGAAACGCTCCTAATGCCCTCCGGTCCTCGGAAGTGAGTGGAACGTAAGCCTTGTTTTCAGATGACTTAGACGGGCCGTATTTTGAATGACTTGGATACGAGTAACCCGATATGTAAGCATCCGCTGCGTTGCCACCGTTGGAACTGTAAGTTGGGCCGACCGCTGGGTTAGCTGCCATAGGATAACCTGAATGTTCATGAACAGGATACGAGGACTTATGGGGTTGATGGTAGGTGGTCGATGGGACATAGGCAGGTTTGTATAGTGTCGGGCTTTGAGGAGAGCTACTTAGCGAATAGTCGTCCTCGTCGTCAATATACGAATCTGAGCTCATTTGTAATCCTTTTGAGGAAACGTAAATGCCCTTAGGAACACGTATGTGACGAAGATAATCATAGTCTTCGATAACGGGTAAACGTGCATAATCCGAACCCTGTGAGTATTCCGTTTCATTAATGGTTTCGTTGAGATAGTTCAGAATGGACCACAGCGGGGAAGATGGCTTACAGAGAAGTAGGCTACGAGATGCCACTTTCGAGACACGTTTCCCAAGTTCACATAAATGGAATAAGTTTGCTTCGTGAGTCCATCTGACTTTGAGGGTCGATCTTGTCGACGTGATGGAACTAATACTGGTGACGACGGATCGGTATTTCGTGAAGCACTGGAATCATTATCATATTAGCTGCTAAAGGAATCAAAAGGAGCAGGAATGCACGTACCGACGTGCGGCTTTGGCTTCTTTTTCTTCTTTAGTGATAGGTTCTTTCTCTTCGTAATATAAAAAGGGTTCCTAAACAGACGCATCCGTTCAGGTGATGAAGACAGCGGAAAGGTGCGCATCCACATACTCTCATGCGGCTTTGTGACCTGTGTGCCAGATAGTTAGGCAGTGCGTGCAAATATGAACACACCCGAACACACCAACGACGGCCATCGGTCCATCTTTCCAGACCACCCTTTTGGTCTGTTTCTTCCCAGACGAAGATTTCGCCCGAACGAAGCATGTCTCGTTCCGTAGGACCAAGCCGGCGCCGTATCATGGGTAATATGTTAAGACGGACTGCTTCAAAGACAACTTGGGCATCTGCAGCATTGCGAATGTCTTGGATCACAGGCGTCAGAGAGGAAAGGGTACAGTACAGCCAATAATGACGAGTACTAACGAAGACAAGGGTGGGTAGTATGTCGACCGGAACTGCGCTGTGAATTTGGATATGGAGCTGAGTAGGCCATGAGCGTGGATAGAAAGAGCAGGAAAGGAGTAGGGGGAGGGCTATTGGAGCTGGGTTTGGGTATGAGGAAGAGCGAATCTTCAAGAACAGAGCTTGTAATCGTATATATATGTAAACTGGAAACATGACATAGACCCAACAGACATCTCCTTGCACCCTCTGATATGGGTTGATTGTGCAATTTTGGCTTTACATTATTCAGAAGGGAAGGTTCCGCGTAAGTATTTCACTGAAGGGTCTCGCCGAAACCGGGCCTTTTTTCCACGACCGCCGTCCTAAATCGAGAGGACAGCTTGATCAGGTACACCAGTTTTAGCTGGTTGAGATTTCAAAACAAGAACAGCGGGCGGAAAAATGAATCACGGTTGAAAAACGATGACGTAATCAGATTCGAGATAAAAAAATTTTTAAAATAATATTAGAAATAATATTTTTAAAGTTCAAATGACTTCAGCGTCAAACTATGTTATCAAAATTGCGTGTGATCGACCGCTTCGCGCACAAGAGAATTTTCTGTCGGTTGCGTTATAAGATGTTTTTGATGAGTCTTTTCGGTTTTGTTTTCCATTAGTCTTGGCTTCTCTTTCCGGCTCGATACAGCTAAAATCCACCCACGCTGAACCTAGCTTTTCGCTAAGATTCACTGAGAAGTTCCCCTGACTGAGTTTAGTTAATGCGATGGTGGGAGGTATAACAGGCGGTTCATCACTTCAGGACATAGAAGTATTTTAAGCATATCCGCATTCCGGTATATGCAGGAATTTCGCGAAGACAGGAGGTTGTAAACCAGCAACCATTTTGTCTCTCAATTGGAAAATATAAACTCCTCAGAGGGTTCGTTGGTTCTCAAAGCGATTCGAGCTGAATACTAAATTTGCCTCAGAAAATAATGAAAAGGCTTCATTGACCTTTTCATCTGGACTAAGGCAACACAAAATTGAATTTTGTGCATAATATAAATGATTAGGTGCCATTATTCTCACTTACCACTAACAGATAATTCGAGTCATGATCAGTTACGAAACAAACTAGTATTGAGAGCCCCGAAAGCTATTGCTTATTATAAATGGCCGCCGCCTCATCTTCCATTGGTCACGATAAAATAGACCGGTCAGCGCGGCGCGATAAATTTGTATAAATTCGGTGCAATCTTGCTACGTGAACCTGTTACGTGGATCCAATCACCGAGCGCATTCTCAGCCTCGAGCCACGAGGTTGATATGTTCGAAAAGAATGGTGAAACTGTTGGAATGCGAAGTGAGGCTTGGGTAGATGGTTTTCCCTGGCGACACGTATTGAGAATGTTTAATGTAAGAAAAAACTTGCATTGTTATACCTGTTGGTTTTTTTCTGCTATAGCGCTGATTTCAGATTAGCCATTGCTGGCTGAGAGATTTCTTGAAGTCGAGAAAAACGAATTAGTTACCTGCAGAAAGGTTAAATGTGGGTTCCAAATGCTTTATCATTGATGAAAATTTCGCGGAGAGAACTAAGGTTTTCTTATAAGCTACCGTGTTAAGTCTTCTTTATTTGGAAATTTCGGGTTTATTCTCAATGGTTGGTCAAAGCTCAGATGGCCAGATTAAGCACAAAGGTAACTGATTTTCCAGGGATCCATATGCCTTGATCAAAGTGCAGTTAGGTTAGCCTGAATAAAGTCCGTTACACAGAAACTAACCCGACGTTTCGCTTTGAGTTGGATGATACAACTTCCTCCGACAATTCAGAGGTATAGATTAAAAAGCCTACAGCTGGAGTGAAGCAGAACCGACACTAAGTATTATTATTACTGCCTTACGCCATTCCAGGCATTTATCTGGGAAATAGGTTTCGTCGAGAATTTGCTTAAAAGGCAAATGCTCGGCCTCGTTGATACGTTGGCAGTTAAACACGGGGCTTCAACAAAGGTAAATTTTCCCAGTACGTGGCACCTCAATGTTGATGTATATCTTGTCATGATTTTTCATAGTACTAGATGGGCACCGTGGGCTTCTCTGGCTTGAAGCTTGAATTTGAAGGCTCGGCTTTCCACCCTGTCAGTGTCAATTTCAACGTTCGAAGTCCGATTGGGGCAGGTCCGTGTGAAAGAGCTTACATCTCCAATCCAATCGTCTTTTCATATTATCATATATCAGAAATGGGTTTCTTCAATACCGTTGAAGAATGTTATGTTGAGTTTTCGGACGCGACGGACAGTCGAGTAAAAGGTTACAATTGCATGAGGACTAATTAAAAGTCTAATTACATAAGCAGATGTACTATGAGCGGGCAGCGCTCGCCTATGCTCAAATCCCAACATGTTATACGCCAATTCACCGGCCTATAGCTGCCTATGAGACAAGTCTGGCATGCGAGCCTTTCAACGAAGCATCGGCAATTACATGTTGCTTTGCCTTATCAGGGTGGTCTGCATGGTCGACGTGCGAGGTTTACCCAAGAACTTGGTCAACGTTACTTATGATTTGCTGAAAATTATACATAGGTAACATCCCAAGCTGTCGCATCACAAAAATGACTGACGTACGATGAATATCAACGGTGGCAACAGAATCCCCCCTCCCAGCTTTTTCGGCCATTAGTCTCAGGAACGAC
Source organism: Dictyophora rubrovolvata (assembly GCA_029959195.1). Classification (NCBI taxonomy): domain Eukaryota; kingdom Fungi; phylum Basidiomycota; class Agaricomycetes; order Phallales; family Phallaceae; genus Dictyophora; species Dictyophora rubrovolvata. Next base: position 1,692,884 of record CP114127.1, on the reverse strand, counting down.
GGCCCCAGTTAAGCTTTCTTCGCCTAAGCTAATACCAGGGCCAGTTCACACGTTCGCGACAGCGTATAGCTTCGATCTGTCGCGGGATGGTTGAATGACGCAACTTCCCAAAGGGATAATTATAACCCTTGTATACAACGTGAAGTCTACTAGGATCTCGCATTTCAATACTCATCCACGCTCTTTACTTGATTAGAACGTAATTGTCAGAGCGGGTCTATCCCACTTTGCAGCGTCAAATCTTTCTTTGAACAACTACTAGTAGGACCGTTACCGCTATAGGATGCAAGACTCCCATGGTTTCAACAAATCAAATTTGATCTGAAATTGGCTAATGTGTTTGTGCGTTATGGGAAGTTATGCGCCTCTAAAATGAGGAAATATCGTGTGATTGAGCATATACTCTTAACCAGAGAGTACGCTAAGACCTTTTTTTAGCGTGAGTACACGTAATTTTGATCATTTTAAGCCAGGGCTCTTAGCATGGACTGGCGTAACATTGAGGTCATTCGTCCATGTCAAATTTCCCAGTTCCTTCTTAAAGCTTATAACGCTAGAGTTACTCCCCCTGAGTGCCTCACTGCCACTCTACCTTGCTTTTGCTTTGGCGAGGAATGTATAGATCGGCTGGAAGCAATCGACCAATATAATGGCACTGGACATAGTCCACGAGATAGTTGCTCTGCTCTTCGGACCGGGCTAGCTTTACGATGCGAAAGTATAATTCAAGAGAAAGACCATATTTCCTCTGTATGAAGCCATTTATTGTATTCCATGCAGTGTAGGCCCGGTATCCCAAACTTCCGGACCCCAAGTGATTTCATATTAGGTCTTCTTGCCTTTAGCCTGTCAGAAGATTTAGTTTTACTCCGCTTGCCTAGGCATGTGGACACAAGGCAAAAATTCACAATGTGCTATATTTACTCATCGTGTAAATAATCATTAAACGTCGTTTGGTCATAGAAGACTTGATACATTTGGCGAGTAATGTTAAGGTTTAGGGCTTTCCGCTAATTCTCATGGGTTCCGGTGCTAACAAGTATTTGTTACAAGCTGTAGCAAACCTGTCAGAACTAGCATAACAAACCGATCTAAAAATCGACCAATGAATAAGAATGATCCATAGGCGCTTTCTGCAGATTTGGCTACAAACTGATTATTCGCTATCTTATCATCCCGATTCGGCGAAGGTAGAGACGTTCTTATTTTCCTCTTGAGATGTCTTTTTTTTCGCTCCTGACGACAATGATTCTTCTAATACATATCGGACACGGTAATGGATGAGAAGAAGAAGGTCGCAATCTCTCGGTGCCGCTGCCGCAACAGTTTTGTCACTGGCACATGGTATCCTTGATTGTTGAAGAGATGGTTCTGCAAACACAGTGATAATATTCAACCACAAAGCAATAAAATGAAACGTACCCACAGATAACGACGCTTTTGTTATCCTATCGGAATTTTGTTCTTCTGTATCGTTCATTGCTGGATGCACGGACCGTGGCTCAGGTGTCTGTAGAACTCTGAGAAGCCCAGAAGCCGAAGGAATTTTGCCGACAGATGATCTGTGAAGTGAAGAACTGTTGTGAATCCTCGTATCTGAGAGATTTTGAAGGCCCAAAATGGAGGTTTAAAGGAAGTGAGAAACAGGAAATGAGGTGACACCCGTCCAAAATCTGTGCTGTGATGTTACTTAAGCTCGTTGTCGTTTCAGCAGATGCACCCTCCCAGTGCCGCAACGCCGCAATATCGCCAAGAAGTTTTGATCTTTAGGCATGTTCTTGTTGAATGAAGCACTGAGGAGCTTCGGTCAAAAGACGGAGTCTTTTGGCCGGCGCCTCAGAATACTATGTACAGCGCGTTATGTAATATAAGTTCTAATCTACCTAGTACCGTGACCGCATCGTAAACTCCAACAGTTATATCTTTTCGCAATCCTCAACGCTTCGCGATATACATTGCTTGTCTTTTTAGGGCTTTCGTTTTTCTGCAGTCGCGCAAGCTCGATCTATTTCTTCGCAGTTGTGAATTGGCTTGTTGGGGCCAGCTCGGGAATACCGAATTTTTTGTTGGCGGGGAAGTAGAGCTTTGGCAGATATGATATAACCAGAAGGACGAACATTCATCGGCATTGCGATAACGTTCTCAATCTTTTCGGCACATGCCGAGGATGAGATGAGATATAAATATTCAAGAATACAGCGGTGGGCTAAGAAAGCAAGTTCAGAACACTGGAAATTAAGAATCGCGTAGCCAGGGATGGTTGAGCAGTTCCCTAGCAGACTCTCGATCTTCAGGACAAAGCCGAAGCATGCGAGAGAGCATGTCAGCCAGGAGTTTTCGGTCGGCCTCGGGCTGTAAGGAAATCGTGCTTCAAGCACTGCCTCAAGGGTACATGGTCCGACGGTATATTTCAGCAAATTTCCTGTAGAGACTCGTCACATAAGACGAATCGTATAGACGTATGTATTGCTCACCAGACTTGTCAAAATACTTTGAACTGAACTTCCCACGTGCCAAGATGTCCACTGGAAACGATGTAAGCCCATTGACAGAAACCATCAGCCCAAGAATATCGTCGATCCGTCGCTTCGGGATAGAAAAGCCGACAGTACGTCACAAGCTCAAATGCCTGGAGGATATATCTTTAATAAACAAGATAGAATTGAGTTCATCAAGACCTGCAAGACAACCCAAGTTCCATATGTCAGCAGAGATAAACTTCTGGGGCATGCAAAACAAGCGGTTGTACGACTCCGTTAAAGGGGCGTTCAATATAAGACGCCAAAGCAAATAAGGAAACGTTACAATAAGGGTGAAGGAATCACTTACCGACCCCAAGGTCGCTAATGACGACCGCTGATGGACCGAGAGAGATACCGGACAAGTCAATTGATGATTCAGAGTCGCCTAGTAAAGGTACACCTTTGGTATCTTCCACGCGCAAGAGAAGATTGTCTAATTTCAAGTCCGTACCAAATCAGCTTCAGACAAGCGAAACACACGAAGGCCTTTACCGGTATGAACTATGCCGCATTCACTATGAAGGAAGCCCAAGCCGAACAAGACCTCCTCGATAATTCGTTTGCACATAGGTATAGGAAACTTGTTTGGCAGCGTTCTTCGAGTCAGCTCTAGTAAAGACATGCCAAGAACCTCAAGAACGAGGCAGCTATGGGTACCGAAAGAGCTGTCGAGGGAGAAGTGGTCCAGCATCCGAATGACGTTTTGCTGTTCAGTCGATCGTCGCGCTTGGCCAACTTTCTGGAGAAAATCAACTTCTAGCTGGGAGTACTTTCCCGCATCCGTCGAGTCTGCGCCAGTGATTTTGAGAACGACATGGTGGCCAGTTCTAGTAGGATCTACACTAGCTGACGAGAAGAAGACCATGCGAGAAGAGTAAAATGTACACCGAGTCTTTTGAAAGCCAAATCGTGGAGCGAGTTCCGAAGCCTGCACCTAACCGACGTTCGATGGCATATCGCAGGTTAAGGATGTTCCCTTCTCGTGCAGCCTGAGGGTGCAGAATCACCTGAGGTGTTGAAGAAGATTTCCCAGGTACTCCAGTAGTAAAGAGGCAACGGACGCTAGACAGCATATTCGTTGATGGTGTTGGTGGAGACGATACTAATCCTGTAAGATAAGTCTTGCGAGCGCTAAAAATAGTAGCAGAAAAACTTTCGAGACTGCCCGCCATATGTCGCAACTAGCGGTTATGGTTTAGATAGAACTTGTTATTTAGTGCTCGAAATATAGAGCTTTATATACAAAATTAAATATGAAAAAAGGTGAAAACTAACTACCGGGATTTATAATATTTTACTAAGACTTAACTAATGCGTCGTCGCCGACGACGCAATATTAATTTGACTGTTAGCCGGCGACTCCGATACCAACACCATACCGGCAACTCTGACCTATCATTCCACCCGCCCCAGACTCAAGAGACATGGGCGGGTTGAGCTGGTCGACCTCAACTCAGAGGAGGCTCTCCGCACTAAACTCTCCAACCTCTCCAACCGCTGCTAGCGTTAAAAATTAAGACCTGACACGTAACGCGTAACGCGTAACCGACAAAACGGGCGCGCGGCTAACATTCGATGCGAACATTCCCGTCTCCGCCGACTCAATTATTTTGCACCATCCACCCTAGACGTTAGAACGCAGGCTCGATCTATTTCTACGACACCATCTCCTACTACAAGTATTGTATACTGTCTGTTGTCCCCATTTGTTGTTATTCGAATTTCTGATGGTCTGCTCCAGTAGACCTCCTATTGTTTGTGGCCTTGATGACTCGGATGTACCGGGGATGATCATGGCTGATGATAAAAACTTTTGAACATTGGGTGATGTAAAAAACCAATTCAAAGCAACAGGTGCTTCACTGATATTAGAAAGTTTCAGTCAAAATTATTTGGAGGAGAACTTTGGGACTTGGAAGAACTTGATATGTTTAAATAAAAGTAATATCCAGATCGGATCTAGACTCACTGTAAATTGCGCTAAACCATTCGCTCATGGTCGCCTTCTCTGAGTTCTTGTTCTGTTTGTGATGTATTGCTACCACTTGTCTGTTTAAATACAAAAGACCTACCTTTGGATGGTTTCGTTTTTCACTCACTGCACAGCACGTCCGTCGATATTCAGGTGTTCAAGCAATGATTTCTAGTTCAGTCCAGTGTATGATCAATCTATTTTGGCAATATGCTAATATATTACCAAAATGGTAACCGACGAGCACCGAATATTGAATATTGAATGTTTGAATCCTTACAACCTGATGTATGGATATAAAACAGAATGAAAGATCTACTGAAGGAAAACTACGCCATTCATAGCACTACTTTTCGCGCAGGGTCCTTAAATGGTTACATGGTGATCAAAAAAATCACAGAACGTGATATAAGAGAATTTTCAGTTTAGAGCAGTTGTTTAGATTACGGGTGTGCTGAAACTAGCCATGTTTGAGGAATATCCCCCGGTCCAAAGGATATGTTCATGTCGTTGTCCGAATGAAATAATCTCTTTCTCGAGAGCGACTTCATCAGGACATGATATAACTATAACTCCCACATTATGTAGGTATTTGACGGCATGCCTGATCCACATACGAGATGTATATTCAGACGGAGAAGCGGTCAAAACAGACGATTGTGTAAGAGGGGGTAGAGGTACCGACGCAACCAATGTTGTCAGATACGACGAATTGACTTTGCGGAATTCTCCTAACAAGTACAGTGAATCCAATGAACAGAACTTTCAGGAGTCTTCAGACAACAAATAGTAAGAGTGCCTACCAATTTTCACCACCGATACTATGATTTTTGACGTCCGAATGTTTTCACGGGAAACCTCTAGCTTCCACCCTGTCATGTTCGAGGCCTGATTATTACTGACATTTAGGGATACGACCTCCCATCAAAATTGCTCAGTAGGCAAACATAGATTGTTGAAGGTACGAGGGCTATGCGCCGCAGGGCCGGGCTATGAGTCGATTTGTCGATTTGCCAGATACTGACGAGGGTTACGCCACCCATACCTGGATTTGAGACCGTCGTAGCCTGATAGCGGAAGGAGATAGTTCTCTCTTAACGCGCTTCACACTGACGGAAGTGTGGGTGCTTTTTTTGCTAAGAAAAAATCCTTTTCAACGGAGTTAGATAGTGGAACGTTTTAAAATAACCTGGACACTCGTAAGTAATCGACACGAGGAAAAGGGTCGGTTCAAAGATGACTTATCCAGATCAGCCGACGAATTCGTTCGACCCTTTTCGGGGGCGGCGGCGAATACAGCAGTTTTGTCGTTATGTACTTATGTAGTTACAATGGGGTATGTATGCAGAATTACGATATAATTAAATGACCATCTAAGCGTGAACTTGATCGAGGTCATCAAAATGATGTGAAGCCAAAAAAAGTGTGGAGAGGTCTTAGCTCAAAACTGCTTCCGGTGAACAGTTATGAAGTATGTACTTACATAGGCCTGTATTTCACGGACGTATCTGGTGCGCCCGATATTACGCGTCCGTCGTCCTGGTGTCCCAGTCCCCGCCTACGTACTATGTAGTTGTTTGCCGTTGTGCACGTCGTGAGAAGAAGATCCCGCGCCCGACAACGGGCGGTGCGAGCCATTCACAGAGAATCGAGATCCATGGTTGATCGAGAAAACGCGTGCACTTATAGGATCGCTAACGGTAGGGAGTTATCCCGCAGCCGAGTCAGCGGAAAGTATCAATAGTGTACATATTGGCTTTCATGACATAAATCATGGAGCACAGTTGTTTGACTAGAGCTCGTTTCAAATAGATATTATTCTATAGAAATGTCTACACAGTGTGTGAATATCCAGTCACGTTGAGAAATAGAGGCACCATCTTGGACTAAGCCAGAGTCCGAGTGCCTGACAATTCGAACTCAGGTTCGACGACAGTCCTAAACTTCAACGTTCGGAGGACGACATTCACATCCGTAGCCTGAGTTGGTGAATGAGTCTGTCCCTTTTCCGCAATCTCATAGAAATTTAGTAGAAAATGAGAGCCCTTGATGAAAATAGACATCAGCAGATATAATTCGGAGTTCGGTAAAGTATATGTTTACGCAAAGTGAATAGACTAGGACAGCTATTCTATTTCGAAAAGGATGAGATAGAGTATAAAAATGAGAAGATCCGAATAACATACGGTGGAACAAACGCAAGGGGGTTATGCTCTCGAGTTACTAGTACGACGCCCAGTAAAGCTACAACTGGGGGATTAGGACGTTACTAAATCGTGGACTCGGAGGCCGGGACTTATTATAATCTTACGTGTGTTTCTGGTTCTTTAGGTCATTAAGAAAGCAAAGGAAATGTTCTCAGCGCCTTACGCAAAATAGTAGATAATTCCGTCTAGAAAAATCACTTTCACGAGCACGGGAAGTCTATAATCCTCGCCACGGTTCCGCAATAACCCAAAATCCACGATAACTTTATAAAAGGATAATCCGGAAAATATTGCTGATAAAAGGTCTCAGTTATTTTGGTTGTCGTTAACCTTATTAGTTCGAAACAAAGTCATACCCGACAGTAAAAGACCAGGAACCCTGGGAGGAAAAGAATTCAAAAGATAGCATCGAAATTAGAAAACGAGACTAACCAAATGGTAAGTGTGACTTTGAATGAAAGCGCCACTACCACATAAAGCTGACATCCGGAGACAGAGATTTTGAAGGGCAGAGCCATCAGATCTTTGACCTCCTGTTTCGCAGCTTCGAAACCTCCATATAAAACACACTTGGAAATAAAGATGGACAACATGTCAGAGAAAAAGAGTGAAATTGTGAAGACTTACTGCGGTTTCGGCTGGGGAAGCGAGAATATAATATTCGTTTTTTTTTGTCAAATACAAATGATCCGCCAAATACGCAACTTACCCAGATAAAGCGGTATTAATAGACACAGCACTAATATCAGTATTGATTAGAACTGTGACGAAGAAGAAAAAGCATTCTGCTAACATTTTTTGCTCCTACCGTATATAGCGTAAATCCGCAGAAGGAAGATGAGATTAACAACTATCCCGATTATTTGTGGTCCTGCGCTTGAAAATTAACGTGTCAGTTACGTGTTATTTATCATTTTTCGCCACATGAGCTACCTAGTATACCAGGCTAAGAAGGTATGGCAGCTGACGTATTGGATTGTGTAAAGTAGGCGGACAATACAAAGACACGTAGGTTTACCTCTAAAATCACCGAGGTTAAAAACTCACCCAAAAGACAAGCGTTATATGAACATTAACTCACGCTTATAGGCCAATTAGGAGCTACCGATACTGTTTCAGAGGAGTCATTTTTTGGATAGCACCTTTGTAGAAAAATATATTTACTAAAGAGAACGGTTCTGGATGAGATGTCAGCATAATCAAAGTTGTAATATACTCTCAGAAGTTTTTTCCTCACCCTGAGTTTACCAGTCCATAGTAGCGTGATATGAGATACAATAATTTAGGGAGGGAATACGGTTTTCTAGGCTTTTTTTAGGAGAGCGTTACAGTGTTCCAGGACAACGAATGGGTATAACCTCCATATAAGCTCGATCTGTCAAACACGAAAGGACGTCAATCAAGCATTGGTAAATTCAGGGCATCCAAACTCGAACCTCTTTGGGGAAAGTCAAAATAGCATCATATAGCAATGCCGAAAATACGGCGACTATCAAGAATCAATCATGTTCTCTTGATCAAGTTCCGCAGGGTTAACGTTAATACCTATAAGACAATTGACCACGTGAACCTGGTCTAACGATCTTTGGAATAGTTCTATTTTTTGGACGAGGGACTCGAGTGAGGTCATTCAAAATGAGTTAACACTCTTTGAAGAGAGGTGGGGGGCTTTACTCCTAATCCACGGTTCTTTATGCGAAACGAAGTGAGGTGGGTTCGGCGGGGGGGGTGTCACTTCTTTCTGGTGGCAGGTCCTGTCATGGCGTCGCTGTGCGTGTTTGTTCTTGTGGCACAATTTCTTCATATTAATATCATCGAATACAATGCATTGAACTGATCTGAGATAGCTTGTTTCTTCATATGCCTGACATACTGTCAGTTTGATGGATGGGTCATTGGGTACATGAGTTGGAATCTGCAACCGCCGGGTACGAAGAAAGAGCGAAAATCTGTTTTGGCACAATTTGATCGAACCCTTGGCGCAATCAATATGGTGTAAGATTGGCCAAGGCCCGGCCATGGGGACTGAGGATTTTTGGAAATTTAGAGTGATATCTCCCAAGGTGAAAAAACAACAGTACCTAGGACGACTTTCATGCGCAAAGCGTACTAATTTTTCTATTGGGGCAGCAAAACGTACATACACAAATTACTTTTTTTCCCACCGAAGCTTGAGCACTGAGACATTGGAGCACGCGCTGAAGACGTAGGAACAAATTGGGAACCGATTCAAGCTGGAGAAAAGTTACGTGATATTGCATTCTGTCGAAGCCAAAGGAGCCGTACTTTGGTGCTAGCAAGAACTAATGAGTTCCAATGCATATCAGCGTCGAGAACATAGTATAGATAGCCTGCTACTTCACATTAATGATGCCTATAGTGCTGCTGTAGGTAGTAAAAAACATGGGATTTCATACGATTATTGGAAGTGGCGACTCGAATTAGGAGACTACGACTTTGGCGGGTGGGGTCGTCACATCCTTCGACGGCTTTACGATGCTAGTACTTCCAGGCGCGAGAGTGTAAGGTTCAAAGCATAGGACATTAAAGACACGCGTTCACCAATGCACCTAAAGACGTCGTTGCATCGCGGTCTCGAATTTGAGGTTACAAAAGCCTGGGTCGCATTAGAAAGTTGTGTGGGTGATCGACACGTAAGACCATACGTGAGTTCAGTCAGTCTCAAGATGATGAGTAAAGTTTCATCAAATCATCCGCACTGTTCGTTGTCCTGCTTCACAGAGGTGCATATCCAGCGAACTGTCAACGAGGATTATTCAACGCTGTCAGCAAAGGCGTCTATTCTGATCGGACTTTTAAACTGACTAAGTCCATACGTTCGGCCGTACGCTCTTGAAACATTAAAATTTAATTGGACATCGGATCTACACCTTTCCACCCTTTGTCAAATGTCCACAATCCGGAATCTCGTGGATTCTTCGGCTCGTGTTTATATCCGGATGAAATCTATATCAATTGATCGAGATCTGGATATCATCGTGGCGAACAGAGCGTTCGAAATTGTTCCCTGCAGCAGAGGCTACTAAGGTTCATCGCTCAGGCGTGGAGATGGCCCCCTTAGCTTGAACTGTGGCGCAAAGGACGATGGCTCCGGGTTGTCATAGTGGATGACGTACGTGGGGACGAGTAACTCTCGGTTCAAGATCCAAGCTGGAGGTGTACATCCAATGCGGACTTTATGTGAACATTCGGATACTCCCAGAGCTTCAGGAGCTTCAGGACATGGCAATGTTCCGGAACAACCGACCCAGATCACTGGTGCAAGGAACCACCTTCCATGAAAGATAGCCCGCAGCCTGTTTCCCAACATGATGGCAACATCACCTTCCATCTTGAGCCACTAATAACGTCTACAATAAAAACTCAATGGTTAAGGCAGGGTTGAGGCTGAAGTGAAATCTGCATAATATTATTATTTCTTTTCTTCAATTGTATGCTTCAGATTTATGTAGTACGGGGCACAACACATTCATTAAATACAATTTGCGTGTAAACAGGTCGCATATTTGGTTATTAGCGCATTAAGGGTATTGATCGAATCATTCAGTCTGAATTATTCTCGCGGACTTTGGCATTAACTGAGACGAACCCTCGAGAATGTTGGGAAATCTGGTCATTTCGATCCCGGTGTGATAACCACTGACGTGGAGCGTTTTTCAGGTTATGACATGCTTTTTGATTGGTAATATTACAGATAAAATCTTAAATGGCTTCAGCTCGCGGTCATGATATACTTCTGACTTGTCATTGTTTGTGAATATTCGCCGCGGACACGCTTTGTAGCTTAGTAAGTCATGTAAATAATAACCTTACAGTGACGTCGACATAAACTGCATTTCCTTTACTTCAACATTTAGTAAAGAGGAAGAACACGGCTAAACTCGGAGATATGTACAACACCATATTACCAAAAATGGATGGATCCAGAACCTTACAAAGATATGAAAGCAAATCAAATGTCATATTGTCTCGAGGTATATGGATAGACGACCATTACATTAAAAAAGATATTTTTCGTCATGGAAAGACACTTGAATTAGACACCAAGCTTCCCTGACCTAAAGTAGTACTTGACGATTCAGACTCGGCGACATTTACATCTCCTGATCCTGGAGACTTGAAAACAACATCTGGGCCCGTAACTTGTGTTTCTCGGTCACCTTTTCTCGTTGTATCATAAAAATTAAGGAGGAAATGACAGCCCTAAAGGTGTTGTTAAGGTCCGTATCGAAAAGTAAGGGAAATTAGTGAAACAGATATTTACACAAAGTGAATAAATCATGATATCAGCTCTATATATGGAGTATGAGATAGGGCATCAAAGCGACTAATCGAACGTACGGCGGGATAAACCCTATGATAGGGCTATGTACTCGGATAATTAGTGCAGCACCCAGTATAGTCACAACTAGCAAGTCGAAGGATTATTTGGCACCACAAATTATTCGAGAGATAGGCTCTTACGTGTGTTTCTGTGTTTGTTTGTTTTCTGGTCAGCATTACTATATATAGCGGCCATTGTGAACTTAGCGCCTTACACAAAGTAGAAAACGACTCCATCTCGAAAAATTACTTTCATGAGTTTAGGAAGTTTCAAACTTCGGCGGAGCTTCCCAGATGGCCTATGATTTATGGTGGCCTTTTCATAAACTTTATAAAGTGATAATCCAAAAAATATAGCTAGTAAAGAAACCATGTTGTTATTGCTGAATTATGTTTTTGGTTCTAGAGGGCGGTATATTATACATACCCGACAGAACAAGAGCAGGAACCCTTAGAAAAAAAATCAAAACCGATATTGAAACCGGAAGGTTCAAGTTAGATTTGGAAAACACTTACCATGCGACAACGGTAAACTTGAATGAATTTGTCTCTCTGACATAAAGGTAACATCCGGGAACAGAGATGGCAAGCGGTAAAGCCATTAAACTGTTGGCATCCCGTATGCCAGCTGTGATACCTCCATACAAAATACACTAGTATGAGACGTGAATTTTGGGCATTCGAAAAAGGAATCCAAAAATATACCACTATTTCCACTAAAATAGAAAACCATGTTATACAACTCGTGAATGACTGTGATCGTCAATACAAACACTGGCTTACCCAAATAAAGCGGGAGTATTAGATATAACACTAGAATGACTTCTTAGTAACCAGGAAGGAAAAGCTTCGTAAACATTACTAGCCTTTCTTGCTCTTGCCATATAACGCATAAATACGCAGAAACAGAATGGCATTCACGACCATTTCTACTATTTGTGGTCCCATACTATGATGTCGGACAGTATTCGTTAGTTACGAGCAATTCACCTGCCTTGCACTTACCTGCTGTCCCAAATTAGGAAAATATGACAGCTGCGAGATTTGGATTTTTAAAAGGCCCTCGAAAGGATAATTCATAGATTTACCTCTATATAGTCAAGGTAAGTCTCATGGGCATATGATAATACATAGTTAAGGCTCAGCTTACGCTCAAAGATCTATTCGGAAGTATCGACACTATATGAGACGTTCAGTTGTCCAAAAGCGCGCTAACGAAAAAAAAACTGCGTTTACTAAATAGTATCATTCTAAACGAGACGTCAGCATAGCCTTTGCATGTGTTCTCCCAAGGCTTTTTTCTTACCCTGAGCTCAACAGTCCATAATATCGTGAGATGAGGTATAGACCTCTTGGAAAGGAAAATGGTTTTCTAGTAGTTTCTTTTTAAAAAAAACGATAAAAAGTCTACTAGAAAGCGGTGTAACCTCCATACAAACTCCACCTTCAAACAAAGGCTCATCAGTATGTGTATTCTTGGAGGTTGCAGCTATATACTCGGACCTCTCTAGGCAAACTCAAAAGGGTATCATACAACAATACAGTGAATGCTCCAACTATGAAATCATGGTTAGTTCCGTATAATCGAGGTGTCGGTAACAACGTACCTGTAAGATAATTAACGACATAAATTTGGTGCAAGGTCTCTTGAAACACTTCTAGTTCATGAATAAGGGAAACCAATGAAGCCATCGAGGAAAAAAAAGTGTATATATTCGGACTCGTCAAGCCGTACTTAAAGGATCCTATGAACGTGATGAGATGAGTCGAGACCGTCTGCCGCTCAGAGTCGGCATGATGGCCTGCGGTCAACTACTTCATGATATGTCAATGGACGCATACAAAAGGCGGAACGTTGGAAACAAACCAGTGGGAATAGTGATTTAGCGCACCGGTGATTGATTGGAATCACATTCCTTGTTATAGCATCCGCCCTGGAAACGTAATTGGCTTGAGAAATTTTCTCTTGTTTTGAACGGAGGGCGTCCGACATGGATTCCGCTGGTTTGAACTTGGTGTTGGGCAATATACTGGCCAACTCAGCCATTTAAAAAAAGATTACGTGGCCATGATCATATAATTCGAGTTTTGTCGTGACGCCTTCAAGCTTCCTGTGTTAGATAAGACGTCCATATTGAGCATCAGGTACACGAACTAGGATGAAGGATCTCGGCTCTTAGTTGCAAACCTACCTCATCAAGGATCTGTCAACATAATTCGAGATAAAGTGAAGTAAGAATGCTTACGATAGCCTGACCTTTACCGATAATAATAATTGCGAGATGTGCACCTAAAACTCCAATTGGTAAAAGGGTTCCCGTTCCTGGACAACGTGAGGGCTTAGAAAAGTCGTTGGGAGAACAGTTAGTGCTCTCCGATATTTACCCCAGCTTGTGAAAAAAAGCCCTGCTTTTCATGACAACATAGGAAACGCCGAATGAGCTGGCATCTCTTATGGATTTAGATCCCTGCAGCCCGCCTATTCCCACTACTACAAACTTCATTTTGACCTATCGAGTCGTCGACATCGTCAATCATAAATGCTCGTGCTAAACCTGAGTTGAGATTCGGTGCGGTGTGTGAGTGTCGGCTTTTTTTCAATCGTTCGATATGCGTTAGACTTAATATGGCCTAATGCACATCCCATAAATGAAATTTGTGTGTAGGGTATTTGATGCGCGCATTCAATGATCGAATGATCCAGGTCGCAGTGAAACTTTAACGTTGTCCGTGGAAACTGAGATGAACCCCTTGAGAAGTGTTCGGAGATCTGATCAATTTTATTCGGGGTATTATAAACACTAAACTGCACCGCTTTTATCAGCATATGCCATACATTGGGTATTTCGGAAAATAAGAGAAAAAGCACATACTTAAATAATTCTTCTTATGTTTTATAGTAGAATCAAAAACGTTCATGGTCAAAAAGCCTCTTTATTGGATATACGAACGACAAACCTAGGCTTGCAGTTGCGAACCTATCGCATCCGAGATCCCTCAGTGTGACTAGTATAGTCACTGAGAATATACAAATGCTTCATCAAGACTTGGTCCTCGGCCGACAAGGATGCTTCCGGGGAGTTTTGAGCGTCAGGGAATAAAGGTGCGTCAATTCCACATAGGAAATCATCTTCGGGTAATGCCCCGGTCGCGAAGTATTGTTGGTTGATTTTGGCTACACAAAGAGAGGGAACGGATATGGAACAATGCTACAAAAAAAGTCGTTAAAACGAAATGCTAATGATGGGCGTAGATGATGAGAGCTTACACCGGGACCATCTCTCAGAACCAATCGGGACGAATCTCCTAAAAGTGCTTTACTTGCTCTACCATTTGACAGGGGCGTCACGGGGTCCAACTGAGAGAATGAGATCCATGAAAAATCTCTTCGGCACCTCTTGCGGCTTAAGACACTCACCAAATTGCTATGAATCAGTATAGGATAAGACAAAGTATGATTCCAGGGGCCGTTAAATCTTTCCGGAGGTGTGACGGGCCAGAACTGGCACCCAGCATCGGGCTCTGTCATAACAATGGCAACACCAAAACGTGTGACATGCTTCAACGTGTTCAAAAACTCATCTACAACTTCTTCGGCAGTAGGGGCGGTTTGTTGAGGAATATTGTCATTGCAAGATACAGCTGAGCGTGGTAAAGTGTTCTTGATGTATTGTGTTTCACTGAGTAGTGCAGAGCCGTTGCCTTTCATAGCCTCGCTGAGCGCAATCGCTGTGTCGCGCCATGTTAGGGGGGTCTGTAAAGTCCTAAAAAGTGGGACTGGAACAAGCAATATTGAATTGTTGTGCTAAGCCTGAACAAGGATATTACTTACAGATTGCTCTCCCTTGTGTGAGAACGCCAGGACGTGTGGCGTCAGGAATTGATAAAGGTTCGAAATATAATTGAGCATAAAAGTCATCGATCCGCTCCTTGATGGCAGATGGATCTTCATTTTGCACTTGAGCAAGAGGACAAACCGAAGGTCCAGCCTTTCTCATCGGAGATGCTGAGCAACAGGGAAACAAACTATAGCACATAACCCTCACACCTTTGAACATTCGCTTAGGAAAAGATCGTATGTGGCTTCAGCGGAACTTAGCCAATCTCTGTACCAAGTGTATGAAGGTTTTTCTATTATCCATGAATCAGAGTTGCGATGAAAAAATGAATTTCATTACATACCAACCCAGGTGACAGCATCACCTACTCCGTCGATAACTACGCGACCAACGCGGTCAGGGAACCTAGTTATAAGTTAGACCCCCGAAGGTCGAGGAGTTAGAAATTACTTACATGTTCACAAGATACATTCCTATAGTGGTTCCATAGCTAAATCCATAGAAATTACTGTTTTTTAATAAGAAAAATCAGCGAGAGGCCAGACTGATAACCCAGAATATTACATCGGCGTCTGTTCGCCTTCCAAAACCTTGGTGATAAAATCGATATCCCGCACGACTGTACTAGTTCCCATATATCCCAGTTCATCACCCATAGCACGACCGCATATCTCATACTGAGTCTTATATAGACTATCTGCGTTCCGTTGCTGAACCAGTAAATGGTCACGTGTTCTAGGATCGGATAAGTTCGGCCTAATATCGAATCCTGTATCCAATATGGTGTTGATCTTGAACAATTCGTAATCTTCTGGAGTGAAACATTGTACCAGTGGCCTATGGAAAATGGTTAGAGAGAGAAATGGGTTTGGTTTGGAGTACACGTACAGGGTACTACCGATTCCGCGAGGATCAAAACCGACGGCGTCGTAGTCTTCACCAACCGTATATTGAAGAGAAGGACCAGCACGGGCAATGAAATCAACACCAGATCCTCCAGGACCACCTGTGATACAACGTTAAAAATGATATGGTTTGTAGTTGGGTCGGAGTCACCTGGATTAAACAGCACGATACCCTTCCTGGGAGACTTGGTAGCTTTCAGCCGAGCCAACGCAACTCTTGCTACACCTGCGTCGTGGTTCAAATAGTCCAGAGGCGCACTTTCGAAATCAACAAGGTTGAGTAATTGCTAGATATACGTTTCAACAAATATTCACATAACGAAGCCGCATTCCATTCTTTCCAGGCCTGGTGGAGCATTGGGACATGACGACCATCTCACCGTCCCGACCGAAAGAGAGGTCCAATTTTCATCTGCGCCGTCGGAGCGGGATAGCGACAGGCGTGCTTTGAACAGTATAGATGAGTTGATAAACGACTTGTACAGTATTCCGGTTGAGATAGCTGCGACCAACAGGAACACATAGAATGTTGGTTTTAGGTTTCGACAGCGCTTTATTCGTGTTTCTCTTCGTTCTTCAGCATCTGGCAGATGTGAAAGCTGCCGTTGTTTCATCGTTTACTTGGCTGTTAAAGCTTGTTGGCAGCGCGGAGAACGAAGGGGACGATAAGGAGAGTGAAGAAAAAGCTCCGCGCAGGGCTGCATAAATACAGAGGGCGCTTGCGGTGTCTATTGAGCGCGCATCGCCGCGTACTTGGACATGGGTCGGAACTTAAGGGAAGATAAAAAAAATGACATCATAAAGAAATATGTACAACAACTATCAAAGTTCCTCGTCTGAAGCACATCCCGATTCAGAATATTTCGTCACTCTATCTCGTTCGAACTTTCAAGAAGCAGAGTATCAGCCATGGGACCTGAGAACTCGGACTGGGTCATGAAGACATTCCTTGGAGGAGGTTGGAAAACGACATCGGCACCCGTAATTTGGGTTGCGAGCAGCTGCTTCTTTCCAACTCCGTATAAATTGAGAAGAAGATGACAGCCCTAAAATCATGAATGTATCAGTGACCGACAAGGGGATTCCGCAGGAATTTGAATATTTACACAAAGCGATTCAACTAGTAGATATATGCTAGATATGATGAGTGAGAGGGAGTATGAGAACGAGGGGGGTATCAAACGTACGGTGGACCTAACGATGAGAAGGGATTATTGAGCCGGAAAACCAGAGTAGCACTCAGTATTGTCACAACTAATATATATATCCAAGAGTTACAGATCGTAAGTCAGGTATAAATAACAGCGGTAGACATTTTCTCTTACGTGTAAGTCTGTTAAGCTCATGATTAGAAAGTTAAATACCACACGGTAGAAGGTACAATGAACTGTTCAACGCCTTACGCAAAGAAATAAATAACTCCATCTCGGGCCATGACTTGCATGAGCGAAGGAATTCCCGAATTCCGGCTAAAAATGCTAAATGACTGAGACCCGTAGCTGCCGATAGTCACAGCTTTTTCATAAACTTTGTACGCCGACATTAAAAAGAATAATACTAAATCAAAAAAAAATATTGAAGTTTAGTTTTCTTCCCACCAAAATCCACATGTAATGCATACCCGCCACGCAAAGAGATGGTATCCTGGTGCAAGTGGAGAAGGATAAATATCCATCATGAACTCCGAGAAAATCAATTGACCAACCATGCGGCAAGTGTGATTTTAAATGAGGGGAACGTTCTCACATAAAGCTCACAATTAGGGGCGGAGAGCTTAAACGGCAGAGCTACCAGGGCTTTAGTGAACTTCTTTCCAGCTTCAATGCCACCGTAGAAAGTAGACTGATAATTAAGGAACTGGAGTTTTCAGTAGTCGCAAGGAATAAAACTAAAACCTACAGCCGTCTCGACTGATGAAGAAAGAAAGATTTTTTATGCAATGTGACCAGTGGTCAGGGATGTTTAGTTTCGATTATGAATTGTCGACTTACTTAGATAAATTGGTATTATGGAATATATTACTAAAAGATTGATGAACAGTCAAATAGTATTGAAAAAGAGATAAAGAACCCACGGACTTTTTTTATTTCGGCCGTACAGTGCATAAATCCGCAGAAAAAGAATCAGATTGATGACTGTTTCGGCCACCTGCAGCGTTGCACTGTGTTCATTATGAGAGAGCATTCGTCAATTCTAAGATATTAGGCAGTTTTTCCCCAAACCCACCTGGTGTACCATACCAAGAAAGTACGGCAGCTAAAACATTAGATTATTTGTATGTAGAATTTCAAACAGTATAAGAACCCATAGACTTACCTCTAATCAAGTAAAATAAGGATCATGATAAGCAAGGCATTAGCTTGTACGGGATCGACTTACACTCAAAGGCTCATTTGGAAGGACAGACACTGTTTCAGATTAAAAATACTCGAGAAAGCAAGCTCATGGAGAAAAGTTACCAAAGGTTATGATTCTATAACATAAGCATGTCAGTATAATATTCACATTACTTTTCTTTTGCTTCACCCTAAACACAACAGTCCATAATATCGCGAAATCAAATACAGGCCTTTTGGAATGGTAGCCGGTTTGCTGGAATTTTTTTCCGAATAAGTGATCAAAACTTAAACAGAATAGGGATGTGTATGACCTCCAAATAAACTCGATCTTGAAAGAATGTCAACTTAGGTGTTCATAGAGGCATTAACATCCTGATAATCATACCTCTTTGGGGAAAGTCAAAAGGGTATCATAAATCAACGCGGCGAATACTCCAACTACAGATCATTAACGATGTTTAATGGCCCAGTAGCATATAGGAACAGGGTATATTACCTGTGACATAGTTGACAATATATATATCACTGACTGCGCTCTGAAATAATTCGAGTTCTTGGATAAGGGATCCTAATGAAGCCATTTGAGATAGAGAGGATACTGTCTGCACGAAGTCTCTTTTCAAGAGACCTTTATGTGAACGTCTTTCATCTTCTTTTCCGTCATCAACTAAGAAGAAACAACGCGGCACCACCCGAGTTACTTACTTCGGATGAAAGTGGTACTTATATATTTGTCACCCATCATGGTCAGCGCATTGATCGATTCTCGATTCACATTCCATGGCTCCATTTTATTTGATTTACTGACACCATATGTTGTCAAATATGGCGGTTATCCCTCGATTTAAAAACTGGATTCGGCTGAAAAGTATGTGTTGTCATGTAACGCGGACTCCGCGCTTGTCAGATGGTTAAAGGACAATAAAACTCTGAGAGTCTGTAGGCGAAGCATAAATAACACAACATACATACTCGTATATGTGTTGAAAAGCGGTTCCCTGTAGCTGGCCATCAATGTACCATATGTGATCGTCAGTCGTCGATAGGCGCACTGTATTGAGTTTACCTCCGGTATACGCAGTTACCAACCTTTGCCAACCTCTGCCAACCTGTCAACTTGTGTCAGCCTGTGCCAACTCTTCTGTAGGTTCTTAATTTCACACAGTTCACCTTCGGTTGATTTTTTCGGGGCCGGAATACTGCCCGAGCATCATGATGGCGATTTTAGAATGTGCGGTTCTGGGTTCGCGTGGACTCATGGACCATGGCCTGCTGGTTGTTATAATGGTGTGCGTACTACCTTGTCGCTCGATAGCCAGCTCTCTCTTTGTCGTCTGTATGCGACAAAGGGGAGAGTTAGTATTGTTTAGCCCGACTGGCAGTCTGAAAAACAACGGACGAATCTAGTAAAAAAAAATTTGATCGTGTGTATGTATTCTCATGATGTTTCCCTGAGGTTCTCCCACGAGGAGCCCACGAAATCATCATTTTTTTGAGTGTCGGGTGACTCGGGTCAAGTACAAACTTTGTAGAGAAAGGGTTACCGTTGGTGAAACTTCATGCGGGAAAGACATTCTGTTATCTATCACTCATTAGCTTCCTTTTTGTGCTGAAATGAATGGATGTGTGCCCATTGCCCAACGCCGTAACCAGGAACTTGCCAGGTGTGAAATTTGGGGGACCAGTGACCAGTGGTAAGCCTCCGAAGATGTCTTCGACAATTTGTGGTTGTTAGTTAGGAATATCATACAAAAGACAGACAATAAGTCGTACCCGACGCGGATGCCGCGGACGGACATTGAAGTCCGAATTGTTCACAGCGGGCGCCAACTTTTGGCTCAACTTGCTATCTTACCTTATCTTACTCTCTTATAGTCTTTTATTCTTTTCACGAATTTCGCGTTTCGCTTCAAACCATTCTAGCCTGGTGCTTTTAAAAAGCTTTATTTCCAAGAACATGTTTTCATTTTACACCCTACTCACAACCCCTTTACTTGTTTTAAATTATATGGCTTCTGCTCCGTACGTTCAAAAACAGCTCTCGCAGATCGTTATAGAGTCAATCAAGCCTTGGAATCAAGCTTGTGTGAGTTGTTTTCAAAGGGAAAATCACCGTAATGAACAACTTCATCTTATCGGTTTAGACCTACGCAGGTGGCGGCATAAAATGCAATGATCTCGCTATGTCGGCCTACATGACTCTATCGTCCATACCTAATCAAGCGGCCTGTACCCAACAACACATCGCCGATGACATGATTGATCTTTCAAAATCATTGGAAAATCTCGAGATGGTCCGTCTTGCTCAGCTATTTGTTCAACAGCCACTGCCAACTCTCCACGGCCTTCCGTTGCCTTACTGCCAAGAGCAACCACGCAATACCGAGCTACAAGGTCTTTACAGCTGTCAGTTCGAGGGAAGTATTCTCAACCTTAAAGCCAGAGTTAAGGAACATGGATGTCTTCACCCAGCTCCCAACGTGGATGTACATGTCCCTTTCCCTCGTGGATCTTGCCCCGCTTTGGCCAGGCCCCTTCCAAATGGGTACCTTTTGCATGCTCTCACGTCAAACCCCTTCGGCGCTAGCTCTCCGGAATACCCAAAGTAACATCACTTCAAGTCCCTCTTCAAAACTCATCTTGTAAATTGGCCGATGCCTTGGTAACGTAAACTTTGCAAATTCAAATAACAAGCTCATCTAAGTATAATAAGCTTAGGGCTATTCGATGCGAAAGCGTGCAAGTCAGCTGTGGTTTTAGGGTCGTTTAATTTGAACGAATTGAATGCTACGAATTATTTATTTTATGCCTGTATTATTACGATTAACGGTTCATTCAAATGGTAAATGAACCGACCGTTATTCAGTCGCTTAAATTCCTCGGATGTTGATAACGTTTCATTTTCTGCATGTCACTCGTGAACGTCGGGGTGCATTGCGAAGAAGTGTGTCGTAGGCGTAAAAAGAAAGGCCTGCAAGGTTATTTTGACGAATATTGATCCAGATGAATGAACAGACACACGACTCACTGTTTTTCTCGAGGGGCAATAAATTGCGAGTAGTTTATACATGCTGCAATGACGCGTAGTTACATTGGTTAGGTTTCTACGTACATTCAGTCGCATCCGAATAACCTGACTCTCGATATCATTATTAAAAGAAGAGGCTGTTTAGAAATTAAGGGAAAATGCAGTGATATGGTGAAACAAAACTGCGGTGAGCATGTGTCCACTGTCAGTGATTTAAGTCTCAGGCGCCTTGGGCCACGTAACGTAGCTCTCGACTTCTATCTAACCAACCTTCAACCGTATCGACAGGATTACCAAACCGGGCCTTCGTATTACGCATTTTAGATGGAACTCGTCCCTACCTGTCACCTACTAACAACCAGCGTATTGATCAATATCAACATTTCATTCTTCAATCGTTTCATATACTTTGAATTATCAGGAATTACCTGGGTGTTGAATAGTATTAATATCTTCGAGCGAAGCCGAGCTTGGATACTGGACTCACCTCGATCACATAGCATCGGCGACAATGTTCACAGATATAACGAAACTGAGGGATTGTGCAGCCCATCAATGCACCATATGGGATTGTGCGCACGAATTAATTGAATTTACCTCCAGTATACAGTTACCAACATCTGCCTGCTCGTGCTCTTAATTTCACATAATTCATTTACCATCATCTTCGATGGGTATTATTAGGCATTATTCCGGTAGGTTCCGGGATACTGATTGATCAGCTTCGCCAGGGAACGAATGTGGACATGACTGTCCACAAAACAAAGGACGAGTTTCATTTTGACCATATGCGTTTACACAATGCTTCTCTCAAGTTCGTGCGAGCCGACGAAGTCATCCGTACTAGTTTGAGCGTACGGGCGTTACTGTCGATAGCACTTTCAATTGCTCTTCCCCATATGGGAAAGACATTCTGTTATGTGCGATCCATTAGCTTGCTTTTTTGTAGAAGATGACAAAAACAACCGTCCACATGCTTGGTTGTGAGCTACACTAATTGACACCCTGTAGTTGCAGGGTCTCATCTGTTATTTCAGAAGAGCGACGTACCAACCCTACCGCCTTCTAATGAAAACGCGCGCGTTGGGAGATAAAAGGTCTTGTATGAACATGACGGTAACCCTTTTAGTGCAAACAAAAAGCATTTGACGACGTAGGAATGTTTGGTAAAGTATTGACAAGAGGAGAACTTCCCTCGGTGTTCAGAATAGAGCTGCGAGTCAATGAGGACCGTTTATACCTTGCTCTTCCTTGTAAAAGACCTTCAGAACGCGAAACATGACGGAGTACCGTGATATATTTGTATCGCGATGCAATTCCCCGTACCATGCATATTTTACTACACTTCAAAAAACATCTAACTCAGCAAAGACCCAAAGGTCAAAGGTCACCCTAACCCACAGACAAGATTCGTCAATCACACTTCGCATACAGAGAATCCAAAAAGAATATTCTAAATACAGTCATACTTATGGCTGGGGCGATCTTCTCAATCGACTGTCGACCCGATCGCCCTTTCCACGCCGGATTAGGAAGCGAACCCTCAGGCTGATATTCAGTTGCAAGTCTGAAGGCCGAGAATCGTTGCAATAGCTTCACCAGAAAGTACGCGGTTTCATTCAAAGCGAATTCTTGAATGATACACTGATGCACCAAATCTACGTTAGTCTCCTCATGGAAAAAGAGGAAAAACAACACCTACACTTCGCCCACCTGAAAAAGGACAGTACATGTAAGGGGTAGAGTTCACTTTTTCCAGTGTTTTCTGGTCAAACCAGTGCATCGTCCCATAGGTCATGTCTCCGGTGAAGGAGTAGAGAAATATTCATGACCTGAGTTCTGCGAGGGAATACAAAGGACATTCCGTTGCTGGATTCTTCAATGAAATATTTCCAGACCATTGAGCAAACTACAGCACGCTTGGAAATGATCGGAGGGTTTCATTAAAGACCGCACTGAAAAAACAGTTTTCGTTAAAAGATAAAAACAGGGAAAGACTTCACACGGACGGTACTTCAATCCCTCCGTTTCTCGTACGTTAGGGGTTGATTCGGGCCGAAGGTGTCTCAGATGTTGTTCCTCAAATGCTTGCAAACGTCTGGATGTGTTGAATAAAAGTATGGCAAATGTAAGTAGGTTAGCGGTCTAGAGAGTTTCAGTTCTGTTTGTCAAGTCAACAGGAGATTTAAGCACTTACTGTTGCCCCCGATGCAATGGGGTAAGTGACTAGCTCATAACGAATGTATTCAATGTCTACAAGAATCAACTTCCATGGGAAAGCAATTACTCATACCAAATCACTTGCCATCCGTCTGTAGTGCAAAGAAATCCAACAGTACCCATCCTGGACGTCCGACCCTGCAAAGCCTTCATATTCTCTCTTCTCTCAATCCGCCCAAGGCTTTCACCAATGGCTCGAGCCAGTCCATTATGATCCGAATTGGTTCTTCTGTCTTGTCCTCAAATAGCTCCATCAAAGGCCATGTAGTCCTCCATGCCTGGTGAGGAATTGTGACATAATGATCACCCCACCGTCCCCACCGAAAGAGATGTCCAATCCTGCAGAATGTTATCACCCATATTTCTAACAAAAACAAAACAAAAACGCACAAAATTTTGGCCTTACGACCACGCTTTATTCGTGGTTCTTTTCGCTCTTCAGCGTCTCGAAAACGCGAAAGCTGTCATTCGTGTTTTATCGTCTGCTTGACTATATAAAGGTTTGGTGACAGCACGGAGAAGGAATTGGAGGATATGGTGAGTGGAGAAGAAAAGGCCCTCCGCAGAAAACTAATATGGAGCCGGCGCTTGTAATCTATCAAGCGCACATCTGGTGCACATTGTCACTGGAGTACATTCGAGAATCAAACATGAGTAAAACTTCATAACTCAGATAACTGTACATCAACAAATATTGAGGCCCAACGCCTCATGCTGAAATAAAATATTGGAAACACCTTCGTCAATTCATCTCGTTTGAACCCTCAAGCGCCAAAGTACTAGTCATAGTACTTGCAGACTCAGACTGCGTCATGAAGACATTCCTTGGAGATTGAAAAACGATATCGACACCCGTGCTTTTGGTTTCTATTTGCTGTTTCTTGCTAAGCCTATATAAACTGATAATGAAATGACAACCCTAAAATCATAAAGTTAGTATTAGTGGACAACAACTGGGCGAGGTACAGAATTCGCCAGGAATTTGAACATTTACACAAAGTGATTCGACTAGTAGATATATACTAGATATGACATGTGAGAGAGCAAAAGAAGAGAAGCGAGGGCATCAAACGTACGGCGGACCCAGCGATGCAATGGAATTATGGTCTTCCCGGAGAACCAGAGTAGCATTCAGTATAGTGACAACTAATGTGTGCATCCGAAAGTTGCGGATCTTAAGCGAGTAGTATGAGAGCAAAGAAACATTTTTCTCTTACGCGTAAATCTGTTTAAAACATCAATAACGCAAATGGCATACTAACATAGTGGAACGCTTAACGCCTTACACGAAATAATAGATAATTCCGTCCCGGGCAATTGCTTTCATGATTCTAGGAAGTTGACCAAGGGACCTAGTAGATGACCCATGGTTGTCAATGGTGATAGCCTTTTCATAGGCTTTATACGCTACTAAACCAAAGAAGGATGCTAAGGCAAAACATGAATTTAGTTGCTATCTTCCCACCAAAATTAACTTGTGATGCATACCTGCCAGGAAAAGAGTAGGTACCCTTGCGCAGAAGAAGGAGAATAAATACACGTTATAAACTCCGAGGAAATCAACCAACCATGACGCGAGTGTTATTTTGAGTGAGGAAAATGTCCTCACATAAAGCTCACAATTTGCGAGAGAGAGCTTAAATGGCAGAGCTGCCATGGTTCTGGTGAAATCTTTCCCGGCTTCGATGCCACCGTAAAACGTACACTGGTAATTGA
Organism: Dictyophora rubrovolvata; assembly: GCA_029959195.1. Lineage (NCBI taxonomy): Eukaryota > Fungi > Basidiomycota > Agaricomycetes > Phallales > Phallaceae > Dictyophora > Dictyophora rubrovolvata. The sequence goes on along the minus strand of CP114127.1, from coordinate 1,667,792 downwards.
ATTTGGAGTCTTGAGCAGAACAAAAGCAAAGGAGCTAAAACATACACCTATCTCGACTGATGAATAATTGTTATGTGATGTAATTAATATGGTCAGGGATGTTCAGTTCCAACTACGAATTGTCAACTTACTTAGATAAAGCGAGAATATGGGGGATATTACTGATCGGGGGTCAGCATCACATATCAAATAAGTGAGAAACCTTTGAAAAACCTACTCACTCTTTTTATTCCCTTCGTACGGTGCATAAATTCGCAAAATAAGTATGAGATTGATGACTATTTCAGCTATTTGCAAGGCTGAACTGCGTTATTATGATACAACATCCATCAATAAATTATGAGCATTTTTTTCCCTCTCAAACTTGATTACCTAGTGTACCATGCTATGAAGATACGACAGCTGGAGCATACATGTAGAATCTCTAACAGTATAAAAATTTCATAGACTCACCTCTGAACGAGGGAAGACAGGCTTTGGATGAGACAGGGTTTAGTGTCTATAGGATCGACTTACACTTAAAGGCCTGTTTGGAACTATCGACACTGTTTTAAATCATAAGCACTCTCACAGGTCAGGTCAGTGGTAAGAAGTTACTATATGTTATGACTCTATCACAGAATCGGGTCAGTACGTTCATATATCTTTACATAAAATTTTTTTTACCCTAAACTCAATAATCCGTAGTATCGCGAAAATAGGTACAGGCCTTTTGGGAAAGTGAACGGTTTTCTAAACATTTTTACTCAGGTAAGTAATCAAAAGTGCGCATGTACAAGCAGATTGGAGATAGGTACGACCTCCAGATGAACTCGATCTTATGTAAAATGTCAACACAGGTAATCATAGGAGTATGGTTAAATTATACCTGTTCGGGAAAAGTCAAAACGGTATCATATATCAATGCCGCAAATAATCCAACTACAGTAAACAATGTTACATTGTTCAGCAGAATAAATAAGAAACAATTACACTACCTATAAAATGGTTGGAGATATAAATATCATTGACCTCATTTTCGAATAATCCGAATTGTTGGATAAGGGATCCTGATGAAGCCATTTGAGAAAAGAGGCTATTTCCCGCACCCGTATCGTTCCACCCCCATCCAACGGTCTTTTATGCAAATATTTGTTACTTGTCATCAAGATTTCAAATGAGATGAGACTTATCAAAAAGCACCACCTCTAACTATTAATAGATCCCCTTATTATACCAATCTTCAGCCTTGATGAGATGATCAATCAGGGCACTCAGCTTCGTGAACGTTATTCCAGACGTAGTCATTTCAGATGGAGCCGGTACACCCGTGGTGCTCAATCTTCAATTGTTCCATGACTTTTTTGATTGTCAAGCATTACCGGGGCGTTATGTAAATATGTCAATCGGATCTTTCAATTGCGCCCAGATTTGGATACACCTCAGCTGGATGTTGATTTGGTGATGAAAAATTGGCTCAATTGAGAGGACATAATAAAGCAGTTTGCAACGTGGAGAGAAGTAACGTTCATGTGATGTCAGCGCCTATACTATATGGATTAATTCTCAAGAAACAAAACGCGAATTGAATCAATCCTATAACGAAAACACAGATATACCACAGTTTAGGGTATAGGGTACATTAAAATAAAAACAAACCAGTTGAGGTACAAGAAAATATCTCTGGGGGTTTAGCACGTTTAATCCAGCAAACATAAACATAAAAGGTTTTTACGAGATCCAAGAATCCAAGATCACCAGGAAAGTTAGCCATATATACATTGTACGCTTGGAATAGTAACAGGGAATTACATCATTCCAAGAATCATTCCCAAGAAAGTGAACGCGACAGTAGCACCAACTGGACGGATGTTTATCATTGCTCCATTGTTGTTGGTGGTAGTGTTGGGTGAGTTCGTGATAGTAGGGTTGAGTGGGGATGTAATGGTTGTAGTGTTACTCGGCAGTGTAGATGGTAGAGACAAGGCCCCGGATGTGACAGAACTGTTTCCTGCAGACAAGGTAGAATTGTCCCCAAGGGCAGCTGTAGAAGGGGTCGCCGTCGGGGAAGTTGCGTTCACAACCAAGTTAGTTGGGGAAGCGATAGGGCCAGAAGAAGAGGTTGCAGCGGCGACAATGGAAGAAGATGCAGCAGGGGCTGCTGAGTTCGGGGAGTTCGGGCTTGGAGTCGGGCTGGAATTTGGGGCTGGAGTCGGGGATTGAGGCGCGGCCGCAGTTGCCTTTGAAGGGGATGGAGCCGGAACTGGGAATTGGGACGTAAAGGTGACAGCTGATACAACTGTTTGCCCGTTTTCGACGGCTGAGAGAGAGTCAACGCAGGTTGCGACGCCGTTTGCGGGGATTTTGCAGTCGACAACTTCCTGGCCATGCACGGTAGGTGAATCAACATCTTCAACGTGCTTTACTTCCGTTGGTGAAATAAAAATACTTTCTATACAGAAGAGACAGTGATCAGCTTATGTTTAATCTGCCATTTTTTTATTTCTAAAGTTTTGGAAAACTAACCGGTTACAGTCATGCCATTTGCCGCTTGCTTTACTTGGACAATCTCGGTTGCTCCCTGTGTGGCAACTACGGAAATCACTTCTGTTACAACCAATGTCTGCCCACCCTGAGCCTGGGTGACCAAAGTGGTTTCAACGTTAGCGGTTTGGGCGACCACATCTACAAAACCATCGTCATCAGTGACCGTCAAAACACGCAAACCCAAAGTTCAAATAGGGCAGAAAGTCTACGAGACATGTACTTACAGCCAACGGACAGGGACATGACAGCAAATACAGTTTTGAAAGAACGCATATTAATTGAACAATGTTTCGAATCTTCTCACAATCTTTTTTGAGTTCAGACAACTTTTTTTTTTTCAACGAGTGGGTGGATAAAAGAGCGGTGTTGATAGGGGAGACACAAAGCAGGGGGAGGAGGTAAAAGCCAAAGAAAAGCCAAAGCTTCTTTCTCCGTCGCGAAGTTTTATAGTTTTGTAAGATCATCGGACAGAACACTCCGTTACCCTGCATTTCTCGAGATAATACGATCCGGGAGAAGCGCCTGGTATTATACCACTTCTTCAGGTTAGTGTACCCTTCGTCGGTATGCTTCATGCATAGTTGTTTTCGGGATCCATCTTCGGGAAAAAAGTCAAGTTGAGGACGGATGTAGTATTCTTCAAAAGGAATGTCGTACCACTAACCTTACAATCTGGTCTCGATGCAGGTGGGGTGGAAAAACCATTAGAAGCTAAAAATAGGTCTGTTTGGCCGATAGGACGGTGACCAAGAAGATCGCCAGGCTTTTATGTGGGTGATGTTGAAAAGATCATCTTCGATAGACACTGTTATATGTATAAGACATTGCCGTTGCTCTGAGCGAATAACGTTTCGAGACTCGAATTTCTTAAGCTGGGATGATGTCGAGAGAAAAACAACGGTAGCCGCCCAATGTGTCACAGAATGACGAACAGCAACTCGGCACAGGCTGCAGGGTTCCCGGTGAAATCAGGGAAGGAAGGAAATGGCAAGTTCATATATTGGGAAGACTCGTTTCTTTGACGACGCGTGTTCGGGTGTGCTGGGCTCACCAATAAAGAGAAAGGGTTCAATCCAATTGAGTCGGGTTACGAGGTTGACCAACAAATTAATAACCATTCAATTGAGCAAATTTCGCTTGAGGCGTTGCTAAAACCTTTTTAAGTACGCAAGTTCAGTTGTTCATGGATTCATAGACCATGGTTCAGAACGTCTTGATAGTCTTATACATGTTGAATACACTTTAGTAAGTGGCCTAATAGCAAATGATGTTTCAATCCCCAATGTGTAAGGATGTGAGAGCTCTAACCCTTCGTAACTTTGGAATCTTCCAAGTCGTGTCTGGCCGTTATTAGCATCGTGAGATGAGGCCAGAAGCCGGAGGGAGGTCCTACAACTCGTGAGTATGGGCATTGGGCATGTAGGGTATATCCATACTTGCCGCCACGAACTATCATGAGGACATCGATATTGGCAGGCTGCCTGAACGTCGTATTGAGAGAGAGACTAAGTCCTTAAATTTTCTCCATGATGTTGTATCCCATAGATTCCCGTTGTATCATGGATACGAATGGACACTAACCCTTATATTAAACGTTGATTAAATCCAATTCTCAAGTGTTACGGCACGAGATGAATAAAATACGCCTGAGTAGCGCCTCTGCGTTAACATTGCATGATGAGTCGAGCTAGGGTCACACAAAGAAATCTTCATCTCATAAAATAGCGTTGAGACTCTGAGAACAATCGACATAAGTACTGAATACGGTACAGCCTATTTTACAAAACGGTAACGACATTAATTGTGAAAAGTACGCCGTTCAAAGTCTTATCGCTCTGAAAGTAACTTTCACCTGTGCACGTCCAGTCCGCGTCCGGTTGCGCACGGTTGATAAGGAAAAACTACTCTTGGCTGGTTAGCCAGACAACAATCCAGTCATGTGCATATTATATAGTGGCTAGGTTCGATGAATTGAATTGAATTTAGATCTTCTCAGTTGAGTATACATATCTTTCCGAATCCGACTGCGGAGATAGATATTCTAGTGCAGCTCTCCACAAAGATTGAATGACAGCCATCGACAGGCAATTCACAGCATCCGTACGTACATCTTTTCACTTTGGACTCTGGAGTGGTATGATTGGGTATGCACTTGTATATTGGAGATTTGACGAAGCCTTGCCAAGGTGCTATCAAGGGTGTTAATCTATAATTAGTTCACTTGCTGAAAATGCTCACGTGCCACCCAATAATGACGTCACAGGGTAACCTCAGCGCTAACTCGTTAGATTCAACTTTCACTCCCCTCTTGGTGTCTCCGAAAACATGCCCATGATATCGTATAGGAGAGCAACATATGCAGAGCACAAATTCCCACTGTCAACATGGTAAAATAAATTGGCATCCCAAGCAAACCAGATTGCACACGTGACACACCCCGTTAATTCCGGGTTCTAAAAACCAATTTTTTAAAGTTCAATTCGTTTACATAGACACGTGATTACGAATTGCTGCGTGTTTGCTATTTAAAAAGGTTTCATCGCTGGTTTATCCTACCGGTGATCAGGATCAAAGCCTATTTATTGATCACGCTGAAAAAAAGAGGGTGATGATCTTGCTATTTTTTATGCCTTATTTCTGCTCCACTTCACAGGGCTACGAGTCATCATGCGGGTGTACGTATACCTCAGGTCAGTCAAAGAGCAAATACATGAATGCCTGAACTGACGATAAACAGCGATGCAAAACCCAAACATACCAGAGAATTATGAGACGTCAAATCAATTCGCCATCACACATAAGCACAACCCCACTTTTGAACCTAACTTTCAAAAGAAGCACCGGACTATTAAATATCCCACGTCCCTTGGTCGGAAAACTCCCAGTTCTTGTCCTGCTTAACTTGTTCATTGGCTATTGGTGAAGATTTTGGGAAACATGAGACATGGTGGAGCCCCACCTTACAAATTAAAACCGTGATTCTTGATGATGGTGGCTACCCGAATGTGCCGAATGGGACGTGCCTGAAATCCCGCTTCGATTGTGCAAACATATTCGGGTGTATGGACTCTCTTCTTTGGCCACTCATTTCCGGCACGCGCTTTTGTATATAAAAGCGAGGGACTTCTTTCTGCCGAAGCTTTTTGGCTTCTGGGATCTTTGCTTCCTTCTTTCACTGGGAATTTCTCTCAGTCCGTCGCCGTCCTTGTCCTGTGGATCGTCCCGGTCATGGCTACTCTTACTACCACTTCCTTTCCTTCGGACGCTCGTCCAGCTAAGGAGGAATCGTTAGATGGGTGAGTTGCATCTTTCAGTCGGATAATATATGACTCTTATCTCCATCTTAGTTCTGGATATGAAGAAGATAAAGTCGATTTGAGCAATAATCTCACTGCGCGGTAGGGGTTTTATAAGAGAGTGAATATGCATCCCTTTGACTACGTGCGTTTTAGAATTCGAAACCCATTAGCTGGAATACCACACGACAAGTTACTAAGACAGGTGGATATATTCGCACATGAACAGGAGTTGACGGATATTGCACCTCTTCTTCGCAAAGGTAAAATAGACAATGTTTAATCCCCTTTCCTTTTCTCTTTGCCCAATACACCTACTCGTTCAGGCGCACTAGTAGCACAAGATCCCGCCAACTTTGAGTCCGTCCCAGATCTCGAACCATATGAAATCGACGCATTAAGAAACGAGACATTACATAAATGGAGACAACCAACGGCGTTGTATCTCACAGTAATACTTTGTTCTATCGGCGCAGCCGTGCAGTGAGTTTTCAATTCCCTGGCTCTCTTCCTTCCAATTGCATGTCGTGCGTCCATGTGCATCTACGACGTTTCACATGCAACATGCATGCAAATGCTTTTAACATTTTCAAATATCAGATATTATATACTGATACGCGCAAATCCTTTTTTAAAATAATAGAGGATGGGATCAAACAGGTTCTAACGGCGCCAACCTTTCCTTTCCCGACGAGTTCGGTATTCCAACCACCCCGGGGCCGAATCAGGACCGTAACAATTGGTTGGTTGGGTTGGTCAACTCTGCACCCTATCTTGGGAGTTCACTTTGGTTAGTCGTCGTTGAACACTCTCACCTTGAATTCACCGCTTACCCGATCACGACGCTTATCAAAATCAAAAATCAAAATCACAGTGGTTGCTGGCTAAGTGACCCACTCAACTTCTACTTCGGCAGACGGGGTACAATTTTCTTTGCTGCCATCTTCTGTATTATACCGGTCCTTGGATCGGCTTTTACGCAGACCTGGCCGCAATTGTTTATTTGTCGGGTTTTGTTGGGTTTTGGTATGGGCGCTAAGGCTAGGTATGATGTGTGGCACAAGGTTCGCGATGAATCGTGATACTGATTCTTCTTAGTACTGTGCCAATCTATGCTGCTGAAAATACTCCCGCTAGTATTCGTGGAGGATTGGTTATGTCATGGCAATTGTGGACTGCTTTTGGAATTTTCTTGTAAGTGTGTTTATCCAGCGATTGTTTTTTTGCTGTGCCGATTACGACTGACTCATCATTTCTTGTTTCTTCGTGGCAGAGGATTCTGTGCAAATTTGATATTATTTCAAGTTGGAAAAATAGCATGGCGATTACAATTAGCTTCTGCCTTTTTGCCTGCTATTCCACTTTTGATCGGTATATTTTTTTGTCCTGGTGAGTAGTCGCTATCATCCCAACTCGTCGATGACTCAAAACGTTATCTACGTCAGAATCACCTCGATGGTACATGAAAAAGGGTAGATATCGCGATGCGTATCGAAGTCTTTGTCGGTTACGGAACACGCCTTTGCAAGCTGGTACGTTCTGTCCTTAAATTCACTATCGTTTTTTTTTTTTACCTAGCTTCCTGTACACAGCACGTGATTTGTACTACATCAACGCCATCCTTCAAGAAGAAGCCGCTATAATCGGAAAGACAAACTATGTGAAGCGGTTTTTCGAGTTGTTCACTATCCCGCGTGTACGACGTGCTACGCTCGCTTCGTTTACTGTCATGATCGCTCAGCAGATGTGCGGAAGTGAGTTACTTTTTAAAACGTGATATTTTGGCGAAGGATACTGAAAATGCCTTAGTTAATATTATTGCGTTTTATTCGAGCACTGTTTTTACGGAAGCAGGAAGTTCAAATAAAAGTGCGCTATTGGCGTCGTTTGGGTTTGGACTAGTAAACTTTGTGTACGTCTCCCTAATCCCGCGAAATTACTTTTATGTTCCTCAACCTCATTCGCCACTAGATTCGCATTCCCTGCTATCCGAACAATAGACACCTACGGCCGACGCACCCTCCTTCTCTTCACATTCCCACACATGGCATGGACGCTTTTGGCTGCTGGATTCGCATTCTACATTCCTGAATCAAGCAAAGCCCATTTGGGTGTTATCGCCCTTTTCATATTCCTGTTTGCTGCGTTTTATTCACCGGGTGAAGGACCGGTGCCGTTTACCTATTCCGCAGAGGTATTCCCATTGAGTCATCGAGGTGGGGTCATGAGACTACTTTTTTGGTGCTAGACCCTGATTATAACTTTTGCAGAGGTTGGGATGAGTTGGGCTGTTGCTACTAATTTGTTTTGGGCCTCTGTTTTGACGGTGTCGTTTCCCCGTATTTTGGCGGCGTTTACGCCTCAGGGTGCATTTGGGTTTTATGCGTAAGTTTGCACTACATCTTGCTTAGTGTTACTTATGTAGATGAATATCTACCCTCAGTGGACTAAATGTAGTAGCGTTTGTGATGATCTTCCTTTGGGTTCCGGAGACTAAACAGCGTACGTTGGAGGAGCTGGATTATATATGTACGTTGATCACTCTTTCATCCTTTATCGTGATTGACTATTGTTTTTTGATAGTCGCCATTCCGACTCGAACACACATGTCTTATCAACTCAAACAGACGCTTCCTTTCTGGATGAAGCGATACGTGTTTAGGAACAAGAATGCTAAACTTGAGCCGCTGTACCATTTCGATCATGTCCAAGGGGAGGATGTTGTCGCTGAAGCGGCTTCCGGAGAAAAGGAGAAGGAGGATGCATATTTAAAAGAGAAAGTTTAAATAATGTCATGTGCTAATTGTAACTATGAATCTCCTTTTTTTTTTACCTATTTGTTTTTTATCTGCCCCGCCGCCGAGCTCACTTCCTTGTTTGTATTGATTTACGATACTTAGTATAACGATATCAATGACAATGATTTTTATGATTCTGTTTCCGATGATGATGATATTGATGTACTAGCGCTCGACAGTAATGAGCCGACATGGCAGTGTAGGAGCGGCGACAGCTGGACCGAGTGCCAATTGATTCCGGCTGGCTCTGCCTCCGCCTCCGCCAAGGTTTTTCGCGCGAATTTCTCACATGTTTAATTATTTTTTCCAGAAACTCTAATGGGAAATGCGAAAGAAAAATTAGCTGGGGCAGTTCCAGGTTCACGTTTAACGTTTATGACTCTGACTCGGCTCGGTGGGTTGTCAATATTTCAATGGTCATAGGATGTCATTCTGATTCTGCAATGACATAGCCAGCGGTAGGCTATAGTGACCACCGGCTTTTCATGGAATTAATTATGTAGGAACCGGAGCTTGAGGTTCCGACAGAGAAGTGTGGCAGTGAACATGGTGATTGTGTCGCTAAGATCTCGATATTGATGGGAAATTAAAGTGAGGTGGTAGATACTGTTGTTGCTATAAATCCAGATCCGCTTTTTCTCGAAAAAATTATCTTTTCAGATGACGTTTTCTTTTGGTTGGTGCATATCCAAAGCGAAACTGGAGCAGTGGATACTATGACTGCCCTCCTAGCCGACCGTGTGAATGAGGCCCCTCACTCAGGCTCCTAAGTATGCTGATATGTGTATACAACTTGAATTTGGCATTGGTATTGAACAATGACGCCTTTCGGCCGTAGAATATACCCGTCATTCAATATTCAAGGTCGAGGTCAATAAACTCCTATGTCTATTTCCAGCAGTACGCAGATCCGTGGGCCGCGGCTGGGTAAAGGGCCTTCTTGTGTGGGGGAGGTGGCTAAACAGCGCAGAACACGAGTTTTGCGCAAAGAATGTACATAGATTTGTATTTCCAATCAGCACAAATAACAAATCAATTCAATTTAGCACCCTAAACTTAATTTGGAGCGGCTGCAGATTGCAGGAGGCTAAAAAAAATTTGAATTAACTAAGCAGGATTACGTAGCCATGTGCTCCTCCAAGAGCCTCTCCGAGGCTATCCCTCCCGGCTGCTCCTATATCTACTCATGTGGCACAATTTATAAAGCACTGGGAAACAACGGCCTTCTCTCATCATTTTCGTTCCTTTAATTTTGTTTCTTACTAAACTTTTGTTTTGTCCCTTTATCTTTTTTTGTCTTAGGACTTAACTCTTTTCGTCCTTCTCTCTCTACCAAGTCGCACAAATGTCGTCTCCTAGTAATCGCTCTCCACCGTCCTTGACGACATCTTCACATTCCCATTCTCCATCTCTACGAGACAGACTTCTGAGCGCAGAGCTCACCCCAACAGCGGAAGAACCAGAAGAAAATCCACAGGGGGGTCTTGGGGTCGATATCAACTTCAAACCTCGCGGCATCTTCCATCACGACAGTAACGATCACGACAATCATGCAGTTTCCGCTAGCTGGTGGGACGAGAACCCAAACCGTGATCAGCTCCTTCAGCGTCGACGGTCTCTTAAGTAAGTTTGAACACAAGAAAAGTTGGGCTTTCCCGCACAACTGACTGATTTTTGTTTGCATCCATCCCAGACATCGCATTCTGCCACCAGAACAAGAGATAGCGTACCAACGTACAAAGCTTGCAGTATCAAAAGCACTGGGCAAGTCGGTGGACGTCGCATTGGATGTTACCCGTGAAGTCTTAGAAGTCGGCGTGAATGCCTTAGAATTCGCCCCCGTTCCAGGGCTCGCATCGTGTGCTGAGATGCTTTCTAACATTTGGAACAACGTCCAGGATGTTGAGGTGGGTTCTCATGTCTTGCTGTGTCATTTGGGCGCGACGCCCTGGTGAAGAGTTTTCTAACCATACCATACCTTGTTAGACCAACAAACTGTCCTGTTTGGCTTTGACAGAACGCTGTGCAAACATTCTTTTTAGCATCAAAGCTGAAATTGAAATTGTCGGTGAAGGGGATAGCGGACTAGCTGATTCACTGCGCGAACCTGTGGAGAAACTAACCGAGTAAGCCCATCTGTCTCTAGCTTTTTTGATATGCCTTCTACTGCGATCTGCTAACTCGCCCAACCGTACTGCTTTTTTTTGATTCTACAGGTCCTTCCGCCACATCGAAGAGTTCATCTTCAAACACGTCTCCAGGCCATTCCTCAAACGTTATCTCAAAAGGGACGAAGACGCGCGGAGAATCACGTTCCTCGAAGCGGGTCTAACAGACACCGTCAGCCTGTTCAATGTCGCTATACAATTGCGCATGTTGAAAGGTATACATGACTTAGGACACCATTCGTCTTCGCCCGTGTCTAGATTCCCTGCTGGTGCTGGCGATAGTGGCGCCCTTGTTCACACCTCGTCGCCGACGCTAGAAACACCTGTAGCCCCTTCAAAACCCGGTGCTAGTCCTGTAATTGAAGGTGGTGGAGTCTCCACCCCGACTAGGATCCAAGCTTCAGGCGTGCCAGCGAACAGTCGTGAGATCATTGCTGCCATAGCTGCAATTCGGTGCTCGGAGTATGTTCAAAATTCAATGCTTGATGCAGCGGATTTGTATGCCGCTATGAGAGTTGCATTAAGGAGCGCTGATGATGCGCAGATTTTGGAGCTTTTGCAGGTGTGTGTGTCTCCTCTTTTCCGACTCGGAGGGGGGCTTCTTAGTTTGACTGTTTGTAACGTAGATTGACAAAAGTGAAATTCAAGAAGCTATTAAAACTATTCAACGTGCACTTGAAGATCCAAAACTTACGCCCATGTCCACTAGAACTGCTCTCGAGAGTGCTACTACTGCTCCAACCTCCTCCGTCGCTGGGACTAGTGCTGGTATTGTCGTTAGCCCGGCGCAATTTCAACCTCTAGCTACGACAGCAACTGGCACTATCGACACCGCAACTCGGCCAATTAAGTTCATCTGGCCTCCCGCTACTACTGAAGATGGTTCAGTGACGGTTCCGGTGGACCAGGATCAGGACCAGGAGGTTACTTTCCATCGAGAGTTTTTGGAAAGCGGGTTGGAAGCTTTGAGGAGGCTAAGTGCTGTCCCCGCTGGTGCTGGTGCTGTTAGGGGTGTCGGAGGAACTGGGAGTAGAGATCCGGGTGCTGGTACTGTTGTTAGGAGTGGTAGTGCCGGTGTCGGTGCTGGTAATGTGAAGGGTTCGGGCGCGATGGTTGGGATTGGAGAAAGTCTTCCACCTTGGACCATCACGAAATGGGAAGTGGATAGAGAGAATAAGATCGGGTGGGGTGTGTTTAGTGATGTTTACAAGGGTACCTGGAGGGGTCAGACCGTTGCTATCAAGGTGCGTTTTTTTTCTTCACAGTTTTTCTTCTTTTTTTTTGTCTCTCACACTTGTCTCTCACACAATGCATATTTCTAGGTCCTCGCCAAAACAACATCCCGCTCCCTTTTCAAACGCGAAATTTCAATCTGGGAATCGTTGAATCATCCGAATGTTTTGAAGCTTCTAGGAGCTTCGAGTGCGACGTGCGATCCACCGTGGTTCTTTGTTAGTCCGTATATGAAGAACGGGACCGTTGAAATGTTTTTGAGAAGTCGGGGTGCTAGTGGCGGTAGTGCTGGCCGGGTGCAGCAGGCGGGAACTGGGTTGGGGACTGGGTTGATACCGCCGCCTTTGCAGATGATGATGGAGATTGCGGTTGGAATGGCGTATTTGCATAGGAAGGGTGTTTTGCATGGAGATTTGAAGGTAAGTGTGCAGATCCCCTTCCCCTCTCTCAGTCCTGGGACTCCGTTGAGAATACTCTTTTTGACTTTGATATCTCTTTCCTTTTCTTTAGGGTAATAACGTCCTCATTGATGATCACTTCCATTGCGTCATTTCCGATTTCGGGCAGAGCAAGTTGAGAAGCGAGGTGTATAGGTTGAGTCAGAGTAACGAAGAACGTATGTCCACCACTTTGAGTCATTCTTCTTTCGACGCCAGTGATAACGTGCTTCTTTTCAGGAGGGAATCTCCGGTGGCATGCACCTGAAATTATGTCCGGCCACAGTAACTTGACACCACAAGCAGATGTGTACTCGTTCGGAATTGTGTGTTATGAAATTTTGTCAGGCGGGCAGGTTCCTTGGGCTATGCTTGATGATCAGACTGTGCAAAGACTTGTTCTCGGTATGTCGCGTGTTTTCATCCGATTTCTCACCAGAGTTCTGATTGCGAGGTGCGGGTCGTCTTTCGCAGTGCACGACAAAAGACCAGCTATCCCATTCACGCCTGAAACACCTCACGCACTCGTAACACTGATTGATGAGTGTTGGCATAAAGATGCGTTTTCTAGACCGCTGTTCATAGAGATTGCAAAGAGGATTGGAGTGTTGTTTAATGGCGACACGCGCAGCCGCATTGGTAGGGTTAACAGCCCGAGTCCCCATCGGAGGATTCAGATGCTTGTACACGATGAAAAGAGTCCAGATCATGTCCACCATGCTAGTCCTGATATGGCACCTATCGAGCTTCCCAGTGGTAAGTTGATAAACGTCGTGTTCGGTCCTCACGAGGTCTAACCTTGAGCTCTAGATGACCGATGGACGGCGTATGACTTTGGAGCGCCTTTGTCGTTGACGACGTCGAGGAATAGCGCCCTTTCGGAACCGGCACCGCCTTTTGACGACAATGTTCTTTCTGGTAGTACGTTTGGTGCGCCATTGACGAAGACTATGTCTGCTATTATTGGTGCTCAGCCTCCGTCTTATGACGCTGCTCAAAGTCGAGGGAGGACTGCTGATAAAACCAGTGACAACAATGATAAAGGCAAGGGCAAGGAGAAGACGAGCGAACGAACTGCTACGAGGAAGACAACGACGCAGACCACGCTTACGAGGAGTTCGTCCATGCATTCGTGGTTGAACTCGTCGTCTTCTGAGAGTGACGGAGACTTGATTTGGGGGAAGGGGACTATTCTCAGTCCACTTGGACCACCTGATCCTGAGGTTATGGAGCGATGGGATGAGAGGCGGTATAGGCTTTTGTTACAGCATGATTTTCATCCGACGCGTACGTTACTTTGCTGTTGTTGTCATTGTAGGGCGTCGTTTCGGGATCCTGACTTTTCCTTCTTTTGATAGTTATACTACCTTTGTGGACGCCGTCGTCTGTTATGTTAGGCGATGTAGGCTACCTATCCAAACCATCTGGCACATTTGTCTCTTTCTTCAACTGTCGTCACCCGTTTGAGGCGGCTGATAAAGGTGTGCATGGCATGGCATCCATACATGGACATGGAAACTACCGCGAAGGGTGCCATGCGAGAACCCCACATAAACGCAACTTTGCACAAATCGGAATAGACATTGTCAAAGGCATCTTACCCCCTAAAGGATCGCACACTGTCAAAAGGACAATAACGAACCGCTTAAGGGAGGGGCATCGCCATGCGTTTTTGGTAGCCGAGTACACGACGTACCGGTACATGGTTGATATCGAAATCGCGAAAGCGTGGTTCAAGGCTAACATCAAGACGATATGGAAGGTGTTTGGAAGGGAATTGGGATTACATCGGGAGGATATTGTGTTGGTTATTGGGGTGCTTGAGGCCAGGGATTATGCACTGTTTGTGAGCCACGAGAACCCGGACGGGCAGGTGCACTTTGATGTCTTTGGCGAGAGGAAGGAGGGGGGCGAGTGGGGTGTTTTTAGGACTGACGAGAGTCTGCCGGAACTCGAGGAGCCGATTCTTGGGTATGGGGGAGAAACCAGGAAGGGTGATCCTGATTGGAAAGATGCGGGGTTATCGTTTGTGCATTCTAGTAAAGTTTCGCGGGTCGCAAGTTCCGGATCCAACACAGATTCTGTTTTGTTAGCGAGGCTGAGGTTCAAACCTGATGAGGATGAGCCTACAAGGTTGTGATAAGATCTTTACGGATTTTTCTTTCCATTTTCTCCTTTTTCTCTCATTATTTTATACCTCTTTCTGTGCTGCTTTTTTTTGCGACTATATCTCTTATTTTTCTCTTATTTTTCTTATTTGCTTCATTATTCGTTCAGTTACCCCACAATCTATCATTGGATATCATTTATACCAATTTTCAATGTAAATAGAGATAAAATGTGTACACTAAACAACCTGGTCTCTGTTTTCCTTTCCTTTCTTTTCAATGCCTGGGCCTCAAGGGAGAGGCAATGTAAACCTCGGGAGCCCTCATACAAGCGATACAACCACAAGAGTCCACAGGTCCAAATAAATAGCGCCTGGGTGGCTGAGAAAAAGCCATACTTTAGACGCGCAAGGAAACACGCGCCCTTCCCTTGTTCATTAACTACGAACTTGACTTCACTTCCGGCTACTTGCTGCTGCTCTTCTTTGTTGTGCGGGGAAGAAGAAAAAGTTTCAGTCACACGTGTATAGGAGGGTTGAGTTTTTGTTTCACTATTGTTCAAGGTAATTTTTTTGTCTCATGTGGTGTTATTGCATGTTGTTTATTAGGTGAACGTTATTTAGTGGTCTGAGTCAGACAAGAAGGATATTCAATTGCTAACTCCAAGATGGAATCGCTTAGTATGAAGACTTTGGCCAGTTCGCTGCCTGTATCAGGGAATGCTGCGTCAGAGAAACAGTTGATGGATAACTTTAAAGGTCCGTTGTGCGCACCGACTAGTAACTAGTATCGTATACTGATCTTCGTGTATTCGGACAGCGGCTGCACTGTCCATAACAACTCTATATCGGTCATCATTGGATGCATCCAAACAAGCTTATTCGTCAGGCTATGTGGCTTGTTTGAAGGACATACTTCAGTTTGTGCAAGCTGGGGTGTGCACGGCCGGTGACGCCGGTGGTGGTGGACAGGAAGGAGAACATGGTATGATGACTATTGGGAGAGTTATGGATTGGGTGGAGGCTCGTCTGGAGGCTATTAAATGTACTGATGAAGAGGAAGAAGAAGAGAGGGTTAGACGAGAATCCGGTCCTGGTACGGATGCGGGCGCTACGTCTGGACCGGCGCAGCAACGTACGAAAGATGAAAAGGAGAAGGATACCAGACGGAGATCACACCTACCATCATCGCAGAATATGCATAACGTCACTCCGCAAATGAGAGAAGGTCCGTCGTCGTCATCTTCATTTTCAAAGGCGCGCAATGGTAGAGTGAATAAGGATTCGATGGTGGATCCTCAACCTTCCTCTTCCTCTCCTAGACTTTCGCATTCTGTATCACCTGCTCCTCCGAATTTTTCTGCTGCAACTAATCTGTCCTCGCCATCTCCGCCACCACAACTCGGACCGGCCCTTCGTTCCTCAACACGATCAAAGCGCAATGCAGGCGCGGCTATGTCCCCTGTTTTCTCAACCGTTTCAATACCAACATCAGCACCATCATCGCATTCACATCCATACACACATACCCATGAATCATCTCAATCGCAATCTACTGCTTCGGGAATGATACCCCCGTCATCCGCACCAGCCTTCACATTTGCTCCCGAAGTGGTAACTGCCCTGCCGCCCGTCAGTATCACAGCAGCTGTGGCAGGCACGAAGCGCCGGCATGCTATGATGGCTGCTGCAGCTGCGTTTGCTGCTGGTGGCGCCGTTGCTGTCGATCCCTCAGGAGGTGGAGTAGGAGGTGGTGATGCTTCGAGTAATAGTAGTACTAATTCGACAACGAGTGGCGGTCCGCACGCACATGGGAGAGGCCCACGAAGACGCGGCGGGCATTATGGTAGGGGGAAAGTTGCTCCGGAAAATGCGTTGCAACTTCAGAATGGTTATGATTCGATGGATGTAGAAGAGGATGGGAGGGAAAGGAAAAGGATTGCGAGGCGTTAAACGGTGAATGTAATGTTTGGCGGTTGTTTGTAATTTCTTTTTCTCTTGTATGGATTGATGGATATCTTGCTATTCTCCCTTCATATTACATCCCTCAAATTATATATCTTGTTCTTTATCTGCACCGGCGCAACCCCATGCATTGTTTTTTCTTTGGTTCTCTTTTTCATCACTACTTCCATATTCTCTTACATGGCACTGGATTTCGTTAGATCATTTAGCAATCCCCAGTCACAGTATCTCACAACACGCAACGTTATTATCTCAAAACCTTGCCATTTCTGTATTCCCACTAAGGCTAGGTGTTTGACAACTGCCACCCCCTTGTTAACTCAACAGCGATGAGAATTAAGCTTAGAATTGCAATTGAGAGGCGATTACCCTTTTTAGAAAACGTGGATTCAAGATGTTGACCGAAGTTTTGGAGTGAGTTATAATCAGGAGGCGATAACCGTGCTCATAGTATGTATTCGTGTTTGTATGTAAATGTTCGCGAACTTTCGCCAAAGATCCGGAAGAAAGGTCTCCGTTTCACGCACTTCTTTCGACATCGTTGTTTCCGGTCAATTCTTCAAGTTTGTCATTGCTTTGCAGTTTCAAGGATTCGGGCCATACAATATTCAGGACTCGGAAATTTCAGCGCTTGTTATGTAAAATCGCGGCCATGACATCACCGGCCGCAGCGCAATGCGGCATGGATCGCCGGGTTCTCATCCTCATCCCTCCGCCTCAACGTTAACTTTCATCGGTATGACCCCACCTAAACGAACTTCATTTGAAAAGACAATCCCAGACTATCGCAAGCGTATATTAGTCGCATTGTCGAAAGCTTTGTTCATTCCACCAATCATAACCACGCTGGTGCTATGGCGAATGAAGTTTGCTGATCTGCCAGTGCCACGATTTTTGCTTGTAATTTTGAGTATCCCAGTCACGATTACTATTCGTTCTCGATATTCTATTTGGGTACAGGATAGAGAAGCGAAGAAGCTTAATGCGAGGGTTATCCCCCGTGTCCAGGGCAAGCTTCCTGGAAATCTAGATATTGTACGACGAATTATGAAATCGTTCAAAGAAGATTATATACTCCAGGGGTTTGCTGATTTGCTGCGAGAGCATAATACAACGATACTCAATACTCGGTTCTTTTGGGATGATCAGGTCGGTCCCTTTTGTTTGAGGTCTGCGATGTTTGAGTATTCACTTCTTTCGATGCAGATAATATCGATGGACGAGGGAGTTATGCAGTTCGTTTTCTCGACGGGTTTCACTCATTTTGAGAAGGGAATACTCTGGCATGAAAGAATGTACTCCTCCTTCACTTCTCCTTCACTTGAACCAAGGAACAATGAGCTAACTCATCATACCATCCAGTGACAAACTCCTTGGTACCGGACTATTCAACGCGTAAATTATTTCTATTTTTAAATATGATGGCATGAACTGAAACGATTTCCGAAAGTGAGGGCGCAGCTTGGAAAAAAGTATAGATGAGAAATGAAACAAAAAAACGAACAACTGTATCTAACCTAACTCCTCCTTAGGGTCGAGCTATGGCACGCCCTTTCTTTTCCAAGGACCGTATATCCGACGTCGATATTTTCGAACGAACAAGCAACACCACTCTCGACCTCGTTTCCTCTCGATCTAGCAAAAATCAGCCAATTGACATACAAGATCTTTTACACCGGTTTACCCTCGACTCGGCATCCGAATTTCTATTTGGCACCCAGCTGGATACCTTATTGCGACCCTTGACAGAACCTGGGAAAGTCAAACTCGGTCCTAAAGGTTCTATACCCATCGATCGGACCAATGAATTCGACATTTTCACAGAAGCTTTTGAGCGTGTTGCTGTACTTGTGACGCGTCGGGGTACTCAGGGGACTACATGGCCGTTGATGGAGCTATTTGAGGACAAGACTGAAGAACCGATTCGGATCATAATGGATTGGCTCGAGCCATTTGTGAAACAAGCAGTTGAGCGAAGAGAGAATATGAAAGGTTTGCAGGGGTCGGACGTCCAAGATCGGGTGTTTTTGGATTTTTTAGCATTACAGACGGACGGCAAGTGATTTGGTATGAGAGCTTGCTTTCCCATCTAAGTTGATTCCTGTAGATGTGGAACACATTCGTTATGAGCTAGTCACCTATCTCATTGCATCGAGAGATACAGCAAGTGCTTGAGTCTCATGTCAACTTAACAGACGTAACTGAAATTCTTTAGACGGCCACCCTGCTCACGTTTGCCGTATACTTCTTTGCAATGCATCCAGACGTTTGCAAGCGTTTGAGAAACGAAATTTTAGATACCTTCGGCCCGAATCAACCCCCAACGTACGAGAAACTGAAGGGATTGAAGTATCGTCCGTGTCGAGTCTTTCTCTGTTTTAACTGTTTAAATGACAGCCGTTTGTTCAGTGCGTGCGGTCTTCAACGAAATCCTTCGATTATTTCCAAGTGCCCCGTTGATAGCTCGACTGTCTGGAAATGTTCCACTGACGATTCCAACAGCGGGAGGTCCTTTATATTTCCCTCGCAGAACTCAGGTCATGAATATTTCTCTACTGCTTCACCGGCGACATGACCTGTGGGGCGATGACGCGGATGAATTTCGTCCCGACCGTTGGTTTGACCCGAAAACACTAGAAAAAGTGAACTCTACCCCTTACATGTACTGTCCTTTTTCAGGTGGGCCTAGGAGTGTAGGCGCTGTTTTTCCTCCCTCTCTATGAGGAGACTGACGTAGATTTGGTGTACCAGTGTATCGGTCAAGAATTCGCTTTTAACGAAACCGCGTACTTTTTGGTGAAGTTATTGCAACGATTCTCGGCTTTCAGACTTGCGACTGAATATCAGCCTGAGGGTTCGCTTCCCAATCCGGCGTGGAAAGGGCGATCGGGTCGACAGTCGATTGAGAAGATCACCCCGGCCATAAGTATGACTGTATTTAGTAAGGTAAATATTTTACTTTTTGGATTCTCTGCATGTGAAGTGTGATTGACGAATCTTGTCTGTGGGTTAGGGTGGCCTTTGGGTCTTTGCTGAGTTAGATGTTTCTTGAAGTGTAGTAGTGGACACCATGGGGAATTGCACCGCGATACGAAAAAAATCATTGGTCCCTAAAGATCTTTATACAAGGATCTGCTCGAGAAGTTTACGATTACCCTGATGGACATTACATCACCCGAAAACTCATCTACGACCGGCCTTGTTTCGAATCGCGTTGAAATTGTGACACCTTAAGTTTAACTTGACTTTTAATCCTATTTGTTCTCTCCTTGTTGAAACACAGAGATCTAATATACGAATATTCAATCATGACAAAGCGGAACTAATAGTCGCTGGCGTTAGTCGAGCATGCTGCATGGTTGCTCAGTTCTTCGCCGGAATGAAATGTTCCTTCCTTTATTTCCTCTAGATAATGAGACCCCCTTTTCCGATAACGACAGAATTTGAACGTTTAACTGTTGGAATAGCCTTCATCAACTTCGATACGGTGCTTCGCGTTCTGGAGGTCTCATGCAAGGTGAGCAAGGTGCCAACGATCCTCTCTTTGATTCTCACCTAAACGAGAAGAGAAGTTGATTACCCTCCACTCTTTAGAACTTTCCAATTTTTTTTTACGTCGTCCAACCTTTGTTTGCACTAAGAAAGTCACCGTCGTGTTCTATAACATGATCTATGGGCCGTAGCTCTATCAAATCGTACACTCTCGCTTAACCATTCTTATGACTACACCAGATGTTGGCTGTCAGCGCATGTCAGCCCTTAGCCTGCTACTTCTCCAGGAGGAGAAAAATATGTGTTTTTGGTTGATATGGTCTCACTCTTGTGAATTAACAGACCTTCGGGGCAACTCAGAGGATCAAAGAAAGGAATATTAATGAAGCCATGACACGATACCTCATTACGGCCCCGCCCCTGACGAGCGAAGTACACATGACCTACACGGCCATCTCAAGACCACACCCCAAGGGACCTAATAAATTCACACGCTACTCAGAGGATCATGTTGATCCAATGATTTGACCCATGAGGCAGGTCTGCAACTGCGTCAATTCGTTTATCTCACAAACAAGCATGCGATTTACAAATGATGGCCTGATTTTCAGCGCTAACACTAAGCGAAACAGAAGGAATGTGAACGCTCTAGCGCCATTCCTCCAGTCCGCGAAGCTGTCGATGGATCTAGAAGATTGGAACAAGTTCCGTAATCTTTACACAATACTCCTATAACAATACTATTTTACTCTGAAATTTAGGTCGCGCTCGCAAACGTGAATAACCCCTGTGTCAGTTCAAGTTTTTCCGTACCGCCCATTCGATATTACTATCAGTCGTAATTGAGCTGATTTCGATCACTTTCCAGGCACGAGGGCCAAGCTAATTTGCGCTAACAATTAAGCCGAAGAAAAGCGATGCTATGTTTAATTATCGCGCGTGAGATCAATGTTCAACGTTCAACACTGGCCATGAAAGGATGCCCACATTGATGTATCAAGATGGTGCTTTTAATAATCAGTCTCATCTCACTTCGCCATTCTACATAAAGATTCAAGTTCTCTTAGATTGGGGTAAAGTTACTCCTTGGAGATACACAGTATCGTTTCTTTTCCAAATGACTTCGTTAGGTCCCCTGTTACAGGAGCTTGAATTGTTCCAAGAAACGTTGAACCAAGTCAATACTGTCAACTATTTTGCGGGTAATGTAACTTGTTATAGTTACCAGTGATAGTTCACTGAGGCGCATTAAATCCCAAGTTGGAGTATTCGCTGCAATATTATACGACACTCTCTTGACCCTGTCCAAAGAGGTTTGTGCTCAGATGAATGTTTATCAATAACTCACTAACGTCAATTTTCAGGTCGAGTTTATCTGGAGGTTATATCCATTTCGTATCCACATACCCTTTCATCACTACATAAAGAAAAATTTCCAGAAAACCATTTTCTTTACCAAAAGGCTTGTACCTCGTGTCACGATATTATGGACTGGCAAGTCTAGGGTAAGGGAAAAAGCCCTCAGAGGGTATACTATGCAAATACCATGCTGACAACCCGTTTAGAGCCGCAGTCTTCAGTGAATTCGGCCTTCTCGTTACTTTTCTCGTCTTGAAACTAATAATATGATCAGTGTCGATACTTCCACATAGGTCTTTGAACGCAAGTCAATTCTGTGCAACTTATCTCCCTTGAGACTCATATCACTTTTTATAGAGGTAAATCAATGAGTTTTAGGTTGCCTGAAGATCTGACACACATCGACGTACTAGTTGTCATACCTTTATGATCTGGTATACTAGGTGAATATTTATCAGGAATCGCAATCTTTCACATCTGACGAATGCCGCGGCTGGTACAAAATTAGTTCCGGAGCGCAGATCATTGAAGTGGTCGTCAATCTCATTCTTATTTTGCGCATTTATGCGCTGTATGAACAAAGTAAAAAATGTTAGCAAGCTCAGCCTTTTTGTTGTATTTAGACTGGTCTTTCATCGATGCAATAGTGCTTTTTCTAGTATTACCATTTTATTTGGGTAAGTCTTTTTTCTTGGCCCCAGCATGCATCTCCAGCTATTATGTACTCACAATGGACATCTCTAAGTCGAGATAGCGGTATGTCTGACTTTATTTGAGTTATTCAGGAGTAATGCGTCATTATTTCAGTTAGTCCTATATTCGGGCGTAGGGGCTGGGAGAGAGGAAACTAAAGCTATGGCGGCTTTACCAATCGACATCTCTGTGCCCGGCTGTCAGCTTTATATAAGAACAGAGCCTTCACTCGTTCTGGCACTTGTTGGGGCGTGAGTCTTCCTTTGAGTTCGATACCATGTATTGATTTTCTCTCAGTGTTCCTGCTTTTCTCCTCTCAAGTAAATAATACACGTCGAGGCAAAGTTTGACATTAATTGATGTTCTTCAAATTAGTCGTACTCTTCGGGTTATCGTTCTATAAGGTTTATCAAAAGCCGATTATCAGTCGCGGTTCATTATGGCGACTCGGGGGGGATTCAGAGCTTCCTGTGCTCGTGAAAGGAATTTTTCTGGATGGAATCATCTTCTATCTTGCGTAGGGACTCAAGCCCGTTGTGGTTGTTCTTGGTATACTAACTCGAGAATAAATAATAGGAACACTGGTAATATCATACAGTTTCATCTCATTACGATAAATTGCTGTAACTTGTGGTTTTTAGTTGTGATTACTGTGGAACTCATACTAATCCTCCGGGTACATAATCCATTTGAGGGGTTTATTCCTTTGTACGTTCAGTACATAATATCTTCGCTTTTATGCTCTATCTCACGCTGAATACAGAATTGAACTACTGGTTTATTCGCTCTCTGTAAATATCTGGATTTCTATAAATCCTTGCCTGCTGATCACGCCCATCTATAGGGTTGTCATTTCCTTCTAAATTTATATGAAATTGGAAAAAATCAACTTTCTCAAACCCATGTCACAAGCCCAGACATCATTTTCAGATCTCTAGGACATGTATTTTCTAACGAGCATGAGCCGTCAGGCATTATTCAGGAAAGCTCGGGACTCGATACCAGTGCTTAGCGTGAATATCTCTGTCGAATGGTTGACCATGGTTCCGTTTGTTTGTCACACAAGATATAGTTATTTAATGTACGGATATTGAGGGAATGATTAATGATGGGCTGTCGATTTGCCATATTCCGAAACAGAGTACTATACATACATATTTATATAACAGAATGTTATAATATCGAATATCGAGAAAAATCTCCCGGATGGAAAATAAATAAACCATCACAACCTTTTGTATCCAGTTCCTTTAGCATCCATTATACACCAGAAATGATGATATCCGCAGCTGCGGAAACATCAATTGAGAAACGCGAAAGCCTAAGATACAAAAGATAACACACCTTTCTCGGCAATTGCATAGACAGAGCCTATGCAAAGGTTTTATTATGATCATCTGTGATTAAGAAGTAAAAATAAAAAATAGTGAATACTGACTTTGCGGATGTATAGGCACGCCTATGGGCGCAATTGAATAATCACAAACTCTTATGTTGGTGGTTCCGTAAACCTAGAATTTGTGCATTCTCGTGCGAGTTAGGCACAAACTCAGAAAAAGTCTCACCTTAAGCTTAGGATCAATAACACCTAGATTTTCCCTAGGAAGCATAGAGGCTGTGCCCGCCGTGTCTAGTAAACAACATATTAAATGCACCATGGTGAGAAGGAAAAAAGAGGGCTTACGAGATTCAGGGAATATCGTATCTTTGAAGTAATCTACAAAGATGTCGTTGGAACACAGTGACGTGAACGCAGAATCTCCGAAATGAATTTACCTCGAATCTGTTCGTCAGTGACGACCGCACTCCCTGGATTCGCTTCTTTGACGACGACGCTCTTGAATGGCTCATATTCTATGTATTTCCGGGCCCATTTGAATGCCTCAACTAAGACATCCAGTTCAATAGGAAACTCGAAGGAATTAAGGTCAATTTGTGGTGGAAGAAGGGGATTGGCAGAGGATATGTGCTATGAAATAGCATGACAGAGAAAGTAGACAGACGATCAGGTACAACTTTAAGTGAGCCATATAGGTTGGGAATATTATTTAGTACGTACTATCTTTGTCGCAAAAATCGAAATTAAATTTTTTTGTTAAGCAAACGGATCAAGGCTCTAACTTGCATTATAAACAGTTTATAAACTGTTTATAATGCAAGTTAGAGCCTTGATCCGTTTGCTTAACAAAAAAATTTAATTTCGATTTTTGCGACATTTCCTCTTGACAATGCTGTAGCTCCTCCACATCCGACGCTAAGATACTTTTCCCGGGCTCCCCTTCATCTATAAACAAATCGATGTCTATGTTGGAATATCAAAAGAAAAGTCTACATACCGGGAGACCCAGAAATGTACGGACAAAAGATCATCTCCATGTCGGGAACTTTCGGATCCTTCAACCATGCAAGCTGAATATCTGATTGTTCTTTCAACCATCTATGTCTTGTGGAGTCCGCGAGGAGGCTGGAAAGACAGTCAGCCAATTGTTTCTCGTAGCGTGCTATTAGTTCATCAGCAGTATTTGGAGCAATTACTTGGAGTGAAGTAAATATTACTTCAGAGTGCGTGAACAAGAGAAGACCACTCTTTTTTTCATCGCTTTAATGGAATTGAGCTAGTAAGCAGGACCGAAGATACAGTCACGCACAAAACTGTACGCGCGCGCGTCGCTTTTGGTATATAATGAACACAGTGTGCTCAATAAATTCTTTTAAATCACAAAAAAAATTGTGCGAATGCATGAATATAATAATTACAAAGTTTATTATAAGTACTTTTGGTAATTATTGTCCGTTGATACAATATAGGCTACTTTGTGTGACATGTACATGTGTACAGTTTTGTTCGTGTCGTCAAAAATATAGAAATCTAATATTTCGTATGCCCTCCCTTAGCTTTTTTCACTGCTGCTACCCTCCTTGGCATACTTTCAATGAGATCCTGACAAATCCTATCATCCATGTTCAACCAAACATCTTTGGCTCTTTCCCAGAGTTCATGTATGCTGGTAGGGTCTGTCTCATACCCAGCAAGCTGCTGCTTCACAACCCCCCAAAGGTGCTCTATTGGATTTAGGTCGGGAGACTGTGGAGGCCATACCATGACATCGATTTCATGATCATTAAACCAAGCTTTCGCTTTTTTTGAAGTGTGTTTTGGGTCATTGTCCTGCTGGAAGATGAAGTCATCCACTTCCTTCCCAAAATACTCCAGAGATCCCTGCAACTCTTTCTCCAATATTTGACAATATAAATCAGCATCCATTTTCCCATCAATCTTGGCGGCCCAGCCTGTCCCCTCCCAAGAGAAACATCCCCAGATCATGATACATCCACCACCATGTTTCACAGTCTTATCCACCAGTTGATCATTTAAGGGTTCCCCTGGCCGTTTCCAAACCCACTTTCGTCCATCACATCCGAGACGATTTATTTTTGTTTCATCTGACCAGACAACCCGTTTCCAGTCCTCAATCGTCCAATTTTCATGTGCAATCGCCCAATCGAGCCTCTCCTTCTTATGCCGGGATGAGAGGAGGGGCTTTTTCACCTTTGTCGTTGCCTTAAGACCAAAATTTTTGAGGCCGCGTCGCATTGTGATAGCATGAAACGATATATCACTCGCATTTTGAAGTATTTTCTGGGCATCTACTGCTGTGGTTGCTTTTCCAGAAGTAAGACAACGGACGGCCTGCCGGATGTCAGTAGGAGAAAGTGACCGAGGACGACCACCGGTGGCTCGGGCAAGCTCGTTTCGATATTCTTTTCTAATTTTAGTGATAACCCCATGACTAACACCAGCTCTTTTGGCTATTTCCCTGACCGATGCCTTCGAATCGAGGAGACTGAGCACGCTGTCTACTCTTTCCTGAGGAAGTTGAATCATGCTCAATTTTCCTGGCCTTTCCATCTCAAAAGTCTTCGATATTATATTACCTATCTGCATACAGTCATGTGACCCCAAGCCAATAGAAAACAAGCAACGCAAAACCTTAGTTTACTTTCCAAAACTCAAAACGCACAAAACTGTACACGTGATCTCCGCCTGATAATTTATAAAAGGCGAGCGAGCGAGAAACGATGAGCACAAGTCATCTTAACAAGTTATGTTCTCACCATATCCAGGTATGTTCTCAAATAATTTGGTGATTTTAAGGATTTTATTAAGATTTTTATTTAAGGTACATTCCCAAAGTGACAGATGCGCGTACGGTTTTGTGCGTGACTGTATTTCATATTGAAGTTTACTTACTATATGGTGTACTGAATGGCTCAGCAGACTTCGGATGACTCGGCTCAGGGTAGATAGTCCCTCGGCATAATATCCCTCAATTTTGGAGTGGCAGGGACTTAGAGAGTACGAGATGAGACTAATAAAGCTGATATTCAGACTAGGGATCCACAGCTGGAAACTGGGGGTTTAAATACAAGAGGGAACGGAACTATGGGAATGGGGATAAGAATAAATAAGGAAAGGTAGCATATGGTTGAACACAGCTAGGGGTGATGATTATAAAATCTTTGTTCCTTATTACTAAGAGTCAGGAGCTGGTTTCCCCATAAGGAAGGTGACGGACTTGAAGTCCAGACAGAGTACTGACAAGTATGGGATGGGATTGCTATGGAGATGCGGGGTGAGTACGGAAATAACTGGAATGGGATTGGACTTCTAAATTAGGAAGGCGTGGCACACAGAGCGTGACACTAGGGGACTAACAAAAAATATAACATTAAATGATATTAGATAGGTACATAGGAATGTTATGGGAATAGTTTCATCATTTCAAATGATATCCTTGAAAATAAGTTAAAATGGATGTAGAAACAAGCGAAGTTATTCAGAAGGACACAATCTTTCAAAAATCAAAAAGAAAAATTGGAAAAACAAGCAGATAATGAGTGAAGGTTTAAGAGGGTATAATTTTATGAAATCAAGAATCAGAAGGAAAAAAAAAACAGATAATGGGCAAGAGTTCAGTTTAAGAGGGTATAATCCTATGAAATTGAATCAGAAGAAAAAAAACCAGATAATGAGCAAGGGTTGGTTTAAAAGGGTATAATTCTACTACAAAAGTGAGAATCAGAAGGAAAAAACAGATAACGAGCAAGAGATTGGTTTAAGAGGGTATAATTCTATTGATATGCGCCGCTCAGGAGTATGCAGAGAAAGAGGGAACCAGTGTCAATGTGTGTCGGATAGAGATGTGTAAATAAAATGAGATAGTATAAGTAAAATAAAGATTTGAGGAATAGAGGACAGAAGTAGTTCGACACAGCGAACAATGAGATCGTTTCTTGCAGTGAGTGAATATAACTAGAGGGGGGATAATACCATAATATTTCATATCTAAACTACTAGTTTTTATAGACATTTTCCTTGCATAAGCCCCAATAAACGGAGCTTTGATATCTATAATGAGAAAAGAAAACAAGAAAAAACACTTGGAAGAGAATGGAAGGAGAGAAAAGCATTGTGAAATGGAAAAGTTTAAAGGCGAAAAAGATTGTACTCAATGTCGATTGCGATTGGAATGAACGCTGAGAAGGGTTTTGAAATAAAAAAAAGAAAAAAAAACGAACATGAGTGCCAGAAACAAAGGTTTTTTATAACCAATTAGGCTACTATTTTTTTGCTCGGGCATTGAGTCATTGTCAGGGCTACTCTCTCAGACTAGAGGGAGGGGATCCTAAGCAAGATATATTCTAGGAATAATACTAACTCACCTAGAGGGAGGGGATCCTAAGAGAACAAACTTAGGGATCCCTCCTCTAGGGCTACTAACTATATACTATGAAAAACGGCGAAGGCCACACGCAGCCTTCAGTTCATGGACTGGGCGCAGATACGCACCGGTCCCGGACTTTTAGCCGGGGCCTAGGCCATGGCTTTGATGAGAATGGGCGCTCAGCGCCTGTTGGAGGAAAAATGGGAATATGGAAGGAGAGGGAAATGCAAGAGATGGGATAGAATACAAGAAATATGGAAATAAATAAAATAGACCAGAACCGAAGATAAATATAGAAAAATAAGGGGACGACGCTAGCGTACCCTGACAGTCATATGAGTGGTTAATAAAATCATGAACATGGGGACTGAGCATATACGGGGCTATAATCTTGCGATGCCAAGTTTATTCTAGTTTGGCCTATACCACGATGAGCAGTGCCGTCACTTCTGGTTTCTAGGCGCTAGTCTAAATGCGTCATCGAAATTAGCTGTCGAATTCGTGCCATCTCCA
Source organism: Dictyophora rubrovolvata (assembly GCA_029959195.1). Classification (NCBI taxonomy): domain Eukaryota; kingdom Fungi; phylum Basidiomycota; class Agaricomycetes; order Phallales; family Phallaceae; genus Dictyophora; species Dictyophora rubrovolvata. The sequence continues at coordinate 1,639,479 of CP114127.1, read as the reverse complement.
TGTAACTCGTTCCAGCCCTCAACACTATGAAATTGAGAATCAGAAATACTTTTGAAAAAAAGTTCCTATGCAGGCATTAGGGGGTGTATATGAAAGTTCAGTCGATTATTTCAAGGAGTAAGCTCTATGAAAATGAATCAAAATACTTTTATGATAAGAAAATTACTTACGAAAGTATTCACTCCCTAACTGGTTCTAAGTCAAGAAACTTGCAAAACTGATTGCATTCGTGTTTGTGCTTGAAACTTTCCAAAGCATCCTCAATATTACCACCACTAAAAAGATCTTCATCCCAGTCACTATATAATAGCATGAGAGTTATGCTAGTTTAAAAAAAGCAAGCCTTACAATGGTGTTATTATTTGAGGATCAGTTAATAAAGTTCCAGCTCCTAAACATTTATTATTAACAAAGCCAATATAGTAAAGTAAAGTAAGAGCTTATACCTTGAAAATCAGTGATAAGTATAGTATGCTGAGTAGCATACCAAAGCGAATGCTGGACAGATGTTAAGAAATCTGCAATATACTTCTGATCATGATTAAGATCTTCAAAAGAAATACATGAGCGATTATCCAAGTATTTGCAGAAATCTCCTTGAATAAATTCTTCAGTAATATAAGCACCACCTGAATTCCTCTGATCCATCAAAAGAGCAGCCTTTACGAATCGCAACTGAGGAATTTCAAAATCAGGATTGCCTTTTTCATTAATTTTCTGCTTGATAGTCACATATACACATTGAAGCAATGCTTCAGCCCATATTATTGTTTTCAGTTCTTGAAGTACGATTCTAAGTTCTTCAGAAGGTGTGTGCACTTTCTTCTTTTTTCCCTGTCGATATGGTCTTTTAATACATATAACATCAATCTAAGGAAACTCATCATCATCAGAATTATTATGAGAATGAGGGAAAGGTTTGAGATAGCCACAGTGAGTAGTTTTAAATAAACCATAGATCCCAGGTAGCTGTTATTGCCAGTTGACATTGAGAGTTCTGAGAGAAGGGTTATCAGATATCATAGATAACCCATTAGATCCCAAATCTATAAGGTCTTCAAATGACAAGTATGTCTGAATATGAATCGATATGACCAAAGTACAGGTATTAACTGTTAATAATATAGTATTATATTAATTTAAAAAATAAACTGAATACTCTTACCTTTAGATTGAGCAGTATCAGTAGGAATTCGTTGGCCTTGTTTTTGAATACTAGCTTTTAGACAATCAAGATTTATAGCTAGGGAAGATACTGTCTGATAATTTTGTGATTCTATATCCACATTATTGCCTTGTGAGTTTGCTTTGTTATTTTCAGGATTTGGCTCATCATTGTCGAGAAACAGCTTGTTACTTTTATGAATCGGCTTGTTGTTTTTGCTGTCCCCAAGCTTGTCATTTTCAAGTTCATCATTTTCGAGTTCATTGTTTTCAAGCTTGTTATTCTCAAGATTTGATTCATTGTTTCCGAGCTTCAGTCTATTCTTTTCAAGACTTTGAGATTCCATTCTCTGAGAGCTTGAAATGATGAGTTCAATTTCAGATTCAGAGGACCTTGGAGTATCCTCACGATTAATAGATCTTATAGGCTGTTATAGTCATAAATACGACTGATGATACTATAATATTATTACTTACTTGATAAATATGTTTTCTTTTTCCCTTAGGTTCTTTTCATGGCAAAAGTGCTATAGCTCGTTTATCTCTTTTATAGACTGGTTTCGTTGTTGATGAACTAGAATAAGAGCGAAGGGACTGTAGAAGTGAATAATATGTGAATAGCTATTTAAATATTTAGAAACAAACATTCTGTACTGTTCTCCTATCAGTAACAGTATGTGAAAAAGGATCTTCTCTGAATATATTAGCAGGAATATGATCCATTCGAAGCTGAGCAGTGATTTCTTCATTTTCGAGTTCTTCTCAGTGACTGTTAAGTACTGATTCTCAGGTATTGGCGATGAATGTATAAATGTTAATAATCATATTTAATGATGATACAAATGTCACTGTAATGTCGTAGAGCGCAGTCTCAACCTGAGTGGGTTGTACCACGACAGTCCTCTGGACATTGGCTCTACTTGTCTTGACGTCGTTCGGGATCTTCGAGTCGTCGTAGAATCTCGTTGAGCTGAAGCTCTAAGAAGTCTAAAACGATCTGGTAGAATAGATCGTTGACTAGAAAGCAGAAGAACAAGAGATGGAAGAAGTAGCAGATCCAATGCCGGAACGGCGTTGTCGCTACGGACGGTTTAGATTTAAAGTGTTTGGAAATGACTGAAGCGCTATTGGGAAATGAAGACTATATTGAGATATCGAACTAGGTTCGATATTAAGTCTGAAGAGAAGTCTAGCTATGAAGTATAGGAGGCTTTATATACAAGTACGCTAGAGGTTTGAATCTCAGTTCAAAATAGATAACAAACTTGAGAACATATACATGTCATAGCAATTCATGAGTATCATAGGTATATGCAGGGTCAGTTTGCCATGTGGCAAACATGAGGCAACAAGAACAAAGGGAAAGCACATAAGGACCTATGACCGTCATAGATGATCTCATGCATGGTTTGGAACTAGAATTTATACCAAAGGTCTATCCGCGGCTTACTGTAAGTCCTAGGAAGACGACGGCCTCTAGGACTTCGTAAAAACGGCGATGAAGTCTGATAAGACTTCTGGTCGTGGCATCTATGAAGTGATTGTGATAAGATAACATTTAAGTACGATAAGATAAGGGAATATAATAAGGAATCCGTATTGCTAGTGATGTCATGAATCAGATCATGACAGTTCCATATGATTGGAGCTCTTTAACAAGAGTTCAACAATGAAATACGTGGATACATATGGCAGTGGCGAACGTACATCATTTCCAAGGTTAAAGGAAGGGGATGAAGATCGAAAATCTGAGGCTGTGAAGCACTTATTGATGGTGATGTCTATTTTGGGAAAATTAGTAAGGATGAATAAGATGACCTCCTATCCTCATCATTTCCTTTCTTGTTTGTTCCTTTTTCTTTCCTTTTGTACTTGTATTGATTCTAAATCCATTCTTTTGTGTTGCTCCTTTCTTTCTTTTGTTTTGTCATCGCCTTGAAATTCTTTTGTTCACTCTTTATAATAGTATAGCCTCACTGACTCATATGCCCCTTTTTTTTACTTGCTTTTCTCTGTTTCTTTTCCCTCTTTATTACAAATCCAGCTCACAATTACTAATTGTGTTACCACTCAAAGTCCAAAAACACTCTTATTGTTCCAAAACGTATAAATACTGCATGTAAATACCTGTAACAGCAGCAATACCTACATTGGTTTGACTCAAGTTTAAGTTTGTGGTTTTTGTTTAGTGTTTTTGATTTTGCCTCTTGTCTATCTCTACACTCACGTCTTTACCTTTGGAAAACTCTGAGACTGTACATTTTGGAGTATAAACTTGCGATCTGAGTTATCGCAATTATCGTACTTTGCCTCACAAGCAACCCTTGATTTGTTAACAGTAACCATCTTTTGGTTGTTATTGTTTGTTGTTGTTTCCATTACCTCCCCCCTGTAAGGGATCTGGGATCCATTACCAAGCATCGTCACAACTCGTAACACCTGCCTTGTTCAACCAAAAGCAGCTTTGTTTTCTTTATTCTCTTAATTAAGCTTATTTTCCTTTATTGGACAAATTAAGGACTATTATCCTTTGTTCTCCTTTTTAGTAGTTACAACAAAGTCTAATTAGTATAAATATGCGAGTGTAGATAGTGTTAGAGGCAGGCTTCGTAACACAGAGACTTTTGAACACTCATTTCTAATGCGCGAAACTTAAGTCTTTTATCCTCGTTGCTTCGTGAAGTATACAAACTTCACACCCCCCCTTATTTCACACTAAGCAGCACCTGGACTCGCTCCGCAGAGATTGACTACCTCACTCATTCTTTTCTTGTGTATTTCGCTAGGCATATTATTTTCCTTTTGCGCATAGTGAAGCTTACACCGTGTGTGGCCTTCGCCGTTTTTCATAGTATATAGTTAGTAGCCCTAGAGGAGGGATCCCTAAGTTTGTTCTCTTAGGATCCCCTCCCTCTAGGTGAGTTAGTATTATTCCTAGAATATATTTTGCTTAGGATCCCCTCCCTCTAGTCTGAGTGAGTAGCCCTGACACGACCAGTAAAAGCAGTTGGTAATAAGCCAACTCTTCTGACGATCCTCTCAAGCTTTTTAATATTTTTTGTTTGATATTTAATCTAGGCTCGACTTTCGCAACCTGTTTGAGCAATCAGCAAGGGACCGCCAGACTGCGATAAACGACCTCCTTGAAGCACGTGTGCCTGCTCCCCACGGAAGAGGGGATGAGACCATACTCGATGAATCTTATCGATTAGCTCGGGAGCTCCGTCAAAACGAATTTGTACTCAGCATCGATCTTTTTAAGTGAAGTCGGTACCGAGATTTTGTTGAACATCAGTGTGTTGACTACAGGACGATTGATACTTATCAAAGAGCAAACCCCCGAAAAGAATGCTGATAACAAGAATCAAAGAAGACAGCCTCTATGGCCTCTAGTGAATGCTAGCAAAAGTGTTCCGAATCTGACCATGATCCCGCGTTTGTACAAACTCAATGCGTACGATAAGAACGGCTTCTTCAAATCTCATAGAGATATGCCAAAAGGAAATAATCATATTGGTACATTGATGATTGCCCTTCCAGCTGCTCATCAAGGAGGTGCATTGCGAGTTAATCATGATGGAAAAAAAAAGTCGTTTTTTACTGGCATCAACAATGTTCCGAAGGTGTTGGAGTCCAAAAAGACAAACTGAAGATCTCGCTCCCTTGGGCATTCCTCTTTTCCGATCTTGAACACGAAGTTCTTCCCGTAGAATCAGGAACGCATGTCACCATTGCCTACGACATTTTCTCTCCCAAAGCAACAGTGCCAGTGCCGGTGGACGTGGGACCGTCCGTGATCAACTTGGCTGGAATGACGACCGGATGATGATTTCGTCGCTGCACTGCATAATCCTTCATTCCTCACTACAGGTGCTAAAGTTGCCATTTCGCTTTCGCATTCATACCCCATGCCTCGCAAAGTAATGAAACTAACGAATGAAGAATTTGCAACACATCTAAAAGGCGTAGATGCAATTGTATATCGTGTGATGAAAGCGGCAGGGTTTGATGCCTCCTTGATGGCTGTTATGGTACAAGAAACCCACAATTATAAGTCTGCAGGTATTCCGCAAGATGGTTACGACCCGGTAACAACTTCAAGTCAGTCGACACGATATGGCAACAGAACCTATACGAGTGCCAAATTCCTGATCACGTCCGACATGCATTTACCGATGACCAAGATCTGTATGTGGACGAATATGATTATGAGCGTGTTGTTAAGGCTCAATTTGGTGTTCGGGCAAGTCCCCAGCTGATGTGTGAGTACGGTTACCTCCAACATTTCATTCGATGGTCCTATAATCATCTTTGAATAGGGGTAAAAAAACCGAAAGACACATTCATCAACGCTGGTGCGTATCTCGCCTACTCGAATGAGCATTCAATGCACTTTTTTTACGCTGCGGCTGCGTTCATACTGAATGTTCCACCGTTCGGAGAAGGATCTCGTGCCTTCTCTTAAAGAATCAGGAAGATAATTAAACTTCGAAAGCTTGTAGCTACCTAACAAAATAGAACCTACTTTTTTCTATCAGTTCGCACTTTTCTTCTTGGGGCACTCGATAGTTTGTCGGCCCCGGTAATTAGGGAGGGTCGATTTGACTCTTCACGCGATGATGTAGCCTAGAGTGTTAATGATCTCCGCATTATGCGTTGGGGTTTCCTACTAATGTATTGGACACATGTCTAACTAGATTTCACGTTGTTAAAATGCTTAGCTTCAGAGTTTTTCTTAATATAAAAGTGAATTCCACGTGTTATCGGCCTGATTAAGAATACAATGCATGCATGCATACAACTATTATAGCTTTAAAACTCTACAACCACCGTCAAGCGATGCTCAACAGTCTTCAATCTACGTTTGTTGGTCGCGCGTGTCCTTCCAACGCATTTTCAGTATAAATAAAAAGCTAAAAGAAAGTTTATTGAAGGAGAAATTATGTCCAACGAATTCTAATGAAACCTTCTATGATAAACCTGAAGTAGCTTGAAAGCCTTCTGGAAAATCAAACACGCCCAAGGGATCAAAGCGTTCTTTTATGCCCTGGAGACCGTTAGACTTGGTAGGGAAATATGCTTGCTTCCACAAATCATTTTGGACAAATAAGGGATCAATGTAATTTGGGTAACTCGGAGGGGCGGGAGAAGAGTTTAGATTTTTCACGATTCCGTTTACGAATGCAATACCGTCAATAGGGTATGGTGGATTTAAAGTCGGAGATGATGCGTAAAACTGATAGGACAGAAAAGCGGAACGGTGGTCGAAGGATGTCGTTTGACGGTCGATTCGGGATATACGACCGCCGTACAAATCGACTTGCACGAACCAATTGGTGTCGGCTCTTTGCTGGCTCCCATTTGTTGCTAAATAATTAATGAAGGCTTTTACATTTTCATCCGAGCCCGGTGAAGTTGTTATTAAAGACTGGTTTCCAAGGGTAAGTTATAACTTATAAGTATAGGTGAAAGTCGATCACAGTTGCCTTGCAGCGCTCACCTTGGCATAGAAAGTATCATGCTTCCACATCAGCAATATAAAGAATAAGAACATATCGAAGCTTAACGAAAGAAACGGTACTTACAGAGTCTGGGGCGATGGATGTATTAATATTGCCATTCCCACCTGCCACAGCTTCAAGTCCTTCAATCCATCCTAATGGCTGAAGACTGAAATTAGTATTCAAGCTTCGAGGAAGGGACTCCAGAAACGGATTTAACAAATAAAGCGCATCTTCTACGGTTCCATAATAATTTCCATTAAAGCTCAGAGTGACGCTTCCTTGAGATGCATTAGAAAATCGGGCAACAGCGGCGAATTCATCGGGTTTGTTCTGAACGAATGATTGCCACGTCAGATAGACACCAGTAGCTTGGTCTACAGTGAGCGCATTTGGGAAAGTAATATCGTATCTGGCTGTAATTGGAGGCGCAGGAAGTGTTTGATAGGTCCAAGAAATGACTAATCCGAAAGATGGACCGCCTCCACGAATGGCGGTAAAGAGATCGACGTGCGAAGTCGAGTTAGCGGTGACTAACGTTCTATTCGCAAGAACGATATCGGCGGATACTACTGTATCCAAGAGTAGGCCTCCGACACGGGCAAAGGCGCCGAAACCTCCGTATAGGGTATGCCCTCCGATCCCGACCTAGCAAGAGCATTTGAGCTAACAATATCTGTACAAGGGATGACAAACGAACATAAGGACATGAACCATGAGGTAACGCTCGTTTGCCCTGATTGAATAACAGAAGAGAAAGATCGCCGAGAGTAGTACCTGTCCCAACAACCGCGGTGTAATCTGGATTAAGGTTAAATGATTTCATATTGGACATATCCACAACAATAGTTCCAGAAAGGCCATATGCAGCATATGAATGACCGCCTGATCTGGCAGAAACAGTTACATTGGTGGCGCCTGCGCATTTAACGATTGCTTGGATCTGAGAGACTGTTTGGCTGACGACATCATGAGCACAAAAGGCATACTGAAGTCTGAAGGCGTAGACCTACGGAATAGTCACGATAGCAGGAAAAGGGGTGAATCGACGATTAAAAGGTAGAGCAACATTGATATATCCCCGAGTGGACTTTGTAAAAAAAGTCAATGCTGGAATATTGGAAATACACCTCTGGGCATCGAGCGTGTCTGCATTGAAGCCGTCAGTTGTCGTGTACGCAAGAAATGCCAGTAAAAAGTGAAGGTGGATCTTGAATAAATTCATGGAAAATCAACGTTGACTGTGGGGTTCGAACGAAGTACAGCATGGGTATTCTCAAGGGTCGGTATTCTTTAAAAGACACGAAACGTGTAAGAGTCTGGAACCTTACCGGCCTTACCCACGTGGACGGACAGACACTTAGTACTTAGCAGTCTTGTCTTAGTTTAATTATAATTACCTCTAGTTTCCTTTTCTTCTTAGTAATTGTTGCTTACTTTTTCTACTTAAGGAGAAATTATCTAATCATTTTCTTTTTGTATATAAACCTGAGTTGGAGCTATATGCTCCTTCATTGACAACTTCGAATTTTACGAAGACTTGCAAACACTCAGCGTTTTGTGATCTAAGTTCTATTTAAAATTCCCTGGTCAACTTTCATACATCAACAACAATGATATCCGAATCTCCAATTTGTGTAATTGGAATAATTCAAGTTTCAGAGATTTCGTTGATCTCGGCGTTGAAGAGGAGGACACCCTGGGTTATTCGATAGTTCAGTCTAAGTTTAGGTATAGAAACCAAATATTAAATTTACTAAAAACTACCCATGCTTCGAGTAGAATAATTGAATATTCTCCCGGAGTTTGAGATAACTTGATAAGAGATAAACCACATGGTAGGGACCTTCCCAATGAGAAAACAGGTCACGGGTTTCTCAAGGTCATGCATCATGCGTCCCAAGTCAAGCTAATCAAGCTTCGTTATTACAGTTCATCTCGCAATATCGACGGAAGTGAATGAGACCCAATTAAAGTCAGCCCCTAGTCCAGTGAGAACGGACACAAGGACGAAAGCCAAACGAAGCGGTACATGCCGATGATGCCACTGATGTATGGTCCGTAAATACGGTTACGGTGCCGAGCCCTACATGCATGTATATGCACTCAGTAAGAATAGAAATAAGGTTAACTGTCACAAAATTTGTACTAAAACTTTGAAATTTGAATGAAAACTCCTGCTTTCTTATTCTTGTCTCCTACTTTTCCTGTCAACTTCCAAAATGTCTCCTTTGTTTAACGGTACTACCTCGCCAGAATATGAGTGTCACGGTGACTGATCTGGACCTACACATCCATTCAGTTTTACTTGTCTCATATATATGGGTCACTATTCGGATCCAACCTGAAACCCTCTTCGAAGCTGTATTTTGCAAAACTGGGAATATTGAACGTGAGCAGTGAGCACATCGGTTTTATTATGAGCGTGAATACATTATGTTATGAATAAATACCCAAATTATTGAAATTTAACTTTAAGATACAAATATATTAAAATGCCAGATAGTACCATTCCTTTATTCGAGCTTATAGGCACCTTAAAGAGGCTCAGAACCCTTCTGGGAAATCAAAGACACCGTGCGGGTCAACCATGTTTTTGACGCTTTGTAAATGATTAGCCTTGGTCGGGAAATATGCCTGTTTCCACAAAGAGTTTTGAGCTAATATTGGGTCGATGTAGTTTGGATAACTTGGTGGAGCGGGGGAGGAGTCAATATTCTTCACAATTCCGTTGACAAAGGCTACACCATCGTTAGGATATGGCGGGTTGTTTCCCTGAGGAGATGTATGCTTAGAAGATGCGTAGAATTGATATACAAGGAAGGCAGAACGATGGTCGAAAGAAGTTCCGTTTCCAACTCGTGCTATTTGACCACCGTATAAATCGACTTGCACAAACCAAGCGGTGTCTGATTGGCTTCCGTTCGTTGCTAAATAGTTGATGAAAGCTTCAACGTTTGACTCTGGACTGGGGGAAGTTGTTATTAAGGACTGTGGAAATGATTAGTTTTTGGTCGCAACAACGTTACATTCTCATTGAATACTTACTTTAGCGTAGAACGTATCGTGCTAGTAGAGTTTATTGTTGGTGTAAGTTTTCCAAAAAAAAAGAGAGAGAGACTTACGGCATCAGGGGCAAGCGACGTGTTCAAATTTCCATTACCCCCCGCAAAGGCTTCAAGACCTTCGAGCCATCCTAATGGTTGAGTGACGAGTTTTGCGCCCAAGTTGCTAGGAATTGAGTTAACGAAAGGTTGGAGCAGTGTAATAGCTTCCTGCTGAGTCCCGTAGTAATTGCCATCAAATTCTAAAGTAACTGTTCCAGAGGCCGAAGATCCGAAAACTGCAGCAGCAGCGAATTCGTCAGGTTTGTTTTCGATGAACTTTTGCCACGAGTTATAAACGCAAGTAGCGTCCTTCACGGTTAAAGAACCGGGAAATGTGACATTGTATCTGACGGTTGTTGGGGGAGCAGGAAGTGTTTGATAGGTCCAAGAAACGACAAGCCCGAAAGAAGGACCTCCTCCACGAATAGCTGTGAAAAGCTCTGCATTCGACGTTGAATTCAGAGTGACTAACGAGCCATCCGCGAGAACGACGTCTGCTGATACAACTGTGTCTAAAAGTAAACCCCCAATACGACCAAAGTAGCCAAAGCCACCATATAAGGTATGTCCTCCGGTTCCAACCTTAAGAGAGAATGAGTTTCGTTATCACAGATAACAATAAAAAAAAACAGAAACTGACATAAGGACATGAACCATGTGGTAACGCTCGTCCGCCCTCGTTGAATATGGTAAGAGCAAGATTACCGAGATGATTACCTGTCTGAACAACAGCGGTATAGTCTGGGTTGAGCGTAATAGATTTCATCATTGACATGTCTACAACGATGGTTCCAGAGAGAGCATATGCGGCATACGAGTGTCCCCCGGATCTGGCAGAAACAGTAACATTGTAGGAGCTGGCACATTTGACAATGGATTGGATTTGAGAAACCGTTTGACTGTAAAAGTTAAGGTATAAGGCAATTATTCAATCGATCCTTTTAAAATGACTTACGGAACAGTCACAACGGCTGGACTGGGTGTGAGTCGTCTGTTGAATGGTAAGGCTGCTGCGGTGTATCCAGGGTTAGACATGTTAAAAGACGTCAGTCCTGTGATACTTGAAATACAGTTCTCCGCAGCAGCGACGTTCGCAGAAGCATTGGAAACTGCACATGCAAGTGCTCCGAGTAAGAGGTAAAGGCGAGATTTAAATGTGCCCATGGTTGAATAAACTGCCAGGTTTAGGTGAGGAAGTATCGAGAGAGACACGCCAACCTTTTTAAACATTTCTGCTTATTTGAAAAAGCCAACCATGTCAGCCCATGTCGCTAAAGCTGTGGGCAACGCTAAGGGCCGAGCTCTACATAAGGATGTCCTGAAATTCCGTACGGCTTGAGAACAAGTGGATCAGAGCACATAGGAGAATAATTGATCTGAGCCGAGAAAAACCATAGGGTAGACCCGACATGCGACGGTGCCTTTTTAGATTGGAGATACCATGACAGGTTGTGCCTACCGCATTCCGATGATTTGGTTTCGAGCTAGATGCTAGAAATGAAACGGACGTTATCGTGCTCATTTTTTTCGCAAGTTTTCACCGAGAACAACGCTCAAAACGGATGTTTGAAAGCTCCTTTGCGTTTGCGTTTGCGCCAGATATACATATGAACATGCGATACGCCAAAAAGTCTGTACCCGACAAACCATAAAGCGCCGAAACGTCCGTTGAAAATATCAATATCCAATGGGTAGCAAAGATCGTCCCCGTTTGACTTTGGATTCCGAAGGCACTGTGTTCCCGCACGGAAAAGTGACTAAAACACACGCCAGATTGCAAGCGCCCATGGCGTTGAGCCCATTGATCCGCGATATCGTGACATGTACACCGGCCGCCGCCCGTCAACGCCAGTCATTTTCGAGACCATCCACCAATTAACACACGCGCGCTGAGTAAAAAGCCTTTGTTTTTTCAAAAGGCATAGCTTAGTACGACGGCCAAAAAGGCGTAAGTCGTATTATTTATAATCCAGACTCCCCCTGGTATCAGATGGCAAAACAGTGGCCGAGTGAGAGCTGCAGGACTCAAATTGGTCTCGAGGCATACGGATTTCGGTCGTTCCGATTTCCGGTTCGGAAATTGAACTATTAAGCCGATTTTCAGTATAGGCAAAAAAATCAAGCAAATAAACATTGTACGCCCAGTGTACTGACTCCTCCGGAGACTGACGCAATAATGATCAATGTCATTTGTGAGGTCATTATTAGGGGTTTTGTAAATGCAATCCAAACCCTCGCTTAGACCTTCTCCAGTCAAAGCACAGCTAGGAGTAAACAGGAACCATGAACAAAGACCTCAAAAAAGGCATCAAGCGGAATATCGTACCTGAACATGTCACGCCGCACGGCCGCTCTCGACGAACATTTAGGCCTAGCTCTTTTATGAGTTCATCGCGCGATTTAAATCTTGCTTGTTTGCATAAACAAATAACGTTGCTCTTCCGAAAAAGTCGGGATCTTTGAGTATTTGGTCAAGCTTGACGAAGAGTGGGAGCAGCGCGACTAGTGTCGGCGCCTAAAAGTTGTACATAGTTAGCTTAGCGAGCTCTTAGGTGGGCGTTTCTTTTATTCTCTGTTTCCTTTAGTAGACACTGACGTTTTAAGGCTTCGCCTTGAACTCTTAGATATCCGTTGCACAGTAATATAGAATATATTACCCTATTTGTTGTGAAAGCTCCTCGCGAGCTTTATACATTTAATCACGGTTTAAATAAATGACAAACTATTTTGTTCGACATTAACATATATACACATGCGTTCAAAGCCACTGACAGCACGCAGCCAGCGCTGAACATGGTCTCATTTTTTTTGTCAAAAACACGGAGGAGTTCGTGGGAATTGGTATGAATTTAAAAAAATTAGACTCAGATCAACTACTCCGCGTATGATTTCGTGAGAAAGTATAAGAATAATTGAAATGCAATACAATGCAGATATAACATTACACTTCATGATCTCTACTTAACATAGAGCACAGCTCAATGTTGATATGACTGACCACATCATACATAAAGTTACAGAGTCCACGCGCGTCCATTAAATCAATCCTCATTATTAATTACCTCCAACAGTCCCGTCCTTACACTTTCCATACTGGGTCTGTTAGTCGGAAAAAGCCTCCAACATCGCTCCAAAAGAAGCCACAGTCTCTGAAGAGTGCGTATGGTTGCTATATCGTGTGGAGTGTGCTCGCGTTGACGTTGTTGCTGTTGTCTGGATCTTAGTCTTGGTTTTGGATAATACACTGACACTATGTTGGATGGTGAAGTTGAGGAGACAATGAGGCTTAAAACGTCCGCGTCTGAGTCGATGTTGGGATATGGTTGTTGGGATGTTAGAACCTAAAAAAAAGGAAAGGAAACCGAGTGATTTTTAAGTACCAAAACTACAGACTCATTGATTCCACAGAACGCACCTCAACAATGCATCTCGCAAAGGAAAACACATCAGCCATGTCAGTCATCTCTTTTCTCCCACCAAAGATCACTTCAGGAGCGGCCCAGCGAGGCGAAGGTGTCACGTTTGGTAAAGCCCATTTCGCGTCTTCATCCACTAGTAGCGGGTTGAACCCGAAACCAGTTATAAGCGCTACTGGTTCTCGTTCTGATTCTGATGTGGGCATTTTAGAAGGCTGAAGTTGGACTAAAATTTGGGACTGTTATGGGAAGCCGAGAATTTAGTGGTGTTTGCAAGGTGGGTCTGGGAAAGGTTACTTACGCCGCGAAGTGAGCCGTGGAGAATTTGATAAGGAAACGTGTGTACTGAGTGGGAGGGAAAAAATAATATGTTTGTTTGGTTTTCAATTGGTATTCTGAGCTTCGAATAATTGTGCTTACGGTATGATAAACCCGATGCAGCTTCAGCGAGCTAAACAAACCAAGTTCTCAGTCAATACGGAAATAACCACCTCACGGCACCGAACAACTTGACACACAACAACATATCAGGTCACTCGACTCACCAATTTTACTCTGCGCAACGGACTAACAACAGAGGTGTTATCGTTTAAATATTCCATAATATTTCTATCTGATGTCCACGTGGAGATAATAACTGGTACACCGCCGACGCCGGTGTGAAAAAGGTCCCGCGTATACCCGCGTATACGTACTACATTAGCGTGTCGAAGTTGATGTAATGCTCTTAATTCATTAAGTAAAATAGATGTAAATTTGTGAACTAGTTCTGGGTCGTTAAGAGTTGGGTTTTGGTTGGTGGAGGTATTATTGTTGTTATCGCTACTGTTTGTGAAGCGGAGGACGTGAATTGCTACCTATAAAATTCACATTGAAAGGAACGAGTGGTGTAAAGTCAATTTTTATTTGAGTAAAGTGCAAGCTGAATTTGTTATGCATTCTCACCTGTCTGGTCCCAAATTGTCCCGTCCATCTTCCTTTCCACGTATCCCAATAGTCCTGCTGTGCTATAGGGAAAAGATGTACCGTTTGTACAAGGCCTGTTAAATCGCGCGCGTCAAGGTCTGAGTGGTATGCTGGTGGTTGTTGTTCAGGTTGCTGCGTGCGACCGTTTTGGGCAAATGTTGATGTTGATGCTGATGAAGTCAAAACCGGACGCGGGGGTAAGTGTCGTTGTCGTTCTACAATGATATTTTCACGAGTTCAATTGTCGTGTAGGAAAAAAAGAAAAAGAAGCTTAATGACGCACGTTCGTAATGTTGGTGATAATGATGTTTCTGGGTCCTGATCATTCCTGGCTGTTGCCCAGTTTCCGACTCGGGTTTGGAATGTGATACTGATGCTGAGCCGGTTGAACCATTAATGCCAACGTGGGAGGGACTTCGCTTATGAAGATTTCGTGCTGCAGGCATTGGAGCTGGCGTTGGCATGGAACAGGACATTTGTTCTTGTCGTCCCTGCGGTTGTTGTCGTTGTCGCTGTCTTTGTCGCTGTTGTGATGGTGACGGTGATGATATTGTCGACTGCGAGGAAGAGCTCTGGACGGGGGAGTGTAATGGTTCAGTCATAGGTGTTATTGCTTCTTCGACTTCGACGTCTTGTTCTATAGTGCTAGCATGATGCAATAGGCCCATTTCTTTGATCCACGGTACGGGTAATCCCTAAACTCACGATGAAATTAGCGATGAAAGAAAGATAACAACTAAGAAATGAAGTTGATCACCATACATTAATTTGTCCCGCAGCAGAATCATACGTGACGTGCAACAAATGCCTGATAGTCGTTGGACTACTGATATTCAAAAGTGGACAGCGACGGTGAATCTCAGTCATCCAGGTGTGGAACATGGTTGTATCGCTGAAGATTAGGAACCAAGTATCGAGAGGTGTGCGGACGAGGCAACAGAATCTTTTCGACTCGACTGGGTATAGCTCGTGCACTTGATTGAGGGGAAGAGTGTCCGTATACTCTGTATCTTCTTTCGAATTGGATGCACATAAATATTTTTCATGCAATGTCACCCATTTCTTGGATGTCCATGACCAAACCCAACTTCGAAGTTTGCCTCGCTGTAAGCCTATATACTCACCACAGGCAGCGGTGGTATCCTTATCTTGATCCTTCAGAGGTCGAAATACGGCATTGTGATCATACGTAAAACCACCGCCATTATCGACGTGAAGGCCATGGGATCTCAATAGTGACCCTTCTGACCTGGCAAACCTCGACTGTGATTGACTGTGGGAAGGAGGAGAAGGAGCTGGTCGAGGATGCCTGAATGTTGAGAATGGTACAGTCTTTGTTGTGTTCGCTCTAGGCATGCAAAAAAGCGACGGTGGGTGAAAATTGGGACGAGTGGCGAGATGGAAAGAGCACAGAAAGAAAAGAGAGATATCGTCGTAGCCTACAAAAAAGAAACAGGCAAAAGGTGCAAGTGAGGCGAGATGCTAGCTTGAGCGACTGATGCGGTTAGGCGCCCATTCAGCGCAAATCAATTACGTAATTGATTTACAATCCTGAGTCCTCGGTATTAATTGTTGGTTGCAAGCCCGAATCGCCCCTCTTTCTCATCTCCCAATGTAATTATAGAATGTATCCAGTGGGTATGTTACATTGCCTCTGCTTAAGGATTGTTTTATCAAGGTTTAATTGCTCCTTGTCTTTTACCTTTGGAGCCTTGGAGGCAGTGCCTCTTGTATTTTAGTATGAACAGATTGTACTTTTTTTTGGAAGAGCGCGCGCGCGCTGATGAATCATGATCGTCAAGGGGTTGATAAGCGGCCTTTGGATTATATTTATTTATGCCACCAGGCTTGTAAGTATACACATGGAGTATATCATCCCTTTAGATTCGGACTCGAATATCTATGGGTTATCATTATATGACCCGCCCTCAACCATCTAGGCATGCTAGTAGTACATCTATTATGTTATCACCCCGATTCAGACCAAGGAGGCACTATGTATTTAAAATTAACGAGCGCGCGCGCCAGGCCCCGAGCTTCAGTGGAGTGTTAAAGTACGCCCTCGCTGTGCGCAAGGGTCGACATTACAGTGTCTTGAATGTAATCGTTCGATAAATCAATGCATTCCAATCCAAAATACTGATGACTTTTCGCTCTTTATGCAACTTGTTAAAATCAATTGGGAGTTAATAATTATTAAAGGTATGTACCCTAGCAAAGTTTATTAATTGACTACATGCATGTGTAACAAAAGTAGGGTTTCGCAGACAGATAATTATGGCAATTGTAGCCATAATTCAAGCAACTTGGGGAAATTAGGTGTTCCTACCCCAGTAACTGGATCCCACCCTTTGGATCTGAAGATAAACGTAAATTCATGTACATCTAGTATTGCAAATTTGTCCTTACGCAACAAAACCACCAGTGCCTGCATTATACATTTTAATAACCCCTCTTGTTAGTGTAAAAACAATCCAAAAACTCACTGCAATTGGGATTGCTTCCATTTGTTATATCATTAAAAGCATTCTGAAACATTGAAGAGTAAAGCTAAGAGAAACGTTATCTGACATGAAGATCGATTCAAATTTTCGAAAACCACTTACCGCGGGGTTTATGAATCCGACAGGTTTCTTCCCATTTTTCATTCGAGCATCATTGATAGCCGTAAGCATGGAAGCGAAGACTGGAGTTGAGGCGGAAGTTCCACTGGCTGGCCTAAACCCACCGTTCACCTTGCCATATTCATATTCATACTTTATCATACGTCATCCCGATAAACTAAAAACTTACGGCTATTGTATAGTGGAAACTGCGAGTTTTTTTAAGTCAAATTAATTGGTAATACAATGATGAGGTATACCCATTCAGAGAGACGTCTGGAAATCCGCGATTCTATGAAGGAGGATAAAAAATACAAGATTGTACATCATAAAATATATCTAACTTACGCTCTCATTGAAATGACCTTTGGTATCTTTGGGAGCAAAATTGCGCAAATAACCCAGTACAGCATCATCTTGGTAAGATGGCCTTGAATAAACATTCGAAAATCCTCCTCCGCTACCAATAGTTAGATTTCAAAGAGAATAGATAATTAAACTGGAAGATTTACCTAAAAAATGCTCCAGATTCAGGATCTTTGACGGAAGCTGGGAACATAAAAATATCAAAACTCTCAAAAAGGATACCGCGAAATGTAATTTCAGACCCACTCACATCCTGGCTCCATAAGAGTAGCTCCAACTACGGGTGATTTTTTCCAATTTTCAGTATCAACGAATAAAGGTTTAAATTCGACTTACCAGCCGTGACAAATGGACAAGACGCGGGTGCCTCTGAGAAATAATAGTTTCAAGTGATTCAAACAACACGTAATTTTGTGAATTTCGTTATGAATATAACATACGTGGTGAAAATCCGGTTCCGTTTGGGCTAATCTGACCTGTAATGACATTTCAATACAAAACCCAATCCGATGGAAGCTACTCATTATTGACCTGTCGTCTTATCAATACATCCCTCAGGGCCGCCGACACCTGAATCTCCAGTAGAGAAAAGGAAAGTGATACCAAGTAAACTTAATTTTCCGAACTCGTTGCATTGTCTGGTGAGATAATTGGTGGGTTCCAAAAACTCCTCGCTGCCATATGAAGTGCTGAGTACCCTCGTCTGGACGGTACCGCAGCTTTCGGGTTCATTGAACCCCTGGGGGTCCGGATATATTCCATCAAATCCGGAATTATCGCCTCCCTCGAAAGTGCAATATGATTTGTCGAGAGCGTCAAGTAAGTTATTGAAGGACTGAAGGGTGAGGAGTTACACGCATGAGTTGCATGATCACTAAGTAATGGATAAAATTACAGATATGACTTACAGCTCCTTGAAAAAGGTCGCCGGCTTGGAAAAGGTTCACCTTTTGAGGTGCAACAAGGGTCATCGCGTATTCCTTCATAAATTACGTTGATCAGATGTATCTTGTAACTTGGGAAAAATAGAAGACGTACGAGATCCAAAGAGCTCTCTGCATTGAATTCAAATGACTACAGGGACTTGATAAATCTTGATCATGAAGAAAACAACTAAGAACGAATGTTTTTACCTGGTCATCCGTCTGCTGAAACCCTGCATAGATTAGAAGTATGTAAAGCCCTAGAGATATTAATGTTTCTCACCTCCATCTATCGAGCGCAGATTAGGCCTTTGTCCGATTAAGGACGGTGTGAAGTTTCGGAAAAATAAGTCTAAATCGCCAGGAAGCAATGCTTATGACAAAAAACGAAATTGGTCAATTAATTTCCGAGCTGATCAGGATTATGGAAATTACATTGTGGTGTAAATTCCGCTAAAAGAAGATGAGAAACTGATGTACGGGAAAAATGTATTGATATTGATAGTAACTTACAGATTGCAAACGCGTTAGGTTGACTGCTTTCGAATTTGTATTGGAAATTGTAGAGCGCTCGGACGCATGAGGGTGTTATGGCATTGCTGCAATTCCCAAGTGAATCTGGGGAGATATCGGTAAGACGAGTTTCTGTCTCGGTGAACATGATGCTAGGATATATGTTGTATTTGTTCGACTCAGAGAGAGATCTTTTCTTGTGGCCAGAGCGTAAAGCTGTTCCAGGTGTGATAAAGTCTACGTGCGGTGCAACGTTTGATGGGAGCGAATAAGAATCACAAGCTAGCATTGAACAATGAGAACACTGCAATTCTATGAAATGAGAAACGTAACGTGCCCATTTGACCAAACTTGTCGTCGCCTTGTCGGAAGTGATGATACTTCGTTTCCAAAAGTATTTCTGCAGCTTCAATTGTCATATTCACTTCCAACCATGCACGGTCCCTGGAAAATTTCAAATTGTCTTCCAGATAGCCGTGCTCCGCAAGCCATTCTTTTACAGTTGATGTGGTTTCTTCAGATGGAGCAAATGTCTCCTTCACCTTTTCGGGCGTCCAGAGTTGTCCATAATTAGGACTATCAGGATGAGCGATGTCCATTAAATAATCCTGGAGGCTATGGATATTAGATTGCTTGAGTGCCATTCGGAAGGGAACGGGAGAAGTTTTGTCCATGATGGTTTCGCGAGACCAACCGTGTGGCCAAAATTCCCGTTTTTCATGGACAACACTGGCACTCTCTGAATACGCATGAGATGGGGAGAGGATTGCGGATAGCGTTAGAAAGGGGATGATGTACTTCATGAGAATACACCGTTTAACGGATATGTGTACGAACATGAGTATACGAGTGGCATAACGGTTGTAAGGATTTTTATACGAGGAGCTGGCTTCTTTCCGTCCAGGCGAGTCAGGATATTCAACGCCGGTGTATAGAACTAAGGGCTGGTGCAGAAGTATACAAAATTGGGGTTGTTATGCAAGTCCGCCGATCCTAGCGAGAAGTCGTCTCAAATCATAGCACCTGTAACGGGAGTTTCAAATTAAACCGGGCTCCAAAGTCCTAGAATTTAACCTGACGCTTTGCGCTTGTTAGGACAAAACGTTTCAAACTCACTTTTAATAGGAACTACTTACCTCTATTTTTATCGAAATCCTTGTGAAGGGGCCCTTCCTTGCCTTTTGTTCTTTCTTTTGTATCCTGAAAACATATGAACGAGCGCAAAGCCCTGGCCGGGACAATTCAATATAGCCATATGTAGATAACGTCACAAATGTGTTGTTGTAGTGGCTGTAACCCTGCCCGGGCAAACGTTTAATAGAATTGCAAAGCCCCACTGAATGAATGCATCAGGATCAAATAAGCTCCGCACATGACTTACGACCTTCGGTGGGCGACGATCAAACGAGAAACTTTAGTAACCGTCAGTGCGTAACTTCTCAAAACACAAAAAGTCGCAGATTCGATGTAAAAAGAGACCTATGAAGTCTTGATTCTTGAAGCTTGAACGGTTTGCAGATGATATATCAGTCTAAAGTACTTTTTAGCTGCATAACTGACATATGTACTTGAGTTTACTAACAAACCAGACTCCTAGTCGCTTTTTGCGTTATGGCTCACAGTCCGAGCCGGTTGTTATATATGATTTAAAAAATATATTATGGGTGTGTATGGGTGTTCAGGGTGGTATTAGAGGTTCCATATTCGCTCATAACGCAAAAAGACGACTGGCGAAAAATCTTAGCGAGCGTGCCATGTTTGTTCCACTGGTCGTGCAGGTGACGCGTCAATTAAGTAGAGGCCGCCTCTTCATGCGCAGCCGTCATAGTATGACTATCTTCCTTCGCTGAACAGATTTGGAACAGATCAATAACGGAGATTGGCAATTAAAGGAATTGGGTTCACCCCTGTTGCAAGTTGGTATACATTGCTGATTTCAATTCTCTATCGCGACCAGTACAGAAACGATGAAATGTAACACTAGTACATCAATCAAAGAAAAGAATAGACTTAAGTATCCAAGATATGTACTCAACATATTTCAAATCGAACACAGCCCTAATTAATGCATGCTCTCATGATCCCTCTAAGAACGCAAAAATTTCACAAGCGACTCCTTAAACTCTTTATGCCCAACATTATCAGGAGACACAACCAAATGATGCTCCGCTCCATCGATAATTACGAACTCTGCGGAAGTGATCACATCCTTAATGCGTTGTCCACATCGGAGTGGGACGACCGTGTCCTTGTCACCCTAAAAGCGATAAAGTGTAAATAAGAAAAATAGATATGTGTCATTTGACGTTTTTCATACGTGGATAATTAACACTTTCACGTTTTCTTGGGTGGCGATAGTTTTAAAGGCGTAATCTAAACCCCGTAATGGACCAGAAATAATTGATGACGTAAGAGCTCTATAGTAACCCGGTAAATATTCAAGATGAAGGCTGGTAAGCTAAACGTAGAATTTTATTCCGCATCAACGCGAATCAAAAATTAAAGCGGGGAAACACGAACGGGATTGTGGAAGGAAGGAGGAAGGGCTGTGATCGGGGCTTTTCCACCTTCGAACTTTGATAGGGTTTGCAGCATCATCGATCACGACGTGAATAGATAATAGACACGGCAAAAAAACGTACAGATTCGGCAGGTGGATATGTCAACCCTGCTGGTAGAGGCTAGTATGTAATTGGGTTAACAAGCTCAAGTGATTTGGGTATACATACGTACATCCATCAATCCGGCGCTTGCTATCAATACAATCTTTCCATCCACAAGGTTTGGGAATGCAGCTGCGAAGGCCCCTGTCACCCCACCGCCCTAGTTTAAGAACAGTTTCTACTTAGACAACTCAGGCAGACTCGAATTTAAGCGGTTGACATACCATAGAATAACCAACGGGAATCGCTTTGTCGAATCCTACATGTTGGAACAACAGTGCTAATTGAATGATGTACAAGTTTGTATCATATTGTATTGAAGGATCAGCGAGTGCCTCGGTGTATCCTCTTCCGCAAAGATCTGGAATTTCAATCATGCGTAAAAAACAAAACAAAAGAACGTGAAAATGACACCCTACCGTATATGAGCACTCGAAATCCGAGGTCGACAAGGTCGGGAACAATATGGTAAAACACATTTGAAGGGGTGGATATGCCATGTATTAATACGAGCTACAGGGAAAAAAATCGTCAAGTTTAATTGAGACTTTGGATATGTCAAATTCCTCACTTTTGGTCCATTTTCGGGACCTAACAGCCAATACGTCGTTTCACCAAAAGGAAGCTTTACAACTTGAGCTAAGAATGAGAATAAATAAGCATTTAGGAATATAAAATATAATGTAAAACATACGATTAGGATAAATATCTATTGGATATATCTTTCGTAGTTCATTATCAGGTGGGAGAACGGCAAGAGAGGGGTGCGTCGGTGTCGGCCATGGGAACTAGTTTAAACTTGTTCAGCTCCAATTAGATAGACTGGCATTCTTGAAATCACACCTTAGCAGCATGAAGCTGACCAGTATTCGACATCGTGGTTACTTTATGAGCTTGTGCAAGTGTATGTATCACCCCATGTCTTGGGTTCACGCACATATTTTCGTGAGAAGCCGTGGTCGGCATTGCAACCGGGTATTGCCGAAACTCTCGACAATCAATTAAATCACGTGTGCATTCTGAGATCGCTTGATTGTGATGACTTCGGGGTCATATTATGTGTCGTGACGATGAAAGTCTCATTCTCAAAAGCGTAAGGAGTGCTGACATTCGCATACAAGAATATTACATCCTTATGTAATCAGTTTTAAACTCCGCTCTCTCCACCTCCACCTATGCTCTCTTTGCCGGCGCACGGCGGACCCAGTCTCAGCTCAAGCGGATGCGTTCCAAAGCCCGAATTGGACGCATTGCAAGCAGCTTACGCGGGAAAACGGTGCATCTTGACGCACTCGGATGCCACCAACGAGTGGGCCCACATCATCCCTCACGACACAGCATTCCAAGACAGACGGGTAAGATGCTCGCTATTTATTGGATATCCGAAACACTCACTATCGCCTCAGATCTCGAATATCAAGCTCCTTAACCTTGTGTCTGAAGACTTTGCTGCTGTGAGTCGGGGGAACCTGCTGCCTAGTGAGTAGGATCAACCTCATCACGACCCGTGGGCTGAGACTCTCTCTAGTCACAGCGACGTATCACGCACAATTTGACGCATATACATGGACCATTTATCCAACTCGCGAAACGCTTTTACGCCTTATTGAACATGAGGAGTCACAGCTAGTTCGCCGAAGCCTTACGATCGCTGCTGGCGAGGATGACCCGAGTCGACCATCTTATGAAGAGTTCTATAGCACTCTTGAGTCTCCCTTATCCTACGACGTTCACTTCGCGGCTGATTTTCCTGACAACTGCGTACCCAATTATCAAGACCCATCGTTTTATTTCGGTAGGCCAAAAAATGGCAGCCAATTCGTTCCCTTTCCGACACTTTCGCCCATCTGCAACGTGAATGTGGTCGTCATGATGAGGACAGCAGTATTGTCACGGCCGATGCTGACTTTGGCATCAGTAAGTGTCAAGAAGCTTTTCTTCTATCTTTGTCTGTACTGACGGGTGAAACCGCGGTGGTGTAGGAAGTGCTCGTGTTAGGCTCTTACCTCACTACGCTCTGGACCGCTGATCCTAAGCAGGCTCAGAGTCACTTTACACTCCGTCCAGTTTTTCTCCCTCCTCTTCCGAGTCATGATTCTTCCCGAACCTCCATTACCAACCTATCTCCTCACGCACCTTCACCCTCGTTTCCTCCGAATCAATCAAATATGCACTCGCCGCAAAAATACAGCACGCATCCAACTTCCTCCCATCATCACACTATCTTCACTTTCTCAACCGCTTACGAGGAGGAGTTCGGTGATACCAAGTTGTCCCGGAAATTACGGACAGCGATCTCTACTGTTCCTACTCCGCCGCCATCGCCACCCCTACGGGCCGCCCTTTGCGCAACCCCTGAAGTTCGCCATGCAGTTGCTCTTCGTTGGTACCGCATTATTTATCCTACTTTGTTGGGAGAAGACGTCGTACCACCACCACTCTTTCCCGGGAAAAGCAAGGGCTTGAGCGCAAATGAAGCTGCTCGCCTTTGTGGTGTCAAACTCGCGAGAACGTGGACACCAGAGTTATTGCGATACTCTGCCTCCACATCGAATACAGAAGAGGGCTCAGTTCAGAATTTGGATAAGCTTGATAAAGAGAGGGTAGAGGAGATTGAAGCTTGGAAGGCCACTATTTCTAAAACGTCACAGTTGGATCCTAATGTATGAGTCTTTTGGTGGTACATACGACTGACTAGCTAGTACTGATTGGTGACATATACAAATTCGAATATGAGCAAGCTATAAGAGCCCTCTAATCGACGGCAATACCACTATCCCAGCCATCACGCGATGAAGAGCTAGTGAATTGGGAAGGGTTAGGTTAGGTTAAAGGGATAAATAGGTTGTGAGTAGGTTTTCGGAGTGCTTGAAATCGCACCTTACCAGCAACCGGGCATTGCCGAAACTCTCGATAATCAATTAAAATCAACCAGTTCACACATACGTGCATTTAAGCACTGAGATCGCGTTTTTAGCTTGATTTGTGCTGAGTTCCAGTGATTTTGGGGTCATATTATGTATCAGAAGACGAGCCGTGACGATGAGCGTATACAAATTCTTTCTCGTTTCGTACCCATCGGTTGATTGAAAAGTACTGACATTTGCATACATTATGTAGATGAATAGGTATCAGCTCGACAATAACAGAAAGAAAAACCGACGCAATAGCAAAGAAAGTGAAAAAAAACTAAACAAAATGTCGGTACAAACAAACTTAACAATCCCACCCTTTCATAGCAGGAGTCTCGCCTTCTTGACTTTCAGGACATGCAATCGCACTCGGACCGAATACCTTCTCAAGTAATAGACGTACGGCGTTCACTGAAGACACCTAATAGCAACAATGTAAGGATCAGTTTTTCTTCCCTGAAGCTTGCATTTTTTTTTTCACGTACGGTTTCAGTTTCCATGGTTGAGATAAATCTTTAATAAAGAACGATAAGAACGTTGAAAGATGGACTTTTATTAAATCTTCTCGACTTACGGTTCGAAGGAGTTGACATAATATAGTCCTTCAGCGGGTACAACAGGGGCGTGTGTAATATTTGGCGGAAGGACTGGGTACGAATCCCACTTGAAAAAAAAATATGAACTGTTGCTCAAGCAAGTGTCCGTCTAACTCACCTCTTTTCTATAAATCCAACTATACCTCCCGAAAACCTTTTTCAAAAATGACGATTCAATAGGCTGCATTGAAAAAATCTTGACAACATATTCATCCGGTCGTCCATCATGCCCTTTCACACGACCAAGATACGACAGCGAATTGAACTCGGGAGAAGGGCCGTCACCGGCTCTGAAATTAGCGTTCGTGGTTAAAACGCTGGTGGGAGTTGATGAATCGGGTTTAAGGGAGAAGTACTCTGGACGCGGGTTTGACATTCCCGTGGTTAGTAATGTGACGTGGAGGTGGATGTATGGTTGGGATGGGATGACTGAGGAGAGAGAAGGGTCGGTTGCGATTCCACTGAGGTGGAAAGGTGCTGCAAGGATGATGCTGTCGTAAACCCGGCTCTCGCCGTTGGCGGTGGTCAATGTCCATGTGTTATCCTTGTTAGTTAAGGAAGTTACCTAAGAAAAACCAATTTTGATAGGATACAAAGAAATAAGAGATTAAAAAAATCTTACGACTGTGTTGAGATAAATTTTGGCTGATGAGCGAGACACGAATTCTTGGAATATTTGGTAATTCCCTCCCTTGACGCTCGTAGCGCCACTGGTTGCTTGGCTAATTAAACCCTCAAGAGCGTGTATTTTGGTGACGTCCTACGCGGATGAAATAATACCATGAGAAAAGGAGTTTTAGTAGGTATTGAATTATACAACGCACATGGGCATAATTGACTCGGGTGAACGCTATCAGAGGAAGAAAAAAAAATTTATCAGAAACAGCCCTCTTTTTTGTGACGTAATAAGTACCTTCAGTGAATTCATCGATATATAACTGACTGACGCCATTCTCAAGCATGTACGTTTCTATGGTCTGCGGGAGAAGGTCGGAAAACCCGAGATTCGACGCTACGTCTGGTATGGTTGACCACTCCTTGAATGACGTATTGTATATATTGACGTATGAGCTGACCGCTTGGTCAACACTATTATAAGAAGAACAAGACGTCAGCAATAGACTAGAAGTCATTTAAACGGGAAACCTGACAGAGATTGGGCCTTTTGTGGTGTGGTAAGACCATAACGAAACAGGATCCTGATCATATCCCACCAACTGAACGACCCGTTCTTTTGAGTAACCTACTCGAATTAAATTTCATAAGAAAGACTTCAAGCGTTGGACACAATGATATATTGCAAAACTCACACGAAACCTAAACGACGTTCCATCCCAAATACCCAACTCTTCATCCTCTTCGCCAAAATTTGACAGCGAGAGATTGAATTCTTCAACAGCTCGAAAGAGATTTTTGTTCGCATCGACGAATATCGAAGCGCCTAATTCAACAAAATCATAAAACTCGGAATCGTGTGGCCGAACCACCGTACTGCCTTGAGGAGGGCAAAAGAAAAATAAAAAAGAAGAGAAGATTACATCAGTTCCACGCTGAAAGTGCGAGAATCCAACTTGGGCTGACGTACGACCACCGATGTACGACTCTTTATCATAAAGATCGACTTGCACCTTGACAAGTTCAGGATATCTATTGGCTGCCTGAGAAAGCCAGTACGCAGCACTAGAGCCACCGGCGCCGGCACCAATGATGGCTATTCGATGCGGAGTGTCGTTATTGATATTGAGCGGCGAGTCGTCTCTGTTGAAGAACGGAAGTTGAAAGGGTATTTGAAAAGAATGAACATTAGAAAAGAAAGATAAGGAAGCAAATGCTAAAAGCGGTTTCAGTGGCAGCATGGTCACCGGTCGCTGTGTAGGGCACGTCGCGTCGAGAGGAGCGATCGGACTTTGTTGGACGGATCACGTAATCAGCATCCAACGCCGTGGTAACAAATTATGTCACACGACCAAGTCGACTCGCGCAGTCCCTCGGACTTATTGAACCGCGTCACCCCGTTCACTGAAAGGGAATCGTAAATTTCAAATGAAGGATATCTTTGAGTACATGGGAAAAGAGTTTCTAAAGATGATGCTATAAAATTCACCGCTTTATTCACCAGTAGTGCCAGCAACCTTTCGAGAAAAGAAAAGATCAATACCCAACTCCTGATCAAAGAAAAGGCAGAAAACGAAAACTTACAACACTACCATGAACTCCCCAAAACACACCAAGTCCAAACATTATCCATCCAATAGCAACTATTCCAATCGACAAGCCCAACATAGTCCAGCTCAGCCATCCCCGATTCCGGCCAAGAACTTTGAGATTATACTCTCTCGCCTGAAGCTGCTTGAATCGTTCATCTTCGTCTTCGGATGCAATCGGTCCGAGCTTATCTAGCCGTTCGACTTCAGCCATTGTTCGTCGGGCGGGGACTTGCGCGAGACGTGCGGCCGGAAGAACGGGCCACCATGATGAACCGAGGAGAAGTAGAGAACCAGATATTGCAACGCTGACGAAGGCGTATGCTAACCAAAGCGATATGGCGTCTATTTCGCTCTGTGTTTAGATCTTGTATCTGATTGTGATGTGTTGGCAAAGCTTACTGTCAAGTGAACCTTTTGAATTGTCCTGGATCTTTCCCGCAGCTGTCGTTATAATGACGATAGAAGCTTGTACGACAGATTCTAATGCACATGATCAGTTGAATCGAAATAAAGACGAAACGGGTTATAATTAAGATACGCACTTTTTATAGCGAAGGCTGTTGCGAAATAGCGAGGGTCCGGGATAACGTTCCGAACGATCTCTACTTGGGGAGCCGGTGTTACACACTAAGCGGATATACACGTGAAAAAGTATGTCAGAGGAATTTCAATACAAAACTCTTCCAAGATATCTTACCTGTGACAGCGCGTAAAATACATATGCAGCTACGAAGGTCGGGACTGAATGACTAAATCGTAGAAGAAGCATTGAAATGAGGAAGGTGAGCCCTGACATGAACACTACAAAATTTGAACACGCGTCAATCAATGATTATCAATTATCAGTCATAGGATCACATACACAATGTTACACGGTTTCCGTATACATCGATCCAGACGCCCAAGAAGGGGGTAAGGCCTACGGGAAGAAGCAGGTAGAAGCTCGATACCCAACCTCCGATGACTGCTCCTTTCTTGAGACGCTGTTGTGCAAATTGACTGGAATCGACAGCCAGGTTAGCTGAGTGTGATGAATATTAGATTAAAATCGTTTCAAGAACCCACGTGGAAATAGAAATAAAACTTTGAACTCCCGCGTTCTCGAAGACTGCGAACCCAACAATGATCCAAAACGTGGTACTCAGTCTTTGTAAAGCTGCCAAGTTAAATATATTCTGCTGCGTCTTCCCGACATGTTGTGTTCCGTCCGTGTGGTCTGTGACGTGATAACGATGAGCGAGGTATTTGTCGAGTATCACCAGCCCAATTGCGCAAAGGAAGGAAAAGAGGGCGATGATTGCGCTGATCCACAGAGACCATGCATACGAGCCTAAGTTTCTTGTGATAACGTTAGCGGTCGACTGTCCCACAAATTGACCAAGGTTAGCGATGGACCAAATCATCTATCACAGAGTTCGTAAGGAAAAAAGAGAGCTGGCAATGACTTTAGGAAAACACACCCCGATAGAAAATGCAAATCCTTTTCCTGGGGCAAAGTACGTTGAAAATATTCGGTGCTGAGCGTTATCAAGACTACTATCTCCAACCGCTGCAATGACCTTTCCGACAATGAGAACCACAAAACTGTTTAAGTTGTTCGTCGCAGCGCCTGCCATGACCATCGCACCCGCTAGATGGAAAAAGGCGAGGACGACAGAAAGTCTTGCACCACCCCATTTGTCAATAGCGAATCCGAGTAAGATGCACAGAAATGTGTTCACTAGATTGGTTACGGCGACAAGAGTTGCAAACTTGGAGTTGTTGATGTGGGTATGGGAGATGATAGTAGTTTTCAGAGCGACAATTAACGCCTGGAAAAATTATGAATAATAAAGTTGGAGGGAGATCGATAATACGTACGTTAGACCAGTGATTACCGACTTCATTGAAAGAAAAAAAATTAATGAAGAAAAAACTAGCCTAAACGTATCTATCTATACGTACAACTACATAGACACGTCAATATGATCACTCCCAACCTCCATAGAATAGGTAGATTGTGTTCCCTCCCTCCTTCGATGACAAGAACTGATGAACCTCCTTCATCACTTTTAGACGGTGAGTTGGGAGTTTTTTCGTCAGTAGAAGAGGGGCTTCTGGGTCGTTTGTCATGAAAGGTGTTCGACATGGTTGATGTCGGGCTGACGAGAAGATACGAGCTTGACAAATGCCCTGTTTTTATGCAAGAAATCGAGCTGAAAAGGGTGCTCGAGACGGGCAAAGGGCGAGGGGAGAAAGAGCTCGTAATTTTTCTACTCTCTCCTAGGCACGCACATCTTATCAGATTTTTTTTCGGGGCGCGAGAAGCGGTTGCCGAAGGAACCGGCCGCCGAGCGCTAATAAGTATCTCTAAATTTGGAAGCGGATTTCCCACCCAGCTGACTGCGGTTGCGTAATCAGATGCTTATCAGATAGGAAACGTTTATCAGATTTGACCTGGATTAGATCACAGTTGCGGTAATGCGACTTCGAAGGTGATTTTTAGCTTCCAAATTTCTCTTCGTGAAAGATGACCCAGAAAGGCCCCTGGATATATATTTTTACTAGGGTCAATTTGGAGAAATATGGTGTTTTCCCAAGGTTCCTCATGGACAAGTCACAAGTGGGCTTGGATGTTCTTTCGTGTCTTGTGAATAGACCACCAATAAATTATGTTTGATAGTCGTAAATCATTTCAAGAAGAACAATTAAATGAAAATCTGCCAATAGAATCCGCTGACTAGGTCTATTTCAGACAAAATGGCCGCTCGCGCCACACGTGCAAGAGGAGGGATAAGCGAGTATTTACAATCAACTATTCCCGGAATTCCCACCTACCTTAGAATCGTCTTGGATACTTCCTCTAAACGCCTCACAAAATTGTAGAACCAGATGAAATAACGGCGACATCCAGAACCGAGCGGAGTATTGAATCGTTATAAGGTAGCCTGACGAACAATGAATCTTCAGGAAAAGATTCAAAACGGATTGAACGAAGATCAATTAATGTTTAAAGCGATAGGAACGTATTTGTGGGTTTCTAGCAAATTCTAGGCGGAGCAAAAAACAGAACTCGACTGATAAAGCAAGACTGACGGCCGAATGAAAGTTGAAGAGATTCCCCTCTGGCGATGGTCCCCTACTTAGAACTTCATGTTCAGCTGTAAACGAGTGGGACAAATTTTTATTAGAGTGCCACGCGGCACTAGCTCACTGGTGTTCAGCAGAACGGGAAGCGCTGTTACTTCCCTTCTTTCCCGCCCATCCCACTCTGTAAAAAGTCGAAGACTATTTTACAAGTAGCTTTAAGTCACTTAGATAAACACGCAGTTGAGTGTAGTAAATCCTCGTAGTTAAAAGCTAAGGAGCACTTTAGATACATCTCAAGTATTTATACTAAAATAAAAGATTAAGTAATAATTATGAAAGTATTATAAGTAAGCAATAAAAGAAAGATTATTAATAAGTATTATTAAGATAGGAAGAAGAAGAATTAAAGTTTCTCTAGAATAAGACAATACGAAGTTCCGATTCCGCGGATGACTCGGACTTTATCCGACTCTTACACACTCCGTACATGGTCGTTTCCCAGTGATAATGAACTCTTGTATCGATTCATGTATATACACAGTTGCGAAAGAGATTGATGCATACTCTCAGGTCGATGCATACTCTCAGGTCGATGGAAGCGCACCCGGGCGGTCATGCATTCATGGTTCACCTGACTCACCTCCCCTCCACGCACCGATTCGCCCTCGGGTTCTGGCCCCTCTCACAAGGTCGCTCCTGTGTCCCTCCAGCGACAGTGCCTCTGACGAGGCTGGATTCATATAACATTGATACATATTCAACCGACCTTCCAAGTAGAACCGTGCTCGGAAGGTTTAAAATTACGTCTCGAATATAAGTGAATTCCCTCTGAATTCGGCGGATAACTCCTTCCCGAACCCTTTGTGAATTTGAATTCTTAACATCATAAAGTTAACACAGGATTTCAGATGGATTTTGTCTAATTCCACTTGAATTCCTGTTCGTATTTCCGCTTACATTCTATATAGACTGATAGATAATATAATACATAATTATTAGTTAGTTCATGCCTTATACAAACATACATAAATTCAATCAGAGAAAAAACCAGAACTCAGAACTAGCGAGCGGAATTTCTGATCAAAGTGCGAAAGGCTCTGAGCTGCTTTCACTGAACTCTAGCCTGAACTCCAAAACTGATTTCTGGTGGAATTCCGAGGACGAATTCAGAACCAAGTTGAAATTTACCAACGTGAAACCCCCTATTCTTCTCCTTGTTTGTCTCCAGTAGTAATCAGGAGTTCGAATAATTTCATGTTTAATATAGAAATTCTCTTCATTATGGTAGATCCTGAATCGCCTTGACGTCGGACCGTGCTTCATATTGAAACTGTATACAAAGAGCGGATTCCGCCGCACCGATCATTATCACTATAGCATCGAACAAAAGCGCGACATTCAGAGTTCAATCGAAACGCGGGACGTATGACAAGGTATTATTACATAGCCCCGTTTCGGGCAAAAATAGGAAATTTTGATAGCGGGGATGACGGATCATCGACGGAAATGGCGGGTCATTGGGCAAGTAAAAAATTTACTATCAAAAGCGCACCCATTGACTTGACCCACCTCAGTAGTATGAAATGCTTAAGGAAGATGGTAACTCTCCGTATGAAAATTATGGGCCTATCGCAAGTTTTTAAAATTTGTTATGCTCGTGTACTTGTTATTAAATAATAACTGTCACTTTCGCAAGATGGAGCATCCGCTCACGAACTATACTCCATATAGCAATCCCGGACCTGTCAGTCCTAAGCGATTGGATAGGACACGGAATATCCATTTTTGGATACCAGTTTCTTTTTGTGTTCTTAAAGTGGTGGCCGTATGGGCGAAATTGGCAGAAAGCTATAACTTTGAGACACTCCACAAAATCATACACACGACTGAATGGTATGCCGCATGCAACATATACGGAATTGGCATCCGACCAGCCGATAACTCGTAACGAACGGAGCTTGTAATTAGTCCGTCTCGTCTGTACATTCATTCATACTTGTTGGACATCCCTGAAGCTCTCGATCAGCCTATCCCACAAAACAATATAAGTCTCACTTTATCCAGTCCTTTCCATTCCGAGAAACTACAAAAGAAAAATGTTTTGAAACTCATTCTAGTCAGGGTGCTATGCAGAATATAAAAGACCATGAAAAATCAGTTGACAGAATCCCAACCAACTTTCGAACTTTGCCTCGAAGCCTTTCTTAAATCACACCCACTTACTCATATCCTCATGGACTCATACTTGGAACTCTTGCTCGCTCTCATCTCCAAAGGCAAGCAAGATAAGCCCGACGAAGATCTTGTTGTGAACGAGGATGACCCATCCACCACAGGAAATGGAAGTTTCTGTGTTGTCGCTTGGTAAGTTTTGAATGCTATGGACATTGAAAATTAGTTTCTGAATCAGCGTTTCAGAATAAACACAACTCACCCATAATCCTTTTCGAATTCTACTTGATGGTTACCTGTCCCATCCTATTTGTTTAGTCAACGACATACATAATATTCGTTCAATTATGTTCCTTTGTATACTTAATAGCATTGTATCATCTCGGTTAACTTCGAAATCACGTATCCCAATAATTTACTTTGATTCGGTTTGACATGTGGACTGTTCGTTGTGTTCAGCGACATTGGAGTCGGCCCAAAGGCTACCAACAGAAGTTTGCCTTACCAGGCCAACCCTCACCCTCGATCATTCTCCACGTTAGGAATTTCCGAGATTGAAATTGACCGGAGCGCATGAGACTTATTGTGTTGACCAAAGTGGTAGTGAAGTGCGACGTGTTTTTATAGCCAGCATCAGCGAACGCCGAAGGCCCGAAGGGCACTGCGTGTGACAATCTGCGTTACGTTGATTTCCCAGCTTATTGTTTCCACGCATATGGCACAAGTTACAACAGCACGATAAAAAATGGATTCTGCTCCATCTAGGTTCATTCTCTTCCCTGCCTTACTATCGAAAAAAAATACCACGAAGGAAACTCGGTCTGTACATTATTTTTTTATGTCAACGTTATTATTTTTTAACCAGTAGCCATGTTATGTAACAAGCTGTGAAAAACAAGGAGGTCGGATCCGCATCGCGACTTTCTATGCCTATTTGGATATTGACTCCCCATTTGACATAGCATTCTGCTTTTGGAAGACAATTGAATCCGATCTGTACAAGAAGGGTGACCGTCAATTCAGAAGGGCCGGGGACACCGCCGGACTTTACCTAATTCGTCATTTAATACATTGGACGAGTTTGGGAACAATCCTATCTTGCAATCTTTGATTTTTTTTCAATGGTCGTAGCAATAGTCAAATTGGGATGTGATTAGTCAATCAGAGCTCGGAGAAAAACATCATCGATAGATCCGTCGGCCGCCGCATGCCACTCACTCGCCACACATACTTTTCGACCCCATGTTCAAATTGTGGAGATGGTCACGTTTCGCTGGCTGAATAAACCGAGGGAGAACTCATGGTACAGGTGAGATAAGATAGGAGATACTAAACTGGCAGCTGTATCGTTTCCTGAACAGCGATCCTCATGTTGAAACAAAGAATATACACATATATTCACGTTAGCTTCAGCTTCTATACACACATATACACCGCAAGAGATACTTTAAGTATAAATAACCATTAATCCAAGTTGAATTCTCTAAGAGTCATCGTCACCATCAGATTCGGCGGCCAAGCAAGCGGCGTCGGTTGCAATGCAGTGTCTATAATGATTTTATGAATAAGGCTTCTTAGTCAATATGAATGATAGATACATACGGTATGATCGTCTGAGATGCGCCGGGGAGAGTCTTGAGCTTGGGGAACGGAGAAGCATTGCATGCCTGTTCAATGTCGGCGCGAGTCTTGGTGGCTGGGAAGCTAAAGTGTGGAAGTTTAGCTTTTTGTGCATTCAGGTTAAGTTTAATTGGGTGCTTACAATGCCTGAGCACTGGCCGGTGGGCGAGGACTGGGGATAACTTCAGAACAGTCGACCAACTTGCTTTTGTCTTGACCGACGAGAGAAAGTTTGAGCATAGCATTTTTGAATTCAGACATCATCTTTTCTTGTTCATTGACGAATCCTTGCCATTTGCATGCACTTAAAACATGATTTTTTTTTTTAGTTGGTGAAGAGAATTTATGATGGGCACGTGCGTTGGACTTACGTTCGGGGGTCACGAGCGAGGGCGAAATCGGATTGAAGACGAAGCTCACCAACATTTTTCTCGTCGCTGATGGGCAAGGGGGAGTCTACTTCGCCTGCGTTTCCAGTAGTACCAGGGACACCGACACCTTTAAGCAAGACCTCGACATAAATCTGAGTATCGAAGGTGAACGGGGTAGAATCGAAGGGAGCAGCATCCAATGTCGGATCAACATGGTCGGCACGAGCGATACTATGAGATGCAAGCAACGCAACGACTTCATCAGACGTAAAACCCCCACTATCCGCAAACCGTGCCAAAATGGAAGTGACATTGTCTTGAGGTTCAGGGATGAGACCGATTGGAGCGGGTGCGGTCGCGTTTTTACGACCGGCTAGGAAATTCAGTTGGGGAGCTCCGGGACAGTTCGTGAGACCGACACTGCCGGCCAGCTGAACCAGGTCTGCAGCAGAGACTGTGTAGTTCCTTAGGAAGGGAAGAAGAGCGTTAACACTGTCGGAGATGCCGAGGTTGGCTGGGAAGTTTGGTTCAACGTCTGGGAAGACGAGGACGGAACCATCGGCACCACCGCCTCCCCATTGGCCCTTACGAGTCAATTCCTTAGAATAAGAGATGGAGTCGTCTGTTACGGATCTGAGAGGAGTGCTTTAATGATTATATGGTGTAATTTCTTACGGAAGACGAGACGCAGGACCTCATGGGTGTCCTCACCACACTCGTTTGAGAATCTAGGCAGGTAAAAAAAAAGTATTTTTTGAGAAAAGGAAGTAAAACACGAAGACAGGTTTGACGTACAAATTAGCTTGAAGATCGTCACGGAGAGCAAAAAATGGGCAGCAAGCTTCGTTGCTCGCCTTATTACCGTCGGGGCAAGTGACAAGGCGTGAGCTTGAGGGAACCGCATTGACGACTGCCAGTAGCGAAATGAGGGCAAGAAACAATTTGAAAGCCATTGGAATATGCTTCAGAGTGGAGTTAGGAACGTATACAACTCAAATTGAGTGCTGAAGAATGACTGACCTCCGTGAATGTCAGTTTATATATCCATTTCTCTGACACTTCTTCTCCTTACAACGTTTGCCTAAGCAAATTTAGTGAAACGACAGGGTATTCTAGGCAGTCCAATGAGATGGGAACGAAAGCATAAAGCAGAGATCGGATCCGGCGACAGACTGTATGTATGTATGTATGTATAGCCAACCCCTATCAAATGAAAAGACAAGGATTTCGAAAAACTGAGGGCGAATAATAACATTTCCTTGTCAAATTCCGAATAACATTGACATCCTCGGGAAGCGCGGAGTTGTATCACGGAAGTGGTAAATGAATATCGGATATCAAGTTCTGATGAGAAGACTGTCAAATTATGAGGGGATTCTTCGCCATGTGCCTACATTTTTGAAGTTGAATCGAAGGAAATTTTCTGAGCGGAAATCGCAAGTTTGCTGTGTATGCTCTAGGATGTCATCGCAAAGAGTTTGAATAGCAATCGGTAAAAGCACCATTCCACTTGATTTCATAGGTTTCGGTAGACAGGGACCAAATTGTGACTCGAGTACCAGAGCGCTTGGTAAATGGCCGTTCAACTCAAATTCTTTGATTGGTTCTGAATTCAATATCAAACTTCTTGTGGTTGACCGGTTGACCAGTCGCCCGGATGTAAGTGGCGCCATCAGGTAATCCCGGCAAAATGAGACCGACTGGTTCATGTATCATGTCCCCTTTTCTCTGTTTTCTGCTGCATTTTTCGTAAAAAAATGGCAAAAGTGTAATATGCAATATCTTACTGTTTTCCGAGGCGGTTCTTTTCAATTCATACAGTCCCTTCTTCCTGTTCTGCCCAATTACCTAGCTATCATTTTCTACGAGCCCGGTGTTACTTTCGTCAGCTGTCATCCGGTATTTGGGGTCTCCTATGAGTTATGCAGGTCAATCTCAGAAACATTGATCCCCTTCCGATAAAGGGACGAGGGTTAGACAGGGGCAGGAGTGGGTTCACAGTGCCTTGTGCACACTCGACAATCGGGTGTGTAAGATTTGATGGGACCGGTGCAGGGTTATCCCAAATAAGAAGGAGAGTCTGTCACGCAAAGCTGGAGGCTGTATGTGTCTTGAAAGGTTTTCGTGTTGGATTCCTGTACATAAATAGTTTAAGAAGCTTATGATGAATTCTGAGAGCCTGGTTTGGCACAAGCCCCGGAAAGCTCCGCTTTATTCTACAAAGGGGGAGCTCGAGTCGGAGTGTGAAGGGAGTAGAGCCGCCGTCCCACAAGCGCTCAATATGATGCAAGCGACACCCAATAAAGAACGCAGAACAAGTCCTAGGCATAGAAACAGAAAATTAGAACATACCTAAATATATTGTGCAATTTCTTTACTTGAAATTTCATTGGAGCTCACTTATAAAATTCTACAATAAACATTCCGTTGCCTGGCTCGGAGTTCGGCGGTAGGCCGAGTGGAGCCGTGTTTTATTGGCTGCCGGCCGAATGGCTGGATGGTTAACCAGCCAATCGTGGGCAACACTAATGTCAGTCAATGACACTTTCATCCAGCTTTCGTCCAGCCTCGAATTTATTCCCTAAGTACGTAATAATCGCTACATCATAATTATCACTACTCTGTATTTATTCTTTGTTTTTGCGTGACAGACTCTCCTTCTTATTTGGGACGCCCCTGCGCCGGTCCCATCAGTCTTTTTACCGAGTGTGCACAAGGCACTAATCTCCCGGCAGGAGTAGAAGTGAGGGCGTGTGACATCGCGCGGTGTCACACTCCGAGTATTGTTTCTACTAGAAGCACATTGGAAGCGTATTTTTGGTTATTAGAACCCCATATTTTGTTTTGAGTAATTGGCGGTCAGTGTCGGTATATCACAGAGCTTAAGTTCAATTCCGGGTCGTCTCACGTATTTATGTACTGTGGTACCTCCATCGATCGCTGTAGGCGTCTTTACCATATTATGTCATTGAAAGAGGGAATCCTAGTGGGGTAAGTTCCGGTGTCGTTTTCTCTCTATTGTCAATGTTACGACTTCAGTATCCATCATATCCACTATCCACAATGTGAAGCTACTTGGCACTGGAGGGGATAGTGAAACAGATAAAACTGAAAAGAACTGTCGGAATGATTCACATGAAAGGCACGTCAAATGAAGAAAAAGTCTATTAAACTGTAATTCCAACGTTAGTTTATATCTATTCGTGGAACATGAGAGACCCGCATTATAACAGAACCCGCGGAAGGGACTCGTAGAAGAGCTTGTACCGTTAAGCGTCCGTGATGTTCATAACTCCTTTTTGGATTTTGCTGAAGATTTTGCATCTTCTGAGTATATCATGGTCGTAAAAGGTCTATTTTGAGATGCATGAGCAAACGCAAGGAATGTGAATAATGTCAGTCTAACCCTTCAAATCGTAATGCAATGGAGTAGACAAGATAGACAAACAGCGACACTAGTAGTCCTGCAGGTTTTTCAACCCTATACATAGTAGTAGGAGTTAGGATGTTTTTTCTGAAAGCAAGCAAGAATACAAGGTGGTGGTCGTACCATAGGGAGCCAGCAATGAAGCATAGTGTTGAACCGATGTACATTGGGTTGTCAACAACATTGAAAGGGAATCCTTCCACTCTTTTGTCCATCAGAATCCCAAAGTAATCACCCAAGAAGGTTCCCGTGATGCCAAGAGCCCACGTGGAGGATAATACCAGCACTTGTCCGGTGATGAGGAGAGCCGCGGGAACATAAGTGTTCAGTGGCGGTGGAAGAATAGGCAAAGTAGGTTGGTCTCGTAAGGCTCTTTCGAAGCTGTGCGACATGGCTGAGTTCTAGTTCTGATCAAAGACTAAGAGGACGAAGACATACAGTGTGTCCCGCACAATTCCCAGTGTAAAAATTGCCACAGCCAAAAAATAACAACCTAGCCGTGCGTTTCCTCCTAATATACGTGTGATAGTTTTGTTCCTGTATTCTATTGTTATGGTTTAAGACTGTGGTTTGGCAGGAAAAAAAAAGATAATGAGCGGTACGTCACCATTACGAGCCACAATGTTCCACCAGGTGGGATTAAACGCAATTGCTGCCAACGAAATGTAGAAAGAATTCTGATTTAAATCGACTAAATCAGAGATCTTCAGATGATCCATTGTTTTTGAACCGGGAGGGGGCTATCGTCTAACGATCAGGCAAAAAAAAAAACGTAGAGAGCTTAGCGGCGCTGACTAACCTAGATGTGGACGCCAGTTGTGCACTAAGTCAATGTCGCAACGTGGTCGACTTGCGCCATACAAAGCGGCGCTGGAGGCGATTTCATCTCGGACTCGAACCCCATTATCGTCATTAATCGTCTCTTTCGCCATTCTTCACGAATTGACAGCAATCGCGCCCCTTGTATCTGTATTTTTTCTGGCTCGCTCCTTCGGTGTTGGGGAGCATACTGTCAATTTCGTTCGAAAAGAGATACCAGACGGCGAGCGGGATAACGATGCTTGGCTCAGAGAAAAGGGTAGGAAATGGATAGATGAAGGCGAGCAGTGGGCCGGTAGAGTTGGCCGCCGCTATGGGATTTTGGGTTTTCCCAAGACGGTCAAGGGATCAGAAAGCGAGATGATTATCACCGAGCGGACTTCGAACAGTCTGGTCGGGGATGTTGCTAATGCAGTATTTGCGTATGGGGTAACGAAGGTATGGAAAGTTAGAAATTAGTTGGTGAAATTTGCTTTTTTTGAGTATCTATCTATCATTCAAGGCTTTACTTCCTGCCCGTATCGGACTGTCATTATACCTTGCTCCTGTCTTTTCTAGAAGCTTTGTCGATCCTTTTAGACGGGTAGTTTTCAGTCGATGGACCAAGAAAAAGGTCTAGATATTCCTCAGCTTAGGGTCAAACCCGACCGGTAGGACGGACCTCACCCTCATTATTGTGAAGGGATTAGCACTACCACCGTTATTATATCAAAACACCATGTGTATATGTGATGAAATGTTGATTTCGTGTACTCCGAGCATTGTCGTTGATAAGGAATGTAGTATTATTAATCTTTTAAAGAACGTTGAGATTTGAGTAAAACAAAAGAGACAGGATGACGGAAAGCCATCAGGATAAAGTGCGAGCACAGAAAAAGAGAGCTCATAAAGGTAATACGGAAGTTATGTAAAACAGCAAGGTGGAGTAAGCATGGTATGTCTCTGTTTTAAGTCAGAAAAAGTGAGAATAGTATAATCGGTGAGCAGGTCGGGTGACTAACGAACTCACGTAATGCACGGAGGACTCTTGGTTTACAACTCCGACTTGAGCCATGACATAATCATGGCTGCATCCACCTGTCCAGAGTCCATGCATAGCTGGTCCACATTTGAATGTCTTGGGACGAAGATGCCATCGAACAATCGCGTCCACAGGGACGGTCTAGAAAGAGTTATAAATGACGGATCGCTGCCACGGTTTATTCTCCATACACACCATCTCTCCCGTCTTTCCAGTGCCTTGGCAATAGTCGAGTTGCTCTTAAAACACCACCAACTTACTTCAAATATTACCATCGTTTCATTCCTCAATGCGTATCTTCACGTGTTCTCGCAACTCATCAGAATCCCCGGAACGTCGCGTTCCAGTAATTTCTGCACCATTTGGTTTCCAACATGAAAACCATAGCAGTCCCGACGCAGAGATGATTTCGGCTTCAATTGGTTTCCAGCATGTACAACATGCAAGCGTCGGCGCAACGACGAATCAACCAATTTCGGCCCCAATTGGTTCCCAGCGCGTACATGCAAGCGTCGGTGCAACGACGATACCAATTTCGGCACCAATTGGTTTGCAGCATGTACAGCATGGAAACCTCGGCGGGGAGATGCAGTCTATTTCACAGGTGGTACGTCTGAGACTTTACGTTTTATAGCCTTTTACGCCCCATTGACTGACCAATCCCTATAGATAAACACGCGGGCTGCAGCAATGTCCCCCTCTGGACGGGACCTAAATCGCTCCGTCCCCAGTCCTGCGATGAAGGCACCGCCCGTCCCGAGGGCTCCCATTCAGTCCGATAACACCATGACTAAGTTCATCCATAGAAAAACGCATATACATGGCATGGGCCTGACCCCAATCATGACCGGTCCTGCTCCAAAGAATTTGAGATCTGTCTTTTCTACTCCCGAGCTTAGGGACTCGGACATACCTCAAAATATTGCCCGGCTTCGTCCCGTTCTCTCCAGACAGTCCGAATCTGGGACTTCCCGCCGAAGATCGTGGTTTTCAGTCACCACAGAAATTATTGAGGGACGGCGTACGTTAATTCGCAAGGTTCTCGATACACTTGGCTGCACAAAGGGTGACAGGTTCGATATTCAAGACTTTGAACCTGTTAAACCCCGCGCTCCCACTGTCGTGCAAGCTTTTCGGTCCACCGAAAGGGAGTTTACTCCGGCACCTCGAAGGCCGTCATCCCTTTCTTGGGGTGAAACACGCGGTGCTCCCAACAATGCTGTCACTCGTGCTAGATGAAGTAGGTAATGGGTTGGAATTGGGTTAAGCGGACTAACGGTCCAATAACAAAAATTTCTCAATAAAGAGAGTATCTTGTACCTATTGTTTAATCCTATGCATATCTTTCTCTCCTTTTTATCCTTTCCATTCTTTTTTCCATTCTTAATTTCCGCTCGTTCATCCTACCATTCCCCTTAATCGTTCACGCTGATGCCGTCTTTTCTGTTCTTTCTCCTTCATTCATTCATTCAACTGCATGCCTCAAAACTAATTCAAAATTAGACATCACCATCTATTCCCACTTTTTTTTTTTTTACCCTGAGCTTCCTCACTTAAATCACTTGTAATTGCGCTTCTTCCAAGCTGCTGCTTAGGCCCGGAGCCTCGCGGTCGTCATTTTTCTCAATTTGTATTGTTAAAAAGCATTCTGCAAAATCATCCTCATTGGCATTTCTTTGTATCGTCTATCTTATATCCTGTAATAGCCCCCATATAATAATACCGAGGTCGCCATAATTTCCTAATAATCCTTGAAGCCATCCCATTTTGGACATCGTCCTCAATCCATCGAACTAAGAGATACCTTACAGCCCCCCTCATCCCGATCTTTGAACTTCGCGAGACTTAAACTTGTGGCAATGACATGATCGAATTCTATGGGAGTCTAAGTGAGTTGAGTATACGCGGCCTACGAGGGCGTCCGCATTCAGCACTAGTTTATGTCCATATGTATAATCTTGTGTTTTAAGTCCAATCTCCAGAACCTGCTTCCAGCATGCAGCGTGCTACAATGACTTTGAGATTTCAAACCAAAAACATGAAAGTCCTAAAGATCACGTGTGAGATGATGTGACATCTGGGCGTCTGCTGCAAGCGTCCAAGTTTTATTTTTTGTGATGTTATACACGTAACTGTAACAAAACAAAACAGATATCAATCTCAAAGCTCCGTAAGTGAAAACAAGTCAATCTGCAAAACCTATTATGACACTGACAAACATTACAGCGGGGCTACTTTGTACTGCATACCTCTCCAAAAAGAACGTTCATGCAAATGCGCAGATGAAATGTCATTTTTTTGAGCAACGAAAAGCCATACGCTCGAAGAATGGCCGTAACCTTGAAGAGGAACAACATGATGTGATGTTGTTTCCAGTGAATGCATGATGGTTCAGAAAACTAATAGCGATGCTTGAGGATGCGATAACCCCCGGGCCAGATTGGATACTGCAATTGCCACGGCTGCTGCCGCGCTGACTTGTATCGCGGAAGGCACTGATCAAACGCGCGCTCCTACATAAGGGAGATCACCTCGCAGAGCTGAGCGGCTACTCATCTATCTGTTTCCCACTGTACACTTCTGCCTGGAATCCGTAGAATGACAGACCGCTCAGGGATCTCATCATGTTTTGCTTTTCACTACCATTATGATGGTCCTAAGCCGAGCCACAACACCTATCTCTTTACCATCCACTGCACGCTCGAGAAGGGCGCAGAAGTATACTATTCTGGAGTTCGTGTTGTTGTGATTGCTAAGAAGACTGGATACGATGATGAGTTTGCGAAAGCGGTAATTATATCTTTGGAATATTTAGGATGCATCTCTTGATTACTTTAGCAGGAGATCCAAGCACGTCGCCCGGCTGGCAAGCTCACGTTAGTCGCAGGAAGGCTTGCTGAGATAGAACCTCAGGAAGACAAAGAGGGGGTCATTGATGATCATGCTCTGTCTAAAGATGGTTTACCCCTCTATACCCTCATTCTCGAGCTCGTCGACCTGAGTAATGCAACATGGTCTAGCGCAGAGATTAGATATCAAGCGGCTGCAGAAACAGCAACGACTGGGCATGTACAGATCCCAGAAACTCACAGGGTGTTATACGAATATGCGAAACATGCAACGGTGCATTCACCATCTTGCTTTCTTCTCCTGGCCACGCAACCTGTCGGACTGCGGCGCGATCTAAAGCCAAACAACCCCTCCGGAATTGCATGTGCCGATTTTCCGCGAATGGGCCCGCCGACACACGGATTTCGAATCTTACCACCATCTGAAAAGCGTCCCCTCTTCACTCAACCTCCCCTGGAAATTCTGTATAAAATCTTCTCCATTCTAGCACGCGATGGCGGCTACCATGAGAACTGGCGAAAAGGGCTGGTCTCTATGAGTCTGGTTTGCCGCTCGTGGTGGAAAACTGCGTTGTGTATCGTTTATAAAGATTTCGACAGTTACGCGCAAAAGAAGCCGGATATTGGACGACTTGCAGCGGCATTGGAGGGTAGTCCCATGTGGGGAAGCTATATCAAACGATTTTCACCTTTCTGCTTTACAAATGGAAGACCCGATGCCCAGCTTCGTGACAATGCACTGACAATATTGAAAACTGCGCTGAATATGAGGACATTGTCGGTGGGAGACGTCAGCGCTGCATTAGTCGGGGAGTTTGTTGAATCATTTTGCAAGATGACCGAACTTCGAAATTTCACCCAGCTGTCAATGAACACTTCAGGGGTCGATAATGATGATTCTGAAAAACAAACATACCTCAATGCGGCGCAATTGACGAAATGTTTTGCGCATTGGCCGAAACTTCGGCAGGTTACGGTGTATAAAATTGGACAACCCTTTGCTGAAGATGGATATGAATTCGCACCTGCACAATGTGCACTAGATCGGATCGCATTTGAAAGTGGATTTATTTCCATGGCTCAGCTGCGCGCCATGACTGCGTCCTCTCAAGACACTTTACATACGGTCGCGCTCAAGTCCATCAGAGGAATTAGCAACAAGGAACTCACCTCCTGGCTTCTTGATTTCGGACCAAACCTAACAAGTCTCACGCTTCAATCCAACGTCTTTACCCGTTCCGGAGAAGAAGAACTCGCTATTGACGAAACAATTCACCAGATGCCCAAACTATATATCCTCGAAATCGACGGGCCGATAGCAACGGTGCTTACTCTCTTGCGATTCGAGCCCGACACACATGACCATAACTTTGGACGGCGGCGTATAAAAATTAGTGACCCTATGTTGATTGATCCGCATGCTTTTGTGATAGCGCTGCGCACTACTAAATGGAAAAATGTAGACATTGTGGGTTTGAGGATGTTGGAGAAAAATTCGGAGCTGGCCAAGGAGGCTAATAAAGTGGCGAGAGAGAGGGGGGTGTCTTTGTGGATGCGATAGGTATGCGTAGCCGATTTTACAAAGGTAACCCTGTCAGTTCGAGATGGCGCACTGGCGGGTTCCAAAGTACAATTTCAAGAGCCTGACCATGGTTTCAAGGATCTTGCCAAATGTGCCGGAGGTTCTGACCGCTATTTGGTAGAGATGGCCGATATCGAAAAAAAAAAGTCTGTTATGGCTATCATATAATCTCTAAGACACTTTTCGGCTTCGATTTGTTTCCCGTCCTGATTTACGTATAATCTGATAAGGTAAATTCGCCCCCAATTTATTACATACATAAATAAAAGTGGAATTCTTTTACACGAGCCGACGTGATACATAGCTACCCCCCTAAGATTGAATTGGCTATTGATCTGTCTTCCCTTTCACAATTATTTAAGTTCAAAGTGGTATTGTTCGACAGTATTAAGTGTCAGCACCGTACCGGTGGGAATACAATACGGGTTTTTACAGTAGTCCTCAATAGTGTATCCGTACCTTATTTTGTTCAGAATCCAAACTCCTCTACGATACCGCACGTTTCCGTATCAAGGCTGTACGGAATTTTTA
This sequence comes from Dictyophora rubrovolvata, assembly GCA_029959195.1. Lineage (NCBI taxonomy): Eukaryota > Fungi > Basidiomycota > Agaricomycetes > Phallales > Phallaceae > Dictyophora > Dictyophora rubrovolvata. The sequence goes on along the minus strand of CP114127.1, from coordinate 1,595,081 downwards.
ATTGGAGATATACATGAGTTCTGTCACATGTCACACCAGGTTTAAATTGTCTTGCAGGAATACTGTTTTATCCTTTTGGCATGAGATTTAAAATTTTCGTTTAGTAGTTTCGAACCAGCTTATCTTCGGGCAGAAGGGAAATCATGTGAGATAATATGATGTGTATAAGTAGCCTGAAAGTGAAATAAAATAGCTTTTGTTTGTCAAACGGCCGTAAGGGGCCAGGGCGAGTAAGATGATTATATATGCCTTCAATAAAGCCTAAAGTCTCAAGAAGTTCAAAGCGACTTTAAATTCTGACTTTACTAAGTCCGTATCCGGACCGTAAAGGGTAAAGAACATAAGAGAAACGCTTGATGTCGGTAGGAGAAGTCGTTGCATAGCGAAAATTAAAGCAAGGAACAATACAAACGGAAAGCCAATGTTGCAATTCTAGATAGAAACGCAGGAGATATGGGTGTCACCGTGAGATCAAAAGACAAAAATGGGGCGTTCAGATCAAAGACATCCTTATGGTGCCAGCAGGTGTTTTGATGATCTCTGGCACAACAAGGCACTCTTTTGGAAATGGTCAGGCTAGTTTCCGGAACGATTAGATAAGGAAAGGCAAAGGTGTGCTGAGAAGGAAAACAACTTTTATTCGTAAATTCAACTGGAATGATAAAGACGGCATGTCACATAATAGAAAGACTCTGAAAAAATACCAGGTAGTAGCAGGATTCGGGTTGTAATCAGGCTTGCGAGGGAGTAACAGTTAACGGAAGTTCGATTTGTCCAGTCTTTGACCCTTTCACCCTATCCAAGTATCGTCAGATGCAACTATCAACGATTGAGAATAAAAGAAAACTTTACATAGGCTCCATAACACCAACGTTGACTCTAAGGATTTCGACGTTGCCAGGTGGAGGCGAGAACTCAAAGTTCTCCAACAGTTCGAACAAGACAGTTTGCATTTCCAATACCCTGTATAAAACTGTCAGCATACCAAAGCGTCTCGAGATTGGGGAAGGAAATTTTTCATCTCACGCGAAGCGCCATCTGTAAAAGTTCAAGCAAGGATATCAAAAAGCTTCCACAATGAACATACCCAATACAGTTTCTAACCCCGCTACCGAATGTGAGCCTGCAGCAAATTGGTCTCACTTACGTTCTTTTTATGTCGTAAGTAGTGGCTTACAAATTGTTCATGACACCAAGACTGATTTGTTGCTTTTTTTGACCGTCTTCCAAGAACCTTTCGGGTCGCCATACGTCGGCGTCCTCACCCCACACGGATTTATGTCTGATGAATAAGGTCTTTATCAGTCTTGTAGCCGGGGGTTCAGTCACTCGTTAGAGCCGCACCTGTTGTATGCAATAAATGACATAAAGACCTGTCGTCCACGTTCAACCGGGAGACTGGTAATAGTCTCTCCGGTACTGAGTGTTACGGGATGTGACAAGGGAACAATATCATCTCGGGAAGCTTCTCGAAAAATACCGGACACTATGGGATATAATCGTAAAGTTTCCTTTCAAATTTATTGTCAGAATTAACACTTCGGCTTGGTAGTTTTTTGTGGACTAAATACCTTCATCAGAGCGGGAAGATACCGCATTGAATCCAAATCTGAGATAGTCAATTCCCTATCAGCTCTTTCCGCAAGACGTATTCGGGTTGCCTTGATTTCTTCTCTAACTTTGTTTTGGTATTCGGGGTGTCGCGCGAGTTCGTACAGGGCCCAGGATATGGTGAAAGCGGTGGTTTCATGTCCCGCGAAGAAAAATGTTCTAAATCAATTAAATCAAAATGTTGAGAATTACGTTCAAGAGGCTCACGTCAACTGTGAAAGGACTTCCTCATTCGTTATCTTCGTTTTGGGATCTTCAGACAGATTGGCCTTAACTAATAAAAGGTAAGTCCTGCACGATCAAATTACAAGAACAACAACATTACCCAGCACGCTCATAAGATCTTTCGAGCCTTCTTTACCATCAACGTATAGAGCTGTCTGTTGATCGACGACCTCTTGAGCAACCGCGGTGACAGCTGATAAGTAGGGTCTAAGCCTCTTCGAGCTTTTGGTTGGTAAGCGCCTCAAGAGCTTTTGCAAAAATCCTGGAACGTTGCCCATGACGTAGCTAATGACTAAATCGATATCGGGACGTTTAAAGAACGCGGAAACCCTGTGTCACCAAAAATATTGAGTTGTTCAATTGTAGCTGTCGCGATGAGAAAAAAAAGAAATGCAAAGTACGATAAGTCACCATAAATTTTGGCTAGCCTGTTGCTTTGTCCACCTTCTATTGCCTCAAACTCGTACGCAGCAGCAGCTGTGAATAAGTGATATAAATTATATATGAACGAAATGAAAGGATAAAACAAACCGGTCCCAATGACGTCAAGAGCGAGACGGGAGAGCCATGGTACGATATTTACGACGTTAGGATTAGTTTCTTTCGTCGACTCGATTTGCTGCTTGATTTTGTTCACTGTCTATTCTGCTTGTTAACACACGCGAAAATAAACTACGATTAGCAATGATATACCAGCTGTGCTTTATAAGTGAACATCGGGATGAAATGTCTAAGCGTATTGAATGAGAAGGCAGGGGTCATAATTCTCCTCTGTCGGGTGTGTTGAGCTCCTATATTGAATATGAATATGATGAGAGCGCGGTCGAAGTCCCATTAAAATTAATTGATACCATCAGCCCAAACGAGCCCTTTACCGAGAAGCATCATCAAGTGTGATCGTCTTGCACCGGTTTTGTGGAAATTGTATCCCGAAGTGTTCAAGATGTACTGCAAAGCCTGCAAGGTTACGCGTCAACTTTACGGGACGATGACCTAAAAAGTGCCAAATAGTCCAAAACCTTAGGGTCAGATAAGAATAGAGTTTTTCTCTGCCAAATATATGTGGGTGAACTACGCTAATCAGGAGGACAGCTGTCGACTTACATTGAATTCTTCATGTAACCTAAGTACAGATCCATACTTTTCCGTCCATTCGAAATGCGGTTCGGTCATTTCGTCTGCACGGTACATAGCGGGTAAGTTGCCTTTTTTTGTCTTTGTTAGTACAACATCATGATGAAACTGAAAACAATCAACGAACCGGTTAACCATGATGTTGGTGGGGGTCCAGGAAGTTTATCAATAACACGCCGCCGGAAAAGCCCATAGAGAATACGAACAATTGAAAGGACGAGAACACCAGATACCAAGATGGAGATTGAACTCATGATGGCTGGTTGTTACCTGTTGTCACTCTGTAAAGAGCCCACGAGCGATCAATATAACCAATCTAACGTTTTATACTACGGGCACTCGCTGAATTCAACAATCAAGGGGCGCAAGAAACATGAGTTTTCAAACATGAGTAAGACTCCAAACACATTTACGACAGCGCGTGGAGCAATTTTTTTCTTCAACTCCTATTAAGGGCAAGTCCGACCGTGTATCTCCAGGTATGCCACGGCTGAGGGTGAAGCGAAATTATTTTCGTTTCGCCATTCTTCGGATTATATTTCGAACTAAACAAACTCGGGCAGGGCTGGACAAAAGCCATGTTGATGTGGCTTGGCCTATTCATGTTGCGTCAGCGGCATTAAGTACAAGCCTGACATGACATGACATGTTGTCACACAAACACGGTCTAGTGACGCAAAAAACTGTTAGCCGCCAAGCTATGAAGATAGTGAAGTTCTTGAATGATACTCAGTCCAGATACCCGGACCGCTAAAAAAGCTCCAGGAGAAGAAGCATTTACACACGCCAAACTTGGGCAGCGTGGGACGCGTCGTTTAGTTCAATACCATTACCTACATATCTCGGGTAAAAAAAATACACCTCCAAGCTTCTTGAACATTCACATGTACGTAACTACACTTGAGTCCAACTGATTTGGGTTCTGAGTCAGCAGTCAAGGTATACAAGATATGTAAGAAGACGTCAAAATAGTTATTACATATTCTTTTCCCTTCCACTTTCGATCTGCTAATACCTTGGGGCTTTTAATCGAATTGAGAGAGAGAATTCTATCTTAGAGCTCAGGCTTATAACCGAACATGCAGTCACCAAAAAAATAAAGGAATTCAACTGCTCAACATTGTGGCGGTCGGCGGAAGTGTCGAGTTAGTCGACATATTCCTTACTCTGCAATATTACGACTACAACTTGGCCAACAAAAAACTGGTAAACCAATCAAGTCATTAAAATGTCTCTTTTACGTTTTCGTTTGTTGCCAATGCATATCCCGCCCATTGACAAGCATGATTTTTAAGGCATGCTCGAACGATTTGTGCTTGCTCGTAACAGAAGGGGTGATTAATCAACCTTGAGTGTGATCATTTTCCCAGTGCGTTACAGCGTCAAAATTTTGGTTGTACGCGTTAGATACGCAGACCTTCAGATGCCTTAGTGTAAACGTAAGTCGCACCGTGCGTGTGTTCTAGAAAGTCCCCGAGGATACCTAAGTAGAACACTAAGAGGCAGGCCATAAGCGTAATTTCAAGGCGTAATTCAATATCAGACACGACAAATAATATACGCTAACAAAATATCAAAACTCGAGATTGTGACCAGAAACGAATGGTAGATAACTCCGGGTTCTGTGGCCGGGACTTTATTTACTAGTTCCAAAGGGAAAGACTTGAGTGCAATTGTGCCCTTTCACCGCAGAGTAGAAAAAGTCCAAATTAGTATTGAGACTAGCTCTGAGCTGACCAGTAGGGTTAGGATACTGTATTTTCAAAACGCGGGAGACGATATCTTCATAAATTCCACAAAAGTCAAACAAATCGGGAGTGTCGGGCTTTGAGGTGAAATTGTTAGCGCCATCATTGACACCCGGAGTGAAAGGATGCCTGTCAAAGACCTGTTGAATAAGGGGCGTTACGGTTGGAAAGCTGACCGGGGCTGGTTGACGATGGAATCCTGCTGGCATCATATTTTTGTCAAAGAAAGATCGAGCCACCTCGAGTTTGAGTTGTCCATTGTTAAGACGGCCGTCCACGAAAAATATTGTGGGGAAAACAGCTTCTGAATAGGCGGATAATATACGTGGAGCGACAAAGGTGAGTTGGGGGTTGGTTTGAATGGAATCTTGAAGACGCTGGTGGCGAAGCTCGGCAGCTACGTTCATGTCGTATGTACCGTTAACTCCATATTTTTGAGAAAATGAAGTAAACTGGCGGATGAGTGATTAACCTTGAATAATTCTTTATCAGGTGAATATGTCATACTTTGTCGAAAAGGTCTTCGTTGAACTTTACTTGGTTCCCAAAGAAAGCGTCAACACGAGTCATGCTCGTGTCGCCTTTTTATAATATGAGTCATAACGCACAATGCCAATAATATAATGGTATCAAACACCTTCGAAAGTTCCATGGTGGGACAGACCTCCTACCGAAGCAGGTTTCGGAGGATCGGGGCCGGTTTGCGAAGTTTTTCCTCCGATACTCATGAGATTCGTCAAAGGATTCCCGTTCAACAAGTGTGCTTGGTAGACCAAAAATTTTGCAAAATCATTTCCCAAGTTGTACCCTAGTTCACTACTCTCAGTTAATGTGTGAGAGAACGTCAAAGATCGCCAAACCTTCCATGACGGCCGTTATAAGCTGGTCTGGTCTGGCAACGCCGGACCTAGGAAGGTACTACCAAATGCGATTCAAACGGGCCGTAAGAGGAACGCATAAAGGTACGTACATTATGGTTAGCAAGGGTGTTTAATCCGGGACATGGTCCACGAACATCAGTGGGTCCAGGAGGGATGTAGGGGTGTATAGGGTCATTGACCATCTTCATAGAGTCATCCTTTAAAGGACCGGGAGGATTAGGGATATTTGCGATATGTTTTCTGACCATAAAATCGTCGACGATGTTTTTTCCGAGTCTAAAAAGAGACTTGTAGTGCCCCGGGTGGGCAAGTGTGAAAGGAATGACAAGAGATAATACTAGTGCAGATTTTATGATTATCATTCTCTTTAACCCGTATAGGTGTCAAATGATGTGAGACTAAGTAGTGAGGAATGTGAGGTAAATTTTCCAGACCGGTAGACCCGCTTTTATATGGACGAAGGGTTAGACTCATGCCCCTTCACGTTCAGCCTTGCCCTAGCGATCGGAGATACATAATCCTAATTTATCCAGCAAATCACATAACTGCGGACCGCTCAATGTTAGAATCCGGCGTACTAAGCGCCAGTATCACGCCCTATACGCGTAGTACAAGCGCGTCACCTCTCCCCTAGTCGTCGTTACCGACCACTAGGGAAGAGGTGAGAAAACCATATCGATACAATAACATAACGTACTTACACACCTGTAGACTAATTAACTTACACTCAATACTTCAGGCTATGTACTTATTGCTCTGTCAGCGCTTTTAAAGAAAGAAATACATTATATTTCGAATTCGTTGGGCAAATAAGAATGAGGGACATATTTGGATCGGGATTGAGGCCGAGGCTGCTGATGGCCAAGGGGCTCCGGTAACTTTTTTCCCTAGTATTTCGGCCCTCCTACCCCTTAACTGAGGAAATTTTCCTGTATATGAATATGTGCATCTACGTTTTAAACATTGAGGGAGGCTTATGATTTGTACTTCAGATGGCATATATATTCAAATTGGAGAAGAAAGGCCTGAGTTTGAACGCTGGTATCATAAAAGACTGCGGGGCTCCCCGAAATATCTACGCAGTGCCACCAGGGATACTTTTGCCGTGTCACCGATCAAATTTATTCATTGGCACATCATTTATAACGACTGTTAAGGGTGCCGCCTTGTCCGAGGTACGACTAGTATCGCCTCAAAATCCAGCAGCACTACCGGCATTATATCATACCGAAGAAGACACTTCCGGCATGACCGGATGCAATGAAGCTGCTTTTTAAATACGTGAACAAAACAAAACGCTTCGAAAAACCTTACGGAACGTTCGAAGAGCCAAAACCAAGAGAGAGAAAGCAAGCAAGAAGGACAGGCGCAGCCCGAGAGAAACCGGGGAACAATGCATAAACCCATTTTCAACAAAACAGCACAAGCACAAGTGCAAACGGATGAGCGCGAGAGCAAGGAAATGTAACATCTTATTAGGGGAAGGAAAGGATATAAATACAGATCGAGCGCGCTAACATGCAAACACCGAAAGTAAAAGTCTCAAAACATAGGGCCCAGCCCTCAGAGACTACTTGGAATCACACTACACACACGAGGGTGTCAACTGTGACCAGAAATTTCTGTCGGTATTATTGTCAGCAATCTGCACGGGAAAGTTCAATATAAAGCTAGGCACAGCCATGTAACAATATTCCGTAGCGCGGTTCCTAACTCCTACCACTTTGAGGCCATATTTAAATGGTCGTATCTTGATAGAATCGGAATTCCTTCAATTTGATATGAAGCAAGTCGAACTATTCAACAAATTGGAGAGATAGGAACTGTAGCGTGAGAGTGCGTGCGCGTTAGGATCACCAACAGGAAATAGCCGGAAATTCGAAACAATCAAAGATTCAAAGCTATTCAGTGTGCGCGGGTACAAGCGTTTCTCGAGGCCTCGTTCAAAACTAAGCTCAAGGTTTGTTTGGAAGCCGCTTATGGAGCAGTTTTCTGGAAGGACATCCACATGGTAAAGGTTTGAGAAGTTAAACCTAAATACACGCTTAACTGAGGAGGGTGACCCTAATTCAGTTTCCCATTCAGTTATTGGCATTTAATCTTAAGCGATGTGGAGTGGAATGTTGTGATTGGGTAATTACAGGTTAAATGAAAAATAACCTGCACTTCAGTTGGGCGTATACGACGTGCGAACGTGCCAGAGCAACAATCGTCTATTGAGTTTGGCGTATTGAGTTGATGAAGAGCTTCCGTAAGGATGGCAAGAGGAAAACTGCAGCGAGTCCCACTGCCGTCGATATCCTGTCAATGCCTATTTAAAACATTACTCTCCATATCCCTTCACCCAAGGAGTTCTATCTTGCATTTTTGCGCCGCTGTAGTGATGACCAATCCCCTTATCCTTGCTAATATACGCATTGAAGGGAAGTCGACGATTTTCGAGGGAGAAGTTTGGACTCGCGGTCGTCCTGTAACGACCACCAGCGGTGGGACCCATTGCTGTGATGGCACAAACAATGGCGCCAATTGCTGTCCTGGAGCGACTTGTACTACTGCTCTGGCGGATGCGGCGGAAAAGAATGGTTTCACATTCGATGCGTAAGTCCATAATAGTAAGTGTATGCCCCAGACCTTGACTCTTATACAGAACCTTTGATCCCAAATACGACGATTTCTTCATCACGAGGATCGGGGATACAACCCAAACAGATAAAGAATTTTGGCGTTTATTCCTTAATTTCAAAGACACCAAGGGGGGTTGTCAACAGGAAGTCAAGTCCACGGACAAGATCTTGTGGGCTTTCAATGGATTCAACAAGAAGTATTTCTTGTCCCTCTCCGGGCCAGAAACGGCTCAAGTAAACCAGCCCATTACCGTAACAGTTATTGATGGAGTAAGCAATGTCCCTATACAAGGAGCAAGCGTTGGTGGGCGGCTGACGGATGCTGACGGACATGCTACTTTGACGTTTAACACGGTTGGAGTACATGTTTTGAAGGCCGAACGTGAGGATTCGATTCGGTCGAATGCTCTCAAAGTAACAGTCACAAACTAGTTAGGTAGAGACTGAAATTGTATAATATGAGAAATTGAACTTCGAATGAGAAATTTGTTTGGTAATACGAACGCATGTAAGCCACTTTACACTTTCGCCGGCTACCTGTATAAGATAGGCAAATCAGCGACCCCAATATGTCCGGCCTGCGAAATGGAGACAGAAACCGTAACGCACTTTCTCTCCATATGCCCTCGATACGACACGCACCGCTTGAAGATACAGCGACACTTCAGACAACACACCGTCCCAAAGATCCAATTGCTGAAAGATCGAAAAGCGACGAAAGTCCTTTTTGAATACATCAACAAAACATGTCGCTTCATGCAAACACACGGAAAACTAGACGAACCAAAAGGGAGACAGAGAAGAAGAGGATGAAGCAGTACGGTGGGAACATCGATCCCCACGACACCTCATTACGCGCCTGACGAGCGGAGAAATAGGGGATGTCAGAGTAGGTCGTTTCAAGGCCGTTTCGCTGTCCGTTTCGAGATGTCGGGAATACCTCGGGAATACCACTTATCCCGGTTCAACTCTGAACACCCCCGCTGCCCGTCCGTTTCGATGACCGTTTCGTGCGCCGTTTCACCTATGCATTGTACAGTTGCTCAAAAAAATTTTATATGATTTATTGAAGAAATATTTCTAGAAATTCTCCTTAAAAATTCATCCCTGACCGAGAACGACCGATGGGTGAAACGGACAGCAAAACGGCTGCCGTTTCGCTCAGTTCAGTGAGAGGCGTTTCACTCGTTTCGCCGTTTCACCAGCCGTTTCACTGAAATCGAAACGGACGGCGAAACGGCCTTGAAACGACCTACTCTGACATCCCCTAATGACGCGATACGGCCATCTCAACGAGTTAAAGTCCCGGCACATAGGGCTCAGCCCCCAGGGATTTAATAGATTCACACACACTTTCGCACTGGACAAATCACAGAAGCTTCAGTTAACTAGTCTGATTGTCAAATTAATTAGTGCCAGAGAGGAAAACGAAGTAGTTGTAATATATGATATATGATACCTCAATGCCGCTTTTGTCATTGGTACTTTTCTTTTTAGGGAGAAGCATTCTAATCAAGGCTACAAATTTCTTTGAGTCACATTCAAAACGCTTACCTTGGACTGCATGCACAAGAGTTTTCCGCTCAGCTGAAAAAAGCACACAATATCGCCGCATGTTGAACGTTTAACTGTTAAACCCCGGACCTTTTGACATTTCGTTTTAGTATTAACACACAAGACAAACGTTACACGCCTGCTAAATAAATTATATCAAGAACTCCCCAGTGAGAATCAAATATCTGATATATATATATATATATATATATAATTGTCTGCTAAACGCGTTCAATCCCGGCCGTCTCCAACGATCTCAGTCTTTTCCGAAAGGAAAGACTTGCGTGCAATTATGACCTTCTACCGAAGAGAAGAAAAAGTCCAAATTGGTATTAAGAGCCTCTCTGAGCTGACCAGTAGGATTAGGATACTGAATTTTCAAAACACGAAGAACAATATCTTCGTAAATTCCACAAAAGTCGGACAGAGCAGGAGTTTCAGGCATCAACATGAAATTGTTAACACCATGATTGACCCCCGGAACGAAGGGATGCTTGTCAAAGATTTGTTGAACGAGGGGCATTATGACCGGGAAACTGACTGCTGCTGGCTGACGGTGGAATCCTTCTGGCATTATGTTCGGACCAAAGAAATCTCGGGCGGCTTTGAGATTGAGCTGTTTGTTATTCAGGCGGCCGTCTACGAAAAAGGTCAAGGGGAAGATAGCTTCTGAGAAAGCAGACAATATCCGTGGAGAAGTGAAGACGAGTTCAGGGTTTGTGTGAATCGAGTCTTGAAGACGTCGGTGACGGAGTTCAGCTGCGGCGTTTATATCATACGTATGGTTGACACCGAACACTATAGCGAAGGCTTCAAACTTGTTGTTGCGGTTAGCTAGATAAATTATTTTGGGACAGTGTATCATACCTCGTCGAAACGTCGTTCATTGAAAACCGCTTGATTGCCAAAGAAAGCGTCAACACGTGTCATGCTCGTATCGCCTGAACATAAACACAACTTTTAGGTCAAAGATATTGAAAAGTATAACGACAAACAGTACCTTCGAAGGTCCCATGAAAAGTCAAGCCTCCTACAGCGGCTGGTTTTGGAGGATCAGGACCAGTTTCGGGTGTTTTCATTCCGATACTCAAAAGGTTCGTCACAGGATTTCCGTTCAATACGTGGGCTTGGTAAGTTAAAAATTTCGCAAAATCGTTTCCCAGGTTGAATCCTAACGATATATTTTAGAAAAGCGGGCTAAAAAGCTAGAACATTACTCTATACCTTCCATGACGGCGGATACGATCTGATCTGGTCTCGCAACACCTGACCTGGGGAGGTACTGACAGAAGCAAGTCAACGGGGACGAACGGTGGAAAATAATTTCAAAGTTACGTACACCATGATTAGCAAGGGTATTCAACCCAGGACACGGTCCACGAATATCATCGTGTGTAGGGGGGATGAAGGGATGTGCCGGATCGTTGACAAGCTTGATGGAGTCATTTTCCAAAGGACCCGGGGGATTGGGGATAACTACGTCCGGATAACTGAGTATAAATTGGTCAATATCTCTTTGGCTAAGCCCAGCAAGAGATTCATAATGTGAGAATGCAAACGCAGAAGAGATGAAAAGAGACAAGAGTGCAGATTTTCTGGTCATCCTCTTTTATTCTGCGTCAATGTCAAGCGGGGTGAGTATGGGCGAGTTTCTAACCGGATTGAGGCCACGCGTTAGACTTATATATTCATTATCTTTAAATAATTTGGAACAGAGTCGGGGTTTCGCGGTCCCCCCTCCGGTTAAATCTTGAATAGCCTGTTTCAGGAACACGGTATCATCTGGCAAGAGATCCACCCTACAGCGCCGAGTGTATTGAAATGAGTCATCTGAGTTGTATTTGAATGTGAAATTCCTGCATGAACCAGCAAATTCAACAGGTGGTGACTGTCATTTATATTTGCTTTGAATTGCTATCAATCAAACACATTTGGCGCATGAGCTCCACGCTGCATCTGCATAATACGGTCATCAGTGATTTGGCTTAGGGATGGGGGTGGAAACTGAGGGTGATAAATACCGCCGGTCCTTCCCTGCCATAATTTATAAGGGCTGTACGTATGGTTTGCAATTGCTCCAATGATTGTTCAACAAGCCGAATAGCCCGACGAATAGGATAACGGGCAATTCTGGTTTAGCCAATTTGGGCTTGAAAGGAAAGGAGTTCCTGTCTCGTCGCGGTGTCGGTGGTAGGTTGGGTGGCGAGCTGTGCTCAGATGGGCGCGCTCCTTGCTCGGCGGATTCGGACGCCATCCCTTGAAATGACACGAGACTCTATTTCCACATCTATGTATACGACTACGGCATGAGAATGCAAGATTTGATGCCCAGGGTGAGGTGGTGGGAACGAAATTTTGGACGACGGACAGGGACCGATGATGATGAGGATGGTTACATGGTGAGCGCCTGAGCGTCCGCGAGCTCGACAGGGCTGGCTGCCCGTGAGCGCTTGTCAAGGAAAAGAGTGATCATTTTGCAATAATTTCCATGAAGGACATTCAGTTACATTATTGCTTGAGAACCTTAGTGCTGCATGCGAACGCGTGAGAGCGATAGTCGTCCATTGAGAGGAGCTCAGCAGTATCGTTTGTTGAAAGCTCTCATGAGAAAAACGCACAGGAACAAACTGTCAAGGGACAACCGGGGCGTGTCCCACGTCAATGGCACCGCTGTGGCCATTTCAATACAACCTTTCGTCAGGTTTTGTCTCTCAAAAAACTATGCCCTTCGGACTTCTTTTGGCGACCTTGCTTTGCGTTTTCATATCTTCTGGATTTTGCGCCGGGGCAACGGTGGTTAATCCTCTTATCCTCGCCAATATACGCATTGAGGGAGCAAACTCGACGATTTTCGAGGGGCACGTTTTCACTCGGGGTCATAATGTAACCACGCCCAGTGGCGGTACCCATCCATGCGATGGCACAAACAATGACGCCAATCCCCTTCCTGGAGCGACTTGTACGACCGCTCTCGCAGATGCAGCAGAAAAGCATCACTTTCCTTTCGATGGGTAGGTCCATCCATATTCCATGTGTATGTCCCAGGCTCCGATTCATGGGATGTTAATGGTTACAGAACTTTCGATCCCGAATTCGACGATTTCCTCATCACGAGCATCGCAACTTCGACACAAACGTCTACGGAGTTCTGGGGCTTGTTGCTCAACTTCCAGTTCACGGCCGTGGGAGGGTGTCAACAAGAAGTCAAGCCGACGGACAAAATTCTGTGGGCCTTCAATGCCTTCAATAAGCAGCATTTCCTGTCTCTCTTCGGTCCTAGAGCAGCCCGAGTGAAGCAGCCTATTACAGTAACGGTTATAGACGGATCGACGAACGACCCTATAGAAGGAGCAAGTATTGGTGGGCAACTGACGAACGCCGACGGACACGCTACTTTGACGTTTGGCACGGATGGAGTACACAATTTGAAAGCCGAACGTGCAGATTCAATTCGATTCAATACTCTCAAAGTAATCGTTACGAATTGATTTGGGTAAAAGACTGGAATTGTAGCACGAAGGAAATTGAATCAATGATTGAGTCAGGTTGACCAGTTAGAAAACATTCATTCACGTGACTAGTTCATTGGCTGATGAATGTGACACGCGTGACATCCAACTCATTTGGACACCACAAGGCTGGCACCCAATACAAGCACCTTCACGCGTCTGCGTTTATCGATTTCTACCTTAAAACGAACTAAATCGATGCCCAAAGTTTCCAAGACCGATTTTTACGCTGTTCACATTGGAAAGCAGCCAGGTGTTTACCACTCTTGGTGATCAATCTTCCCGTTTCCTCTCACTTCAAAAAGATCATGAAAACTCAAGCTATCTGAAAGGAAAGAGTGTGAAGACCAAGTTAAAGGATTTCCAAAGGCTTCGTACAAGAAATTCCGTAGCGCTTTAGAAGCCGATGCGTTTGTTAAACAAGGGCCACGATCGTTGAATACAGGAGGATCGACATCTGCATCTGCACCTGAAGTCGTAACCACAACAGTATCTTCATCAATTCCTCCGTCTTCCTCGTCAAGCACAAAGAAAACATATCTTGAGAGAAAACACGAGAAACGAACGACAGACAATGTCAATGATGCCACGAACGAAAAGGATTGGGACGTTGTCTTTACTGACGGAGCTTGCTCGAATAATGGTAAAGACGGGGCTATTGCTGGAATAGGCGTGTGGTGGGGAGAGAATGATCCCAGGTAAGCCTTATTCTTGTCTGCATGGATATCATAGTAAACGTTTTTCAAGGAACATATCAGAACGTTGTCCGGGTGCTCAGACAAATAATCGCGCAGAGCTGATAGTAAATTCATCATTGATTAATCATACGAAAACGAAAGAAGACTCATTAGCATATCTAGGCTATCATCAGATTACTAGAGACACATTTGATTACCCCCAAACCCCTTTTAATCAAGACGGACTCCTCCTACTCGATATCCTGTAAGTAGTTCATTTCGATTTTTCTCTTATAATGCACCATTCTGAGAGCCACGTCATTCTTTTCTAGGTATTCGCGACTGGTTATCCAAATGGAGAAAACAAAATTGGAAAACGGGCACGGGTACAGACGTCAAAAACAAGGAGCTTATTACCCACCTTTCGGATCTTCTAGACGAACGAGCTTTAAAGGGACAACCTGTCAAGTTTCAACACGTCCGCGGACATCAAGGAATACTTGGGAATGAAGGTGCCGACAAACTCGCTGTACGGGGGTGTTCATTGCCCCATTTTGACAGAGAATTTAATACACCGGACGCCGCCACTCAGAAGGAATATGAAAGTAATTGAAGTAGACCGCATGGGTTCGAATGAATGGTCGACGAAGGTGAAACAAGGATCATCCAAATACCAACCATCCCAACTCCAAGCACACGCGCGATTTGTGTGGAACCTAGTTAGTGTTTCGGGGATAAACTCTATTTGAAGAAGTCCCTTGAAGAAGAATCTATCACGATTCAGTCTGTCGATGTTCATCAATTACCTTTTATTCAAGCAATTACCTGTTTCCGTGTTCATAAAGATCTAGAATGGAAACATTCTGGAAATTAATAACCATTACCGTAGAACTAGACCGCTCTTTTGAGTTTTTTCTCGGCTTTCTTAGGAAGTACTAATAGCCCCGATTTAACGAAATCAAAAATAACCGTAAGTCGACGTTCCCATGAGAATGGCTTTTGGCGTGACGCGCGCACAGACAGTGCAACATAACACAACCTAAGAAAACATCGACTTTGAATCCGCCTTTAAAACAGTGTCAGAACTTCTTGGATATAAATTCAAGTTTATTTCAAAAGTCATGGTAACTGTACATTTAGTGGGCATTGGACATTTACGAACACAAGACATAATCGGATGAGAACATGGTTTCACAATGATATTCGAGATTGCAAACATCATTGTGAAACCACAAAAAGTGTTGTCCTTATTCATGAAGCATGTTACAAGAATCATCGTATATCTCCCAATGGCCCCATATTCCTCCAAATAGCCCCTATGTACGATAGCAAAAGTCAGAGAAGAGGAAAATAACATCTATACACGTACCTTATTTTCACAGGACAATGGGACTTGGGCCGTATTCTGCAATGTGAGAGGTGTGGTCTTACACATTATATCCCACAAATGGGGATCTCGAATGCTCCAAAGACGAGCTGACACCATCTAATACGGATGTGATCTTCAACCTCTACGTTTTCGGAGGTAATAGTCACGATGTTGGCTTACCCTTTTATTAGTACCTGCAGGACGTGAATAAGAGCTATGTACCTTGGTAGTAAAGGAAAATGTACTAACCAACACAATGCTGCAATGATGATAAGTAACTCATGCGTAACTCTAAGTGCATAAAATATACGTACATCTCTGGAAATAGAGCCCCAAAAAGGCGTGCATTCATTGACATTACTTATCGACCAATATGCGACTACAACTCGACGTCTGTTTTCTTCCTGCCAATAAACATCAGTCATGAGCACTTTTGAGTCACATCGATGTAAGAGCGAGTTATATCAATCACAAATATTTCACATCTATCTGGAGGTATTAGCTTTTGTCCATTGAACATGAGCTCCGTTGTTTCGCAAGCTTCCTTCCAATATCCATCCGGAAGATAATTGAGCAAGACGGTGGTGTATTCGCCTGAATAATGAGGAAAGTAAAGTCAAACGTGAAAGGAAGATTTTGATTGATGGGGGTAAAACTCACCGACGCCAGATCGCAAACATGACTTGGGTTGAGGTGTGTTCCAAGATACCCCAGCTTCATGACGATACCGAACCCTTTCTTCTTTCATGCATTCCTTATCTTTGACCATCTGTACATATCCCCAAATACCATCTACGCCCTAGGCAAAGTCAGCGACTAACAGAATTAAAAAGCTATATAAATATGTGGATACTTTGTTCTGGCAGGAAATAGGCAAATATGTCTTTTCACCGGAATGAAACGGGGTCGTCATGCACACGTCTTCCCACTGTGTATCATTTTGAATGTACATGAGACGCGCGGAGACAATCTAAATCTCGCGATTGATAAATGTGAGTTTTTTCAGGAGTAGTAATCGTTACCTTATCGGATCCTAACAAGTGATCGTGAATTACAAGTCCAGGAAGGATGGTATGAGCTCAAGACTAACCAGTGCATTGCTACATGATTTACAAGTTAGAATTGTCGTCGATGATAATGATAAAAAGACGAACTTCGTTTTCAACCAAAAAATATGGTCTACATCCGCCATCGTCTACATGCCAGTGGCCAATGACTTCGTTGTCCTAGGGAAAAAGAAAGCTAATCAATTTCAAGAGCTTTTTCTGGATACGTAGACAGGCTTACGACAAGTTCACATTTGAATGGAGATTTCATTTTCCTGTCATGTATAATCATCTGCGTCCTTTCGCAAGCTTCGACCCAGTAATTATCCGTCACATAATTAAGTAGTGTAGCCGAATGAGAACCTACGAACCAAAACATTACAGTTGAAAGCAGAGGAATGAACTGTATTTACGCAAAGCATATCGCACACAAGATCCCTTTACTGGTGAGCTCCACGCCACCCCTGCTTCATGACGTCGAGAATCTCGCTCTTTAATCGCTAAAATAAATCGGGGAAAGCTCTCTCGCACAACCTCGTAAAACTCACGGTATACACCGATTTGAGAGTAAATGAAGATCATAATAAAAGTCATGCCAGGAATCAAAATGAGAGGAAGTATGGGTAAAATTGATTTCAGGCCCGGTGGTACGACAATGGTCATGATGTGATGAACAATGGTGGGTGGCGAAGCGAGAAGCGGCGAGCGCTCATTGGAAATATCAGTCTGAATAGATCCATAGTCGTCGTTAGGAACGTTGTTCTCGAGTGGTGACTGAGAATACGGTGGCGGAGGACGACGTGGATGACCGCGCATGGTGGTGATCGATTAAGTGTAAGCTAGATTACGTATGCTCGTGTTTACGTAATCATTCCTCCAGTTCTCCGATACCGTTCGTGAAAACTGCACGTGTTTCCAATTTCATAGTTTCTTTTCTCTGTCATCACTCCTCGTTTAGTTACCAATAATGACAGATAAGATATCTCCTCAACAGGAATCAATTGAGACTCGAGAACATTTTTATCACGGCCATCGAGCGCAATCTTTTTATATCTCCCGTGACAATGATGCAGAGCTAGTTGAGATACGAGCACGTCAACGGACATTTGACGGTGCGGCATATCGCACCGCAATGGGAAATTTGTCATATGCAATTGTAATTTTGAAGTTGTTTGATACCAGATTTTATCGAAGTAAGTTTCAGCTTTTTAATTGTCTGTCAATCCATCTTCATCTTTTTTTGGTACTGCATAATTATACAGTCGGTATTTTGTATACCGTATTAAGCATCGTTCTTTTTATCCTGGCGTATTCTCGGAGCCAACGCTCCAAACACGACTTCGCCGACATCCATCAACCCGTCCCTGTTACCGCTGTCGACGCAAACGTTGATCAAGACAAACGAAGACCTCTAACGCAGCGGTCAGGCTCGAAGAAGATTTTTGGTCGCGCTTTCAAAACGGCTGGTTGGAGCGTCATCGCCGTTTCATCAGTGGTATTTGCCGTTGAAGTAGCGTTATTTGTCTTGATCTTAGATCTTTGATCTTTGAAACGCTGGGATTTTTTTTTTTCTGTAGTTTTAATGCTTCTGTTCTCCCCGTTTCTTAATTAATTAAAATTCTTCTAATTCTATGTCTTAAATGTGACTTTCAAATTGATTAATCTTGTAAAAAAACTGAAATGTTTGATGGTAATGTTTATGAAAGGTTTTTTTTATTCCCTGTAAAATCTATAATAACCAATGAGTGGCGTTCACGCCCTCCTAACCATTTAATTCTTCTCCCCCGTGAGGCCTTATTATCGACATGTCCGCCAGCAGCGCCAACAGCAGGCATGAGTCGTTGTCGAAGTTGGTCGACAACATATTCGACCGCTATACTGTGGTCCCGTCCAGCGTAACAGACGAAGAGGAAATCGACGAGCTGCGCGTGTCCTTCGAAAACTTGTAAGAAATATTTATTTCAATTGTCTCTGCCCCCCCGCTGACCTTCATGTGCTGACAGAGGATCATCCGAAGTTCACCCGGAACACGATAACCATCCCAGTGATGCGGAAAGCCGACAAGACGGTGTCGGGAAGGATAAACATTCTAACAATCGAAACTCGACTCCTTCAGTGGGCAGGACAGTTGACCCGCGCGAAATCCAACTACCTTCAAGTTCGGCGGACACGGGAGCGTACGCTCGAAAAACAATACCACAAACGTTATGGGAAACGATGGTATGATTTTCCCCTTCTTTTCTCTTTGTTTTCACTTCCATAAATACCCTCTAGGCTGAAGCTAATTCACCATCGTCCAGCAACGACATCTTCAGCCCGTCACAATCCATTGTCAACATCGACTCTGATTCTGACGGCGACATGGAGGCGACGACGGCCTGTGAACGTTGTCTCAAGAATAATATCGAATGTAAACCTAATCCCGGCACTCGAGGAATCGCCTGTCTTAATTGCAGGTCAAAAAGGAGAAAGTGCACCTTCGTTCCCGGTCCAAAATCAAAACCTGGAGCGGCAGGTATCAGCACACCACCCGACGGGTCTTTCGATTCGTTCAGGAGTGAGCTATATGCGTTTACGGACTCAAATGATGAGAGCTTTGAGCTGGACTCATATCGAGTCACTTTGCAGCGTGTGTTCGGTAAGGTGTCATATTTGACAAAAGCGCACGAGGACCGTTTCGCGAAACTGGAGGCTCAGTTGAGCCGAATCGAGCACAAGCAGGATATTATTCTAAAGAGAACGGAAGATAGCGGGAAATAATAAAACACTTTATTTTCTGTGTATCTCTAAATCCTAAAAATTCCGCTTTCTCTTGTAGTTTCAACGTATAAAATAAGATAATTGTCAAGTATGTATAATAAAGCAAATACGCGTCAATGACTAAAAGAGAATTATATGAAGTATATCAAAAGGAATTGTTGGCCTCGTTATCGTAAGGCAAGGCAGCGCTCGTCAAGAAGACTTTCAAGTCTCTCTAAACGTCTGCATTGCTGCGCTAGATGTGAATCCAACAATAGAAAGGCGACAGATAAGCTGCCAGTTGGTGGTATACAGAGGTTCCAGCGTCGAACTGCGGAAGCTAGTAATGTAATAGTCATATTTAGGTTTGCGAAAAAGGAACGGAGTCCTTCGATGGCGACCTCTGCTTCTAAGATAACAAAAATATTTAAACATGAAATCCGGTTGATCTTAGTGTTGGTAAACTCCTGGATCTGGAGAGACAGGAGCAAAGCAGTCCGATGCGGCACAATGATCATGGGACAGGAAGTAAGTCTTGGACATTTCGATAATGACTCATTATCATATTGTCCGTGTACATCATCTTGAGTTCCCGTTTCATATGATTTTTTGGGACACATCAAGGCTGATATGGAGTTGTCCACAGCTCCAACGGACTTCACGCCATCTGGACCAAGGGGTATGAACGGCATATGTCCATAATCAGAGACGTATATATACACAGAGCATGATACCCTCATTCCCCACAATCAATTCGTCTTCATTCCCTCCATCCCTACCTATGTCCCCCGACCCAGCCTTTTGAAGTTTCTTCTCCCATCTCTCTCCTGCACACATCTTTGCAACGACCAACTTTCTCTCATGATTTTCCTTCACCTTATTCTTCCCCCGACCCCGCTCTTGAAAATCGCACCTGTCGATATCACACCACTTAACGAATTTCAGGCAATTATCGTCAGCGCATTCACCATGCCGATCTGTCCAGAGGTGAGCATCCCCTCCTCAGATTCGGCATGAATAGCTAGATGTCTATGCCGATTACGTCTGCTTGTGTCCTTCAGAAGTCTGTCATAGGCTTCTCCCGTGAGAGGAAACATGTATAGACAACGACATGCCTCTTTCCCCTCGTGAATCTCCTTCTCAAAGAGAAGGTCAATTAAATTTCCCCCGTTTTGGGAGCAAATCTGGTTGTACTTTTTCTCCCTCTCTTTACGGGGATATTCCTTGACCATTGATTCATAAATGGCCTCTCACTCCTTCGTCGGTATAAGTTATGCACTGCGCAATGAGTCCTTGAGCGATATGCCGTTTATGAATCTATGGTCAAGGAACATCCCCGTAAAGAGAGGGAGAAAAAGTACAATCAGATTTGCTCCCAAAACGGGGGAAATTTAATTGACCTTCTCTTTGAGAAGGAGATTCACGAGGAGAAGGAGGCGTGTCGTTGTCTATACATGCCCCCTCTGACGGGAAAAGTCTCTGACAGGTTTCTGAGCGACATAAGCAGGCGTAATCGGCATAGACATCTAGCCATTCATGCCGAGTCTGAGGAGGGGATGCTCACTTCTGGACAGATCGGCACGATAAATTTCCTGACGGTAATACACTTCCCCTCTCGCGGGAAAAGTCTGTGACGCATTTTTGAATGAGGGAATATGGAGTCAAAAGTTATGAGGTGTTTTTTATTATAAAATAGTTCATGCGTCCCCTCCCCATCGAGGGAAAGTGTTTTTGACAAATTGTTAATATGAATTGTATCCTTTGGATTAGACATCTTCTATTGACCCTTGTAATAATTAATCAACAGGAGCTTGCAAGATGGGATGGGACGCAGTTTATTCAAGTGGTTATTGAACATAGCCACGAACGGTTGTGTACTATTTGAATTCTCGTACAGATGCAAATAAAATTGATACGAAGAGTGACCGTCGTCAGACCACTTCGTAAGCTCCTCAACGATAAGGGTGAGAATAGCACACACATCTGCCCATGTGGCCACTACTCCAGAGTGGAACTGTGCTCCATCCGCGGAGAAGCATTGAGCACCGAAAATCCATTACGAAGTTTAGAGACCAATAAAGTCAAAGGAACCGGTTCTACTGACTCTTTTAAGATTTCCAGTTACGTGCTCCGCTGAACACAGTAGGGCTGAAAGACATATTTTCTAGTACTTGTCAAAATGAACACAACAGATGTCTACCGTCGAGATGGAGCGTTGAACCTCTGCAGTCTGAGTATCTGGGTGTCTGGCCCGGATATTTATTTACTGACACAGTATGTATATGTACATGCGTCTCCCTAGATCACCAATAATGACAGAAAGATCCGCTAAGGAGCAATGTCCTCGGAGAATATTTGCGTGCATTTGTTTGACTGAACCAGGTTGAAAAGGTTGTCTGGAATCCCACACCGGAACTTCAAGGACACATGTGCAAAACAACATAAAATTAGAATAAAATAAACTCTGAGGGAAGACGAGCATTAGGTCGCGACCGCATAATCTCGACCCCTTTCCTTCAGTATCCGAGTCGGAGTTTCAGAGTTTGGGAAGATCACGGAATTTCGGAGGTTTGTTTTGCGTAAAACCCTTGATTGAGTCCTCAATGTCCTGTATAATAGGATTTATTGAGGTTATATAACTTATGTAGCAGACGTGCGAACCTTTGTCTGCAAATGAGCGGAATTCCAAGTGGCGGTATAATCCAAATTCTCCGGGACGCTTTCGAATTTTAAATAAAATAAAGAAAAAGGTGAGCCCGAGCGCGCGCATACCTATGATCCCTTGAGTGAATTAACAGATGCTTCGTACCAACTACTGCAACAGGCGACTTGGAAGCAATAATACTCGCGGTCTCAATAGCAGCATTTACAACTTCCTCCTTTCCACCTTGGACAATCTTCCCAACAAAACCGAATTGTAAAGCTTCTTCCGCACTGAAATTCCGTGCTGTATAAGCTAATTCTCGGAGTGTGCTTTCATTACCTGTAATTTTTGGAAGACGCGCCAGTGTTCCAATGTCAGAGGCCAGTCCTGCATCTACTTCCTAGAAAATGCAAACATGTTGGGCAATCCACGTCTGTGATACAAACACAGGAACTTTCCTACCTTGACCGCAAAGATAGTAGAAGGTGTAGCATACCGGATATCGCACGCGGATAAAATGTCAATCGCCAAGCCTAAAGCGTAACCGTTCACAGCTGCGATAACAGGTTGCGGAACATGCTCAATTTGAGAGATGCAAGATTGAAAGCGCTAGATGATAAACAAAATAATCAATTGAGTACATGTAAACTCAGAGGTGAACCTTATATGTACATACCAAAATTGACTCCCTATGTTCTCTCGCTTTGCGTGCTGGATCGGAATCGATGGACATTTTTAGAGATGACGCTGCCGACAGCACTTAACAAGTGACATAGCTATGAGCGCCATACGATTATAAAATCGAGTATGACCGAAAACATACGGTCCAAGCCGGCGGTAAAATACTTGGACAGTGCTGAAGCCAGAACAATAGCCCTAACACTACCATCTTTTCCCAACTCGTTGAACTTTAAACCTAGTTCTTCCCAAAAACTGTAATTTTGTTAAAGAATAAATCTGGGTGATCTAACACGAGAATGTGTTAGATTAGCTTACGGCTGATGAAATGCGTTGACTGGCGGACTGCAATCATAATCATAAAAGCAAAATATGAAACTTGAAAAAGACTCACCGATTAAGGGCCACTAACGCTACATTTTCTCTAGGATATGTTACTGAAACCAAGTTTGGTTGCGTCTGATTATTAGACATTGGAACCGGCAGCTAGTGAAGGGAGGACGTAAAGCTTGCGTTAAGCGTCTTGGATTCGGCAGTATCCGGTTGCCGTGGCCCATCCGAAAACACGTGCTTTTCTAACATTGATGTCATCCGACAGTCGTCGACTCAGAGTCCAGACTGGCTTTGTTCAGGAGACTTTCAAGTTTGATTCAAGTAAACATCGTAACCGGAAATTCACATTTCAACACTATTCCTAAATTATTTCATGCATACGTTGACTTTCACGATGAGATGGTGTCAATGGCATACTAGTGGAATCACGAAGAGACTCTATCCCTCTAGATTATTGAATCACTGGCATATATCGATTGACATCTCGTTGTTGCTCCCACTGCACTCCAACGGATTTAAATACATGTAACGTTTTTCCTTTGTTAGAACAAAGGATCAATAAAGAGTTTCATAACCTCTTTCAGTTTTTCCCTTTCAGATCACATTCCATCCATGATCCGTCTCCATCCTGCCCTTCAGCTCCTGAAAAGCCTCACTTCCTGCTCCTCTGCCCAGCCTTTTGAGCTTTATTCCTCCCTTTCTTTCCATGCTTTTCCTTCTCATGCTTGTTTTGCGCCTTGAATATATTCCAAACCTCTTCCCGAAAATCGCACCCGTCTATCCTACAAGCCATTTTTAACTTGGGCAATCGTCTCATCATCACCGCACTTTCCATGCCGATCTGTCCAGAGGTGAGCATCCCCTCCTCAGATTCGGCATGAATAGCTAGGTGTCTATGCCGATTACGCCTGCTTGTATCCCTCAGAAGCCTGTCACAGGCTTCTCCCGTGAGAGGAAACATGTATAGACAACGACATGCCTCCTTCTCCTCGTGAATTTCCTTCTCAAAGAGAAGGTCAATTAAATTTCCCCCGTTTTGGGAGCAAATCTGATTGTATTTTTTCTCCCTCTCTTTACGGGGATGTTCCTTGACCATTGATTCATAAATGGCTGCTCGCTCCTCGTCGGTATAAATTCTGAACTGCGCAATGCGTCCTTGAGCCTTATTAAAAGACATAATCATTAAAGATGCACTGTTTGGGAGCAAAGTGTGAGATCACATTACCATGATGAGAAATATTTGATAGTTTGAAACTTGATAATGTGGCACGCGATGTTATGTGAGAAGAAGAAATGTGTCAAAGAGTGACTGAAGCAGTTGTGTGGGTTTAAAACGCGAAGCCTGGCACCTTTTATATAGGGAAGGAGCTGTGTGCCCATGTTTTGTTGAACGGACCGGTCCTTTGCTGTGGTGTTGCACTGCCCAGTGGACATATTCACGGAATGGAGGACGGCTGGACATAATAACATCGGGCTGTAAATTGTTTATTTTCTCAGGGTGAAGAAAAGCGTCGCAATTCTTGGTATTACTCGTTGTCAGGTGTGAGATAAGCTGAATGTCCACTTGAGTTATTTGAAGGCGTTATGTAAGTGTTTGAAAGCATCCGACACGTACATGGTCGTTGTCATACGAGAGATAACGCAGTACGTCCATTGTGTGGGCAATCCGTATATATATCCCATTCCCCCGATTCGACGTCGCATACCAAAAAAAAACAGCAAAATTCAGTCCTGATCCAGAAGTGATATGTCATTTTTATCCCTGATTCTGCCCTTCAGTATAATATATACACCATAAAGAAATCAACGTAATCTTACATTATTCAAATACATTAGGCCAATACAGCGCTATCAGTATTGGTATCATTGAGCCAATTATGACAATAAGAGCACCACTTGGCCCTTGAAATATTCTAGTCTTTTCTATAATTTGTTTGGGTCAGCGAAGTCAATCCCACACGTTGACAAGATATTGATTGTACTTTCTAATGACCGGTTGCTCGGTGGGTGGTGGCGTGGAGGAGCTTGATGTGTGTAACTAGCACAACTGTTAAAGCAGAACCATAGTAAAAAAGAATGCAACCCACTGTTCTTCTTTTTCTGTTGAAATAGGGCTGTCGTGAACGGAATGAGTCCTAGAGTCTATGTCGTTTCTCGAGTTGAGACGAGGCACTGGCAGCGATTCAAAGCTGTCCAGCCTCTTATTCAGAGAATCCACGCTTTCTTGTACTTTAGTCAACCGGGCATCCAAAATATCCGTAAAATTCCTTTGGATTTGTATACTGTTCTTCACTTCTGTTCGCAAGTTCTCCAAAACCTGGATAACCCCGTTAGTATCCAAGTTCGAGAGACGAGGTAGTTCTTCGGACAAAACAGCAAACGCCTCTGAGATCTTCTTGTGATCTGGCCGAAGTTTGTCTGCCGCACTATACGCATGATGTTGCGAATCTGTCGTAGACATGAGTCCGACGTCGAAAGGTTTGCACACCAAGAGATTTTACGCGATCATGACGAGGGGTGGGAAAGACGTGTGCGCTAATCAACGGACGGCCCTTAACAAAACTCAATCTGTTCTATGATCAATCTATAATACACGCATTTACGTATGGCTAGAGTACAAATCACATTTTTTACATTGCATTTTTGAGAGAAAGAAAACAAAGTCTCTGAGCCTTAATAAGACACTCGTCCAGCCAATCCATCCGTTTCTCTCTGGAAGTTGCGATGCATGGCAACAGCTAAACCAAATTTACCTACAAAAGTTGCATCTCCTTTCACCAACCTAAACGCTTCTTTGGTCAAAGACAGCTTTTTAGTAGTAATTACTCCATAGCTGTCAATAACTTCTTCTCCGGACCCCTCGATGGGATACTGAATACCCGGCAATTGCACAACGTCCCTCAAAAGAGTTATAGCTATAAAAGGATTTCAACGTTTGTTCAAAGATACGATTGGAAGCTAAAATCACCTTCACCGCCCACAGCCCCGATAGGCTTTAAATGTCCAAAGGCTTCCCTAATCCAATGAATAGCCCTTGCCGTTTTGGCCAAGGTTGCGATATGAGCCTGTCCAGAAGGAATGATAATAGCATCAAACATAGTAGACCGCATGGAGTCAAACGAATGGTCGGCGGACGTTCCGGAGCTAGATCCAGCAGTTTCACCGGCACCGTACACAGCCCCTCGACGCGGACCAATTATCCAGGTAGTAGCCATCCCAACTTTAAGTGCACCACGAATCTGAGTGACTTCGGTGGAATTGAATCCATCCGCAACAAGGATTGCGATTCTGCGTCCTTTGATAGTTGGCGTTTCGGGGATATACTCCATCTGAGAAAGTCCCTTCGCGATTTTGCCATGGTTCGGTCTGACGTTCTTGTTTGGTTCTGGACCGTCGACATTGAGAGCGACTTGGCGAGCTAATTCAAAGTCGATATCTTGAAGACGTTCGCACATTCCTTTGTAAACTACTGGATCGTCGCAGTGAGACAGCTCAAAAGTGAATGCCTTAATCATATGGGATTTCTCGTGTGCGCTCATAGAGTTGTAGAACAATTGGGCCTGGTTGAAATGTTCTTGGAACTTGGGTCCACGAATTCGTTCTTTGATCCCATTTATGTTGTCACGGTGGCTAAGAACACGTTATGAACCAAAAAACACCATAACGCAAGGCATCACATACAATGCATAACCACCCATCTCTTTAGGTACAGGACTGATCTCTGCGAATCTGTTTGGATAATAATTGACTTTAGAATTCGTGATTCTATGTCTCATTTTTCCGTCTCTGTTAAAGTTGAATACGGGACAGATAGGTCTGTTGATAGGCAACTCTTCCCAATTAATACCGAGACGCGAAATTTGCGTATCAAAGTATGAGAAATTTCTGCTTTGAAGAAGAGGGTCGTCGGAGAAGCCGATGCCTGGGACAACGTGGCTTGTACAAAATGCTATCTAAAGATGTTTTCCTCTCAGTTCAGTTCGGGCTGGCACTTTTGGAGAAAGCGAAAAACTTATACGTTCCTGTTCCGTTGCCGTGAAAAACTCGTCTACAGTTCGGTTCAGAACCATTCTGCCGATTTTCTTGAGAGGAACGAGATCTTCGGGCCATATCTTTGTAGCATCGAGGATACTAATGTTCCACCGACAATTAGAATTTTGCTCAAAACGCGGCATAATACTCGGAATGTACGTACTCGAAATCAAACTTGTGTTGATCAGCCTCTTCGATAATTTGAACTGCGAAAGTGTATTCAGGGAATGCACCGTTATTAATAGCCTCTTCGAGATCTTTTCTGTGAAAATCTGCGAGAAGAGGGTATTAAGCAAATTTTGCGAAAATAAATATCATAGTTGTATCGCGTTTTCTTAACTAACCTGGATCTTGACCGGCAATCTTCAAGGCCTCATCCCACACCAGACTATGAACACCGAGTTCAGGCAACCAATGAAATTTCACGAAAACGCGTTTCGAATTGGCATTCATTAGCGTATAAGTGTTAACGCCGAAACCTTGCATAGTTCTATAGCTCCTGGGAATGGCGCGGTCGGACATGATCCAGCAGAGCATGTGCGTCGTCTCCGGTTGCAAGTGAGCAAAATCCCAAAAGTTATTGTGCTACCATCGTTTTGACTGTCAGCTTTGTTCGCAATTTTCTTCGTTCGGAGATGTATACATACGGCAGTTTGACCTTGCGGGACCTATCGATTTTACGGTTTGAGTTGATAGAGTGTTAAGTGTCAAGTTAGAATAATTTATACCTCGTTTTTCGGTTCAGGTTTTACTGCGTGAATAATATCGGGAAATTTTATTCCATCTTGGATGAAAAAGACAGGGATATTGTTCCTGACGGGAGATGAGCTATGTAAAACAAAGTTCGAATTGAGATATGCTTAATCATACACACCCAACAAGATCCCAATTTCCTTCTTCAGTATAAAATTTGGTAGCAAATCCTCTAACGTCACGAACTAGATCCACAATATTAAAGAATGCCAAACTTCTTTTAAAAAATGCGCACCAGTATCCGCACTACCACGACTTCCCTGTACAGTAGAGAACCGCACAAAAGTAGGTGTTTTCCTACTCGGATCAGTAAGAACCTTAGCCAGCGTATATTTTTCCATGCTATTATCGAAAACTTCAAAATAGCCATGAGCACCGGTTCCTCTAGCATGGACAACACGCTCCGGAATACGCTCGTGATCGAAGCGGTGGATTTTTTCTCTTCCGATGGAATCTTCGAGCAAGGCAGGTCCGTAGGTTTTGTCGTTAATTACATGCAACCTTTGATGTGAATAATAGAGGAGATGAGTCCTTTATCATCAAACAAAAGGCAAAAAGAACTACTTACCAGTTGTCCGGATCATGAATCTTGACACCATAATCCGTTGTCATTTTCTCTCCTTTAGGAGGAACAGTGATTTCCTGAGTAAGGTCTTTAATCTTTTTAGTCTCTGTAATGTTCATGGCAGCAACTTTAAGGGCGTTAAAGGTGGTGGACATTGTTCAAAAGGCGAGGGAGTTTTTCTTTTTAATAATATGCCGCTATTTACCGCTAACTACAGGCGCGGTATAACAGATTTTGTCAGTGATGTAGAGGCTGATGAACGTTTAAGACTTTTGGGAGCCAGCCGACGGGGCACTTGGGTTTACGGATGACGCGGATACTATTTAGTTCCACATTCGTTTCCTCATCCAGGCACCCCATGGGTAAGACGTTGAGTTCCTATAAAATACAAAAAAAATGAACTTTAATTAGAGTTGGAAATTTGAAGCAGGATGTATGTACAACCCACGGGCCCCTCTGCTAGTCTTTGTCGTCGGCTAATTTCATGACACTTTCCATTGTCAGACAGTCTGTTCTGGAACTGGGAATCCGGACATACTATTTCGTTTCTCTTTTCTTGACGTCAAACCGCCGGCACCAGACTCCTTTTTTTTACTGGATCATGATGACGAAGGTCGCAGGCCCACAATACGTAATTCGGTTTACGTACACAAAAGCCCAACCAAGCGAGAGTTTCGATTGGACGCTGGGAAAACACCGTCGTTGGTGCAAGACTGCACTTTCATACTTCTCACAAATACATTCACCCAATTCAATGGATTTAGGATTGGAGAATGCGCATGTTCTTGTAACTGGTAAGTCAAGATAATGTCATTCATACGGTCCAATTATTCATACTAGTACTACATCCAATGACTAGGCGGTAGCGGAGGCATAGGACTCGCTATTATCGAACTTTTCCTAGGTAATCCCCTATCAAAACCATATAAACTGCACACACTAATGATATCCACCATACCCATCAACCAAGAACAGGGTGCTAAAGTTCTCGGTCAATACAAAACTAACAAAGCAGCATTCGACCCGCTTATCGTAAAGTACCCAAACACGCTTTCGCTAGTTCAAGCGGATGTCACATCGGAAGACGATGTCAAAAGGATTTACGACACTGCCCCGAGTGATTATTCTCCGATTCAGATACTCGTTCTAGGTCATGGGCTGTGGCCTGTCGCTGATATTTCAATGGCGGATATGACCCTTGAACATTGGACCCGCACGTTAAACGCTAATCTTACGTCTCATTTCTTGTTAGCGAGAGAATTTTTGAAGATCTTAAGAGGGGCATCAGAAAGTCAGAAGAGTATAGCTGCTATTGTGTCTATTGGGAGTACTGCTGGAAAATATGGAGAGGCTAATCATGCAGATTATGCTTCTGCGAAAAGCGGTGAGAACGAAACTTTCAATGGTTATGATGATATACTGACCGGTTGACATATTTACTCTCTTCAAAAAAAGCGATGATGTACGGATTCACTCTATCTCTTAAGAACGAGATCGTGAAAATCGCACCGAGGGGTCGTGTTAATTGTGTCGCTCCCGGCTGGGTAAAGACACCGATGGCTGAAGAGGCGATGAAAGATCGTAAAGTCATGTATCGTTCTTTAGCCACGTAAGTTTCATATTTGCGATGCAATATGCCTATGCCTATGTACATAGCATGGTATCTGATATTTCCCTTCCCACATAGCACACCCCTTAAGAAGATCGCCGATGCTCGGGACGTCGCCACTCAGGTCGTGGTTCTTGCGTCACCTACGTTGTCAGGGCATGTCACTGGACAAACTCTCATGGTAGAAGGTGGGATGGAAGGAAGATTATTGAATAGCCCCGAAGATGTAGAATTGCCCCCGTGACCCCTACATAGCCCTACCCTTCAACACAAATATGGAATACACGCACGTCATGTATTTTGGGTGGCGTGATTTGAATTATTATTATAATAAAGATAAAAGTTCTTCCGATACAATATATTATCATACAGCAGTTTGTCGTGAATTTAAAAAACGATATGGTACTGATACAGGGATAATAGTGTAAAGCTAGTCATAAAAAGAAAGGATGGTGGTGAGATGGATAGGTTGCATGAATAAGTGTCCAATGAATACTATGCTGTTTGTTGGGCTGTCCATCTTTCGAGTTCCTTGGCCAGCCGCTTGGCACCGGCTTCTAGCTTCTCACCCCTTTCTCTATAGCATTGGACGATCGTTCGTTTTTGGCCGTTGGAAGAAAGAATTAAACCTAACTAATGAAAAAAAATGTATTAGATTAGATTAATATTGAGTAATATAACTCGTTTGCTCACTGATCGGGGAGAGAAGCTGATTGATAGGCTGGAGAAGGGGATCGGCACTTTTGACCGACGTGTCAGGGCGGAAGTGGTAATCAGGTCTGGGGAATATTGCAAAAGCAAGTCTTCAGTACGACTTTTGGGCTATGATAACAAAATACGGTCAAGGGCTTTATGAAGAACAGGATGTTAGGTGTAGTACCTGCATTAGATCGAACAAATCTTTAAACGACTCGTCCCTTTCGAGATGTAACTCTGTCTCATCCGCCCAAACATCCTCTCGAACTTTGAGAGCGATATATAGATCCAACACTCGAGTTTCTCGATTGCCTGAGCATAGGACTGGCGATGAATCAGGAGATGCAGGAAAGGGTGGAAATGGATTTGTTGTGTACGGCGGTTTGACTTGTTCAGAGTATGAGTTCAGATAGGCCGATCGTAGAGTGTGCATGCACGCTAAATCAAAAGAAGTGTCTTTGTCAAGAGTTCCGTTCAAGGGGAATTTGACGACGACTGTATCCTTACCAACATACATCCCTCGCGAGACTAGCCGAAGACTCATAGCGAGCCAATAGAGAATCTTCCTGTGCACTGTCGCATCGACAGATGGACTGGGAAAGAGAGAATTGACGATCCTGAGCAAAATATGCGGTGGCATAGTGCCGAGTTTTGGTGCTTGACGTCGAATAATGAACGGGGGAGGGGCTAAGCTGATGACATTTGGCACTAAGGCTTGTGGAGGTGAAGAGTACTGGTATGGCGGCGGTGGGGGCTGTTTTTCGTTGAGAATGATCATGGCAGGATCTGTCCTCGACGAACTGTCAGCATGCATTGGGGTGACTGATAAGGAAGTAAAGAAATTTGAAACTAACCTCGCAGTAGTTTTTATAAAAATGACTTTTGCGATCTTGACTACTGTCTAAAAAGCGCTGTTCTGTCGAACTTACGGGCTGCGCACTGGACAAGACTAGTCCCGGTGCCAGCGGAGTCTGAATTTGAATTCTCGGCAGACTATGCTATGTTAGTAGTGGACACGAGCACACTATTCCTTGCAAGGTCTTTTTATACTCACATTATTATTATTATGGCGTGATTCTAAAATAATTCTGGTTTTAGACTGTGTCTGTTCTTTGCATGTCGACATTTCCTGCTGCGGTCCCTTTACTCGGATTTACGTCATCTTTCGGAGGAAGACACCGTCACTCTATCTGGCACAGTGGAACTACATGATTTGCAATTGCCTTCACCTGTAGCTGTAACGCCTAGTAGCGTCCCTTCAGCTGAACGTACCTGGCATTCAAGTTTATCCCGAGGAACGTTTTCTCTCTGCTTCTCGGAAGGATGCATGCTGTTTCTCTTGATTTTGGCTCAATCGCTCAACGTGTTTGCCCCAAGGTTCGCGGATAAAGCACATTATTGACAGCTAAGCTCATCCTTGTATTAGTTCCAGGCTTCTTAATTGGAAAATATCCCTCGGCTTATTGCTTTCCGCCATCTTGCTTGTCGCGCCCTTGCAGCAATGCTTCCTGTTAACTTCAAAGTGTTCGTTCGTTTCTGAACAACTCTCTGACAACGCTAACATAGCCATAACCTTGACAGCCAAACAGCGCCCGCTTTTGTGGAAACTCACCTTTACATTTGTCCCTTACATCGTCTATCTGTTCATCTTGTCACATGTTCCACTTCCAACAGGGTTAAGACTTTCAGGTACTCATATTTGTCTATTGTGGGACATTGCGTTCTCTATTTTATTGAAAACTCTCTTTTCAGAATTAGAACCTCTTACATCCATACTAGCCCGGTTAGTCGTTTTAGGCACCTTGATTCTCGGCGTTTTTGCCGGATTCGGCGCTATCAGTGCGATATATACCTACATTCAGCTTTCAAAGGCTACTCGGTGAGTAAAAATCTTCATAATCGAGATAATTTGATTACTTAATTTGTTTGACAGAGAGAGCGTTTCGGAAAATGAGGTTCAAGCGGCTGAACAAGCTCTAGCACGGGTTCGGAACGACCTGACTGAACGACAAAACATACTTCAGACTCAAACCTCAGAGGTATGCCCATCCTCCGATATATCTTGTTGAAATAATTTAATACACCTAGGCCCCAGACCAAAGCTCTCTACTCTCACGAATGAATCCCTTTGGCGGAGATACCGGTTAGTTGATTTAAACAAACCACGCCAATCCAAAGCGCTCATACCAAGCCTTTTTCCCAGAACAATCCGGCATCCGAAAAGAAATTCAAGGGCTCGAAGCTCTAGTGTACCAAATGAGCCGCAACGTTGAACACCTGCAACAACGTCGAACAACTCATTTATACGCGTCCACTATACGTGGACGGGTATGGATATGGATAGGAGGGGCTTTTGCTCTTTATTGCGGATTTCGTGTTATTAATGTTACTGGCACTATCTTCTCATCCACCCTAGCCAACGTACTGACGCATGCTTGTATGACTAGTCTATTATTAACCTCCTTTACCCTCTGTCGTCCTCTCGACCAGTATCAACCCCCGACCTTCTCGCCAGCCTCATCACCCGTATACTATCTCCCTTTTTATCGATTTCTCAGAGCGATGTCGCAGCATTCAGCAGGCAGCTCAGTCTTCTATTGGTCGGTGCCATAATTATGAGTAGCGTTCGACGAGCATTACGTGGAGTTTCCAGGGTAAGTAGGAGCCTTCGCATCTTTTTTTTGGGGGGGTAAATTAAGTTACGATTTGATTATCAGGCCCTCAAAGTAGCGAGTAAAAATCTTGCCGCGTCGTTTCTTTTGCTTATTCTCGCTCAACTATTGGTATTTTAACCTTCCTCTCGCGTTCACTCTTTCAAATTCTTTCGTTGACGTTCTCGTTTCAGGGCGTATACCTCCTCTCCACTCTGATCCAACTACGTACTTCATTCCCATCGCCCACATCTCCCCCAGATTCGGACGAAAATCAAAACCTCTTTTCAACACTTCCTGAATTTCACGTATTCGGACCTTTGTTCGATAGTGCGTTTATTGGATCTGTTTTAGTGAGCGGAGTGACGAAATGGCTTGATCACCGGATCAACGGTCCAGGACTGTATTAGAATACATAATTATGCCAATATGAGTGCACTTTGTTCCTAATTAACTCTTGGCGGTAGCAAGGCGTTCAATCCATAATGCCCATATTCTATTTCATAGCTTATTACGGCTTAAAAATACAAACTCGCGGCAAATACAACTACAAGGTAAAAAGTTAAGCAACACACGATAAGATAGGACGTAAACGCGCTTACTGTCTCTTTTGATCTTGATTTGTGCCTCTTCCATCTTTTTGAATAAGTCCGTATCACCAATTACTCGTGCAGCATCCCGAATTTCGCGACATGTCTCATCTAACCGAGTGATGACACGGACGATTGTACCCTCTGCTACATCCGTTAAAGCCGTGATTTGCTCAAAAGGCTATAACAATAGGAATAATCATTCTCTCATAAACCAGTGAAAACACCCACCATCCCTTTAGCCCATTCATACACCACCTCGACTAAACCGAACTTAATCCGAGCGTTAAGATCCTCTCCGACATTATTTCTCAATTGAACAGTGTCGATCCGCTGAACAATTTTCATTATAACTTCTTGACCGGCTTGTATTTTCGGTGGAATGACAGGCTCCACCTCTGTCTTTTCTTGAAATACGAAACAAGAAAGAAGGGCGACAGCTTCTTCTGGTTCGTACGCGGCCAGTGTATTCTCAAGAATAAGTTCCGTCAAGACTAGCTCATGTGCAGAATTGATCTAGTATACACGCGTTGTTACTTTATTTAGATTGGAAGAATACTGCATGTTATAACGCACCTCACAAGCCACCCGTCCTTTCAACAGAACGGTAGAATTATCATCAATAAATTTCAGCTCCTTCAGTACCTGAACACGTTGCTCGTAGTCGGGAAGCAATTCTAGATTTTGATCTGAGATCGCAAGCCTCAGCATTGCAATATTCGCCCGCAATACTTTCTCTCCATGTAAAATTTGATACTATCCGTAAAGTCAGTGTGGACACACTTTCACATAACAAGCTGTACTTTACATCCTCATCGAAATTAGGACATGTCAAGCAAGCCATACTGGGTAGTCCGCTCGCAAGGGCGTCACGTTTTCTTATTGTGTCCTGAAAGTCAAGTTGTCGTATTCGATTCCAGTCTACTTCCGGTACGCAATTTGATTCTTCAGCTACCCATTCGTGAACTATTTCGTTCAGTCGCGCAATTACATCAACCATCGAGGATATTTTACGTCGTTCGAGAATGCTCTTAACATCAACCTGGATATTATGTAAATGTAAACTCCAAATGAAAAGTAGTAAAATATAAACCAATAACCTTAATGCTCCGATTAGTTACCATTGCAATACTCGCAAAAGATACTTTTAGAACTTCGTAAACTCCATTATCGACAAGTAAGGAAGCTGATGTTGGCGGCCACTGAGGTGGAACAACGTTCAGGTCTTTTTCTACCCGTGTGAATATTAGTGAGCGAATAAGGGAATGTTTATAATAAAACCTTTTTGGCGGGCCTTTGTCTCTGGGCTGACAAGGGCTAGTATAAAATAGACTTTAGTATGATCCACGACGCCTGTCGCAGTAGTCTGAAAGGGGGCGACTTTCAATAGGACGCCGATGTTGGATGGAAAATGCTATATATTACCACCATGAACATTAGTTCTTTGAAGACATGTTGTTGAAAAAAAAACATACACCATCTTTTAAGATAACGACTCTTCCCGCCTCCAACAGACGAGTTCCTTGAGGATGATTTGAGGCGAGTTCCATGATACGTCGATTCAGCCGGATAATTTCTGCACACTTATCATAGTACTCTTCGATAGAAGACTGGCAGATGGTGCAGGCGAGTTTAGGTAATGATCCTAGAACTTTTTCGCTCTAAAAATTAATGATAACTGAACTGCACATGGTAATTAAAATACATTTCACTCCTTACCTCGGTGACCTTTCTTTGTTGATCAGGCAGTAATCTTTGAGATGCGTTCTCTGAGAAACTACGTTTGATCATCTCTTCAACTCGAAGGGCTTCGACACGGAGTAAGTTTAGTATCATATTGTACGTTAACCTGAATTGGGATTGCAGCCGCGCTGGTGTACCAAGCATCATTTTATGAAGCGTAGCAACCTTCATAGAAGTGTAAAGTCAGAGGATAAATTGATAATCTGGGAGAAAAGACGTTATAATCGTACGTCAGGCAGTTCATCACCGGCGAGAACGATAACAACACCGATAGAATCCAACCCACGTCGTCCGGCACGCCCAGACATTTGTGTGTATTCGCCAGGCAAAATATCCCTAAAGCTTTTACCATCGTGTTTCCGAATACCAGAGAAAACGACGCATCTTGCGGGCATGTTTACACCCTAAAAACGATTTAATGAATCTGCAGCGAAACAAATGACCAAAGACGAACCATAGCAAAAGTTTCGGTGGCAAAGAGAATTCTTACAAGGCCTCGTGAAAAGAGGATCTCAACGACCTGGTTATATAGATGATAAGTGCCAAGATTACCCAAATACAATATGTTCCCTACTTCTTTGATGATAGGTAACAACCCTCCATGATGTACTCCAATTCCCCGGGATAATAACTCTTTCATTCTCGAAATCTGCGGCAGTTTCTTATCTGACGCTGTAGAAAACGGTCACGCTCTCTTCCATGGGATATTAGAAACAAACAACGTACCAGACAACCTCAACAGGGCTCTCTCTAGGGCAACATGAATTTCGCTCTTCTCGACCGCTGAACAAAGATCAACGTTATTGAGCGTCGACGCCTGTTCTTCACACCGTTTTTTCGAAAACGTGAATACAACGGTCGGCAGAAGATCTTTCTTCCTAAGAAAACCCACAAGATGCACGAAGAGACTTCTATCTAACTGGTAATGCGTGGTGCGCGTTGTTCCACCACCACCACCACCACCACCTCTGGTTAGAGGACCACCTCGACCTCGTTGGCCTCGCTGAGCAATGGCCCCGCGTGCACCTCTCGCGCCTACACGCACAGCCGGAGGGAGTCCGTCTGCTTCGCGTTCTTTGTCCTGCTTCCGTCGAAGAGCCTCACTCGCGTCTTTATACCTGAAGAATGCAATAAACTCATACCACCCGGTCCAGCGTAGATATTACATACCCTGAGTTCAAGAACTCTCTTTTGGAATCGACAATTTTGAATATATCTCTCCCTGCATACAAGTAATGTTCGAGAGGGACGGGTCGTTTGGGTGTTGAGATAACGTAGATGTCTTTTTGCTTCGTGCGACTTTTGAGAAATAAATATTTAGAAAGTTAAAATTCAGTAGAGTCCTCACCCAACCCAATCAGCGAACTCCTTCGCATTAGGTATAGTCGCTGATAAAAGGATGATATTCACGTGCTCTGGAAGCATGATAATGACTTCTTCCCATACCACCCCGCGCTGTCCCGAGAAGTCATTGAGAGACTCCCTTGACTCAATGAAACAAACGTACCTCAGCATCGCTAACATAGTGCACTTCATCAAAGACAACCCACTCGACATCGCGTATCAAATCAGCACCTTTGTAAAGCATACTTCGTAGAATTTCAGTGGTCATAATAAGACAGGGTGCTTCGGGGTTTATCTAAAGAGGAAAGGATAAATAACAACCACTAGTGACTACGCCAGCGGAAGAAACCAACCTGGACATCACCAGTTAAGATGCCAACGTTATTTGATCCGAACGTAATTTTGAAGTCGCGGAACTTTTGATTAGAAAGGGCTTTGATAGGAGAAGTATAAATCGTTCTGCACCCCAGGATAAATGATCGTTACATAAGACTGGGGATATGTGGAGCTCACCTGGTAACATGTCTCATAGCCAAGGCAATTGCATATTCTGCTACAACCGTCTTTCCAGCAGACGTATGAGCAGCCACAAATACCGACTCGTTCCGTTCGAGATGGACAGCAGCCGCTTTTTGAAAAATATCCAGCTCAAAAGGATACTTTCATACAATGTAAGCTTGTGACTGGAACATGTTTTTATGGGGGGAGACGAACCTCTTTAGCTAACCCTCCGCTTCTTTTTAAAAGCTCATATTCTGGATTAGGTTTTGTGATTGATTCTACATGGGCCCAATCTCTTTTTGGGACCTGTAGCTGGGTTTTCATTTGAGATGTTGAAGAAGACTCCGGGAGAAGGTAACTTCTCTGTAGGGAAAAAAGACATCAGCACTGGAAATTTAATCGGATGTTTAACGAACATCTAAAGGTAGTAGATCATCGATTTCGTTTGATGTTTGGGGAATACCATGCGACTTATAGGTGGCTGAAGGAAAGGCGTGGAAGGAATCTGACACCTGGGAGGTTGCAAGTCAGCATGCTCACCCCTTTTTGAAAACGTATGAATACCTTGGTATCGACATCTACTTTGAAGACAGGTGGTTCCAAACCACCGTCAGGGGCGACGCGTTCGCTCTCTTCGCCAGGCAAATTCAATCCGCGCGAGAAGCCAGGAGGCACACTCAAGAGTTGGGCATCTGGTTGAGTGCGATCGCGCTCAACTGCTTTCACGACATCTTTTAATCCACCAGGCAAGAAGGGTGAATTACCCGTTTTACCACGTACGAACGTTCGTGCGGGACCTGAAGGACGGTCAAGAGATGTTGAGGTGATGCTAGACGTTGGTGCAGGGTTAATGACCTATATATACAGGTTAGTGTCTGAAGAAAATAAATACAAAAACCGACGCACTTCGACATATCCTGTTACCTTTCCATCTAACCCAGTTCGAATAAGCTCTAATTTGGTAGGCGAAGGAGCGGGAGCAAGTGGTAGCAAAGACGGCACGAAAAGTTTGCTTTCCCACTGACTGTCATGACCATGATGACTATGCAAAACAGATATATCTCAGCTCACAGCTTACATTTGATAAGTGCCTAGCCAATGTGCAGGAATTCTATCTGACGGTGTTAAAAACTCCTCTTGAAGTCTTTTATGTATTTTGTCTTTGGTGGGCAAATCCAGAAGCCCAATTGAGT
This sequence comes from Dictyophora rubrovolvata, assembly GCA_029959195.1. NCBI lineage: Eukaryota > Fungi > Basidiomycota > Agaricomycetes > Phallales > Phallaceae > Dictyophora > Dictyophora rubrovolvata. Next base: position 1,556,632 of record CP114127.1, on the reverse strand, counting down.
CCAGAAGATAACTGGTATTTTCGTCAGAAGGAGAATGGACGAGCTCTTGCAGATTAAGATCGTCATCTTCGAGGTTAACTTCGGAGCCCATTAAGACGGCGGTTAGAAAAGAGGCATTAGGTAAGCTGGGAAAATTACGTCAACTCCTTGGGCGCTCCGAAACTTCTCCTTGTTTTCCATTGAAGCATCCAACCCGAAGTAATAGTACGCTACCAGGGTTAGTTTCATCTCGAGCGTCCACAACAATACGCGTGATCATCTACACGCATCATCTTAGACTCACTAGGACATTGAACTGTATTACCGACGTCGTGTAAGATGTCACGGGCCTGTGAAGCCTATGGATGTTTTATGTAGTACTAATCCACTGGTCAGATGATTACTCAGTCTCGTTTCATTAATCATGTACATATATAGGTTCTCATTGTTTTTTTTTTCAAGTCCACTCAGGTCCCGGAGAGATCCTTCATTATACTTCCATCAATCGATTGTACATACATACTTGGGACATTTTTCTTCTTCTTCTGCAGGGTTCGAGACGCATCCTTTTTGACAGATCGCGTAGCATCCGAGGATGCCCATTAACATTACAGCTTGCAGGATCAACACTTCTGAGTCAATTTCGACAATCGGCACGCTGGCATGACTTGAAGAAGACGTCTTTTATACAAAGCATTCCCGCCAAGCCCAAAAAAACCATGAAAATTTTGATAGAGTTCGAGGTTCTGGCAGCTGTGAGAAAACATTGCTCACGAGTCGAAATAGCTAAGTTTAGAATTAATGTGGCTGAATGTCCGTCCATCCGAGTTGCATCCGAGACTTTTTGACACCCTCAACGCATAGTCAACGGGCCTGTGAGCCCACTGCAGATCTATTAGCCACCCGTAACTCCTTTTGAAGTCGAAGCTTCCTGGCTGTATTCAATCGCCCTGTATTCGCGTGTCCAGTTCATTGACAAGCGCAGAAGATGGGGGGATCTTACGTCCCTGCACCCTGAATCAACTTTATTGTCAGAAATTGTTCAAAGTTCCTGACAGATGACCAGATGCACGTGCATCGGTATGACCTTATAATAATACAATTGACCAAGGCTTGTTATTTATGAATCAGTGGAATCTGAGAGTATTTAAAAGCAAGACATTTTTCCCCTGTACAGTCCGCTCAGCTCGAAACCTGAACCTAAAGCAAAAGAGCACCTAAACATGAAATTCTCCACATCTTCCGTTTTTTCACTCACGACGCTTGCTATGGTCGTCCTTGTTAACGCAGCCAGTCTCCCTCGCGACGTTGTATGTAATTTGCGACTTCATCCATAAACTAAGACGCTAATTGAACAACACAGTCAGAAAATAATGCTCTTAAGGCAATCAAGAATCACGATAGAAGACAGTTGCGCTGCCCCACCGCTCAACCATGCAAGAGCAATACGGACTGTGGTACCCTCCCGGGTAATTCCGAGTGTTTCTGCTCGGACAACGTAAGTTATGGTTATGGACCAAACCCTCTTCCCTTACAGCGTCTAAATGGTTTGCAGCAATGCATTGACTTTTTCTGAATATCCAATGCAATTAGCCGAATTTAAATATCTGAACGATGAAATAACTGTAACCTTGCAAGTTATAAGAGTCTCAGCCTATTGTAACTATGTATGACCATTGTGAATCCTCAGAATATCCGGCACAGCGATTGCGGATTGTTCATTCAACCAGTCTGGACCTGCTGCTATTTAAGCTATTCTTTTTTTCTTAAAAGAAAGGCAGCTGCGGTCAGTAATGTTTTTGGACAAAGTCCAGCAATTTAATAGACAGCTTTGATTCACGCAGCCTGAGGGTGAAGTTGCATATGTGTAAACTATCTTGTTGTGTCATAGATCATAAGTATAACGGTTGGCAGTCGGAATAAGTGCTTTTACCCACGTTTCTTAGATGAGGGAATGTGAGGGAATGTGGGGTCCGTCTATTGTCAATGTTCGTTATCTTATTATCTTATCCGCTTTGAGCACGAGTCCCCAGATGTTTTGCCATTTTTTGATGTGTTTTGGATATTTTCCCGTATTTTGGGTTTGTCGCTCAGATGTCGAAAACGCTTTGCTCGGACTCAGGAGGTCGATCAATAGGTTTGTTAGGGAAAATTTTGTCCGGATGAGATTCGTGTTCGTCGATCCGCCATCTGCAGCGTATTCTCTAGTGGAGAATTTAAGCTATTGTTCTTGGGGAAAAAAATTATATAGTAAATTAAAGATAATTTGCATGTAATCAACACATCCTTCCTATATTCTAAGCCCGAAACGGGTAGAAACTGGTACGACCCAGATTATCAACGCCTTGTTCGTCGTTCATCATCATCATTATTCTTCATAACAAGCTACATGGCGAGTTCAGACATCACAGCAAGATATAAGACGAAGGAAAGGTTACATACATCAGTTAAATCGCGGGCTGTCAGTGAGATATTCATGCGCTGTACAGGCGCGTCTCCTTCGCCCAGAGTGGCATCTGCCATCTGTTGCTTGTCCTTCTGTAACTGGAGCAATCTGGAAGAGAGATATTTAGAAAATAATAGATCATGACATGCGTATGGATTGACTTGCTTTTCTTCGATGGTGTTCTTTACAATGTAGCGTTTGACGTATGTGGGCTTGGTTTGGCCTATCCGATGCGCACGGTCATAGGCTTGTTGTTCGGCTTGAAGACTCCAAGAGAGGTCCAAGCTAAAAAATACATTTAGGGGCAATTTATTTTGGACTTTTGAAGGCTTGTTATAAACCTACTTTATAATCTAAAAATCGAGTCGAGTCAGATGATCCGTCGTCAGTCATGGTAGTCGGACGTACCCGGTTAGCACAAGTCAAGTTCAAACCGACGCTACCACTTTTGATTCTAATCACAGAAGTCATTATCCAAACGAGGAACAGCAGCGAATAAACAAACGATATCAAGATTATTTTGGGTCCGCCAGTTCGCTTAAATCTAGCAATAGCCCTAACGACACATTCAGACCCATTCAAGTTAAAGAGAACGAGAGACACTTACTCGTCACGTTCATCACGAGACATCCTTAATGATAATTCGAATAATCTGTTGTAACTCAAGAAGAAAAACGCGCACTGGCCGTCATAACGTAACGAAACAATATTATGCTGCTCAAACATTTCCTCTACAACTGAACCGAGATTAAGCACATGGACAAAACTACAGAGCAAGACACTCACTATCCAACATCGTAGTCCCTTGTATTGTAAATATAAGTAAACCGGAAGAAAACAGTAAAACTAAACGCCTATGAGCTTACATTGCGAATAAATGATAACTTTGTCCATCGAAGTAGCAGGATCGGCTTCCCACTCCTTGAGCATATTAATCATAGCCACCAATTTTGTGCTCGGTGTCTTTGGATTTTTCCAGCGTTCCAAGTTGGCCATCGCAGATAAGCCCTCTGGTTCGGTTGGCACCATAACCGGAGCTTGTGAAAACAATACAGCATTCGGATTTGCATTGGATGAAGTGGTCGGCTCAGACTCGTCCTTGACGTGCCTTACTAACGACTAGGCAACGAGCAAAAATTAAAGAATACATACGTTTTTGGGTTCTTCTGATGCATCTCTGAAGTCGGCCATAAGAGCGTCAGCGCTTGGTAACTCATCATCGGAGTCCATATCCATAATCGCTTCTTTTTTCTTTTTCTTTTTCGTAGCTGCAGCCAGATTTTCACGGTACCCTGCCCCACCGAATACTAATTCCTCTTCGGAAACTTGAAAGGCTGCTGCTTTGTAAGCCTTGGATGGATCTATAAACATTTTGCATGTCGGGCCTAAACAAATATGCCATCAGCTTTCTTCACTTGAACGCAAGGCATAATAAAATATATAGACATGGTCGTAAAACAGAACTTTCGTCCGCTTCTAATTCTTTCCTAAGCGCTAGTTTATCCTGCTGCGCTGGAAGTTGCCAACTTCATGAACTCACATATCTTCAATCGGACGCAATCCTGATTTGATTAAATCATTCAAACAGTCTTCAAAAATAAGGTTAGACGGCTGATACGGGAAATAAATAACCAAAGAATATACCTGCACAAACCATATCACCGCAGGCAACAAGCATAGCGGTTCCTTCCATTACTGGCGTTCTGCTATTAAGAAAAATAACCCAGGAGTCCTTTGCACAGACATCATACCTTCGCGACATCTGATACAAGACTCAAGAGTGTCCTCTTTTACCATCGAGTCTCGCTTCATTGCTCGTTCTTTAAAGGCAGCTTTCATCTATGAAACCGTGTCAAAACTGATCAAAAAATCAAAGAACTTGAAGACAGAGGACTACCACGTACTTTATCGACCCATGGCCTTCCTAACTCCCTTCGGGCCTTGTTGAGTATCTTTTCCTTCTCTACTTTGGACATATGATTGGGATCTTGCGTAGGATCTTTCGAAGCCTGAAGATTACATTTAAGACCTTTGTTTTAACCATTATCAAATCGACATACCAGCATGAGACTGGGATGTCCACACAATTGCCGAAGACGAAGAATGAGAACCTAACCGCTGATGAACAAGAAAACTTTTGGTGGGTGAGATTAGTAACTTACAAGTATGAACATATGGCTAACGGGAATATTCAACAACCATTCAGCATCAGAAACGTAGAGCTTACTATTGCTCTTCTAAACCTTTCGATACGAGCTCACCAATGGTTCTTTCAGTTCTGGCAGCCTGTTCATCGTAAATCTGAAATGCAATTCGTTGGCAAGACGAAACTAATGATATACAGACTACTTGCCTTTCTTTCACCTTCACTGAACTCAAGTTCAACAATTTCTATGTTTTTGGGCGGAAGTTCCTCTAATATAAGGCGACCATCCTATTACGAGAATTAAATAACTGTCATGAAAGGTATAAGAGACGCACAAGTCGGCTTGATTTAGTCCTTCTAAGTATCAATGGTTCCAGCCATTCATTGGCAACAGAAGCTGAAACAAATTAAAAATAGAGGGAAAGATACGAAGATTTCTCTTACTAGCTCTAGCAGGATCCCTCTTTTCGACTTGACACTAACGGGAATATAAATACTTTGTAGCCAATAGGTGCAAAATGAGACTTACAATTCTCCGGTTGAAAATATCCCAACTATATGTTGCAGGCCTGCAAATCTTTAAATATGAGAATACATCAGACACGCCATTGAATATCGGTGTGCCGGAAAGACACCATCGATAATTGGTTTGTAAACGGAAGATACATTGAGCAGATTGAGTGAGCCGGTTTCGTATAACCTGAGCCTCGTCTAAGACGATGCGATGCCACTTCATACGGGCAAGAGGACCTCTATAATAGTATTGAGTAAGGAGGTTCAAAATCTTATTGAAGGTCATATGCGTTTACCCATGTTCAGGCAACCATCCAGATTGATCTAACTTCTCAAGATGGTTCGGAAAATCAGCCATGAGTGTTTGGTAGGATACAATGACGACCTGTCGGGTGTTATAAAGGTAATGTATTGACATATGGTATAACCTCACATCGAAGGCCCTAATTTCCTTGACAGACTTCAACTTTTCCTTCCCATGATGAATATGAACTCGGAATAGTCCTTCTTGACATTTTGTTTCAATCTCATCCTTCCACTGACGGAGTAGAGAGGCTGGTGCAACCACCAGTGTAGTTTTGGAAAACCCGGACTTTTGCGTTTTTTTGTTAGGTTTGTCAGTCTCATCACCGATCGGTTCTTTTTCATACGATGATCCACGCGGATTTAGTACCATCAATGCGAGAATTTGTATAGTTTTGCCTAGACCCATCTCGTCTCTAAAAACAGGTGTTAAGAAGTATGGCTTCGATTCGGAGCAGTTAAAGCAAACAACACACGCTAATATCCCACCCTTTTTCTGATTATCCAATTCCTGTTTCAGCATCCTGCAACGCAATAAATAAGTTGGTCTGAGCAGCACCCTAACATATTGGAAAGTACCAAGAGACACCAATAAGTTGGTGTTTCATCAATTTAATCTCCAAACCTTGAATCAAATCAAAGGGGCTAAAAGTAATTTATTATTGCAGTAATAGACCCGGGATCCTTTAATAACTCACTTTGATAACCCAAGATGCTCAAGCGCGTCGGGTAGAGGCGGGCCTATTTTCTGATTTTCTGTCAGCACCTGCACGTTATTGACGGATACCGATAGAGGTTGTTCCTGGAAAGAATTCGGAAATAGCCTAAGATAAATGTTCAGTATACGGCTGAATTCTATGAAATAACCACCAAACCTGGCCATATCAAAGGTCGGTTCCGGAAGCTGGCCAGGTCGCGTAGAAGGTGAGAACTGGTCTGGGAAAAAAAACTATCAAATAGATAATGGTCAAAAGTAGAGATTTATTACTATTTATAATTCGTCGTTTTGCCGGGTTTCCAGAATGGGACACATTGTCTATTATCGACTGTAGAGGTCTTTTCCCACGTAACGACGTCAATTCCTCAATATCTTCGTCGTCATCATCATTATCATCGGTGGGTTCATCGATAATGTCGGCGATAGCGTCATCAAAGGCCGATAAGACATTGTTCACTTTGTTGCGCGACATGTCGGTGGCGGTCAAAAGTCAAAGATTTCGGCCAAGCGCGAAAAAGCGCGACCGCGTCTCAATTTTGTCACGCGTCTCAATAGTCGTCATGCCAAAAAAAGTTTTTAAAAAGGGTGCATTATGTAAAGTTTTGACTACAGAGTACGTATGTTTGACATCATAGCAAAGGTCCCGTACTTACAGGAAGTAGTACAAAAACCGAATTATGTAGATGCCACTTTCTCTTCCCTGAATTCAGTACTCTGCAGCCAGTCGGGGACTATGACGCAGGGCAGTTGCCAGGGGTCGAAATCCATGTTTTGTTTAGCACGAGTGAAGCACAAAGTGTATGTTCTTGTTCATTGATCAATAATACATCTAGTAAGACTAAAAAAAACACTGAATGAGCGTTGGTTAGACGGTACCAACAAGCCACGTACCATGCCATTGAAAAGTCGGATGTCTGCCTGAGTTTCATAAACACTACATGATTCGTTGACTTTGACAACTTGAAACTTGCCCCATTGACCGTCACAGTGAAATATCCGCTTCACACCAGCCCATCGACACCACTCGATGCACCTCCAACACGGCTTTGCACATCCGACCCCACCGTGTTTCGTTATCCTTACCACGTACAGGTCCGCACCATTAACCCTGGGATCTCTTCGTCTTGCTGACCACCGTCGAAAGCTAGCCTGAGAAACCAGATCTATATCCTTGCTGTCGTCCCTTTGGCTATAATCTCTTCTCGGTCCGACGTTCTTATGCCTGGTTTTAGAGGCTTTCTCTTTCAGCAAAGACTCGTTGAAGACTCCGTTCGGAATCGCCGACTTTTGTACCAGGTTTAAGTCTGCCTCGTTTAGAGATACCCCATTCAAACTGAGTCTTGAAAGCGGGAGACATGCCAGTAGCATTGAAGATAGCATGCATCTCAGCATGCATGGAAACAGGCTTACGATGTCCACGCTTGGAAATATCAGCTCCATCATAATGGGTACGATGGTGATTATAACCAGTAGATATGACCTTTCCACCCTTGACGAGAACGGCCCCAAGACTGAAGGTCATCGGCGACTTTGAAGCAGCATCGATACACTCTGAGAAATAAAACTGCGACTTGCTCATATTGAAAGTCGCTATAGAAGCCAAGCGGCCATTTAGCAAATATTTCATTCGAATGGACTATTACTTACCGCAAGATAGTAATACGCAAGTGAAGGACCGAGTCAAAGCGTGACACAAAACTGTAAAGCTTTATATACGCGGTCATGTCACACAGTGAGGTATCAGGTAAAAAAGGTATAATGTTTAGTAAATCTCTAAAAGATGACATCAAATTCGTATGGATGCGTGAAAAGAATCTAAAAGCCCATTAAGGAACTATAAACCTGTTAAACCATTTAGTGAAATATCTCCTTCGACGCCAAAATCCTGTTAGCCAGCGCAGAAATATTGGCATCGGCGACAATAACCTGCGGCGAGTATTCAACGCCAAATACTTGTTCAATACCTTTAGCCAAGAGCTTGGCTTGCTTTTCAGACCAGAAATTGAAGTCATCCGGATCTCGTCCATCCGCCGTTCCTTCCGTCGGCTGTATCTGGCATGATATCGGTATCAAGGAAGGGTCTTCGTCTAAGGCGTATACAACAAGACGTTTGAGCGTGTTACGGACAGCTTCTAATGTAAGAATAGGGATTTCATCCGCTGTAAACTGGTGTGAGCTCGTAAGAGACAAAAATCTGAAGACGAGCCTTACCAAAAACTTCTATGTCGACTGTGCTGAGTACATTGTACTTGCCATCGTGGTGATACCTGATCTACGCAGATCGTAAAAAGCGTCAGAGCGTGCTTATTCGATGAGAAACCACTGTATTACCTCATAAAGTCCTGTCACCCATGGCAACTTCTCTCCTTTCAACACCACATCACCTTCGCATTTCTTGGATGACTTCGTCTCGTCCACGCTAACCGGGATATCTCCATCCCATTCATCATCATGGACAGGCACCCAATGTCCTAATGAAGAAATCTTTGTGATCGAATTCAACTTATTCGCGCCTTTCTATTATTAGTTAGTCAATAGGCCCGCACACCCGTAAAACAGACAAACAGGATAACGTACCCTATATATACCAATCCAATCTTTTCTCGAATGCGAAGTCGGCGCGCGCCAGCGCACGGTAACAGGCTCACCGATATGAAATCGGATTTTGGGACCAACAGTTATCTGGTACTGCTTTCTGTCTAGCATCAGGGCCTCGCTGGTAACACGACTGCGTAGCCAAATCAGCTGATGAAACACAGCCTAAAACAGAATAACTGTGGACATACCTTATTACCAATTTTTCTCTAGAATGTTGCAGCAGGATCTTGGTATCCTGTACAACTTCTGATAGATTGGGAGGGTGTATGAATTCCTTCACCGCCTCCGCAGTCTCTTCATACACCTTATCAAATGTTCCCTTAACTTCTTTGGCCACACGTTTGATCTCTGGAACATGCTTCTGAGCACGAGATTCCAATAGCATCGCATTTCTCAACGCAACTTTCTTAACAACCTTCGTTAAGCCTGCTTCTTGTCTCAACGATGTACCATAAAGTTTCTTCATATGCGGACTAGCGAAAACAATGTCAGAAACGTGGACTCAGCATGCATGTGCAGCGAAGACCTCACTTTTCAACTTTGCTCAAGAACCACCAATGGGAAAGTTGTGATATAACGGCCAATGCAAAGACAAGTTTGCTTCCGCTGATCAGGGATAGACCGAAGAAAGCCGCTCCACCCATGGTTCGTTCGGGATTATTGAGGAACCTGATAAACGACTTAACAAATTGAATAAGAGACAAGAGCACTGGTTAGACGTGCCGATAAATCCCAGTGTAAGCCAAAGTCGCAGGATAATCTTCAATGAAGAAATCACCGAAGAACCAACCTCCACATATAGTTAGTTCAGCTTAACAACACCATTATCAATGCCTCAACTTACCGAACACACCCAGCACATTATAACATTCTGACGCAGTCCACATATGCAATAAAATGAGGATCTGTTTTTACGATAAAGATAGAATCAAAAACGAAACAGCGGCAAGGACAATGCCCTTACAGCACCAAGAATATGTCGTAACAATTGATCTCCTACAGTCCATTCCGCAGGTATCGAATATGTCTGCCAGGCCAATCCAATAAACGAGACTATTGAAAAGAGGTATATATGTTATACACACTGCATTGCATTCGAGTAGATTACATACCATAGGTCATGCACAAGCTCAGGTTATACAACGACTTCCAATTGTTAAACGCCTCCCGAGTTGCATCACGACCAGCCTCTTTGCCAGGATAGTGATAACGGGTAATGAAATGGCGGACTAGGAACTTGTTTCGGCTCTGGGCTTGGAGTAGCAACCCTAATCCGAACGAGTGAAAGAATCGCCATAACAAGGCATGGATGAAGTAAAAACCAAGCAAGGTCCGCTTTGATCGCAAACTAGGAACAATGAAGCCTAAAATAATAGCGTATGCAATTATAACAACCAATTTAGCATCGGAGGTTCTGTGAACAAAAAGATACATTTGATTAAACGCATCTGGCTATTGTTTTGACGCATTACAGTACCTGAATAAATCTAGATTGTGTAAACCGAGGGCGTCCTTCCGGAAGTAGAAATTCATTAGGTCATGAAGTGTCATTATTGGCTGATGTAGAGGTTTGACATTCGGAGTTTTGGGAGACGGAGCATAGGATTCATCCACTTCCGTTTCAAGTTCGGTATCGGAGTCGGAAGTTCCGCTCTCTGTAGCTCCAGGGGTAGAGAGATCAGGATCGGTCTTTGATAGAGGTTTTGGTCGTGTAGGAGGAATAGAGGGCGAGGAAGATCGGGAAATGTTGGAAGGGATGAGGGGAGTCCGTTGAGCGATGGGCTTCCGCTGACCGTACATACGTTCGATATCTAATCGAACAGCATTAGAATGCTGAGTAAAGGGAGACAAACGCTGGGTGGGAGCTTGATTTTGAGGATTTGGACTTACGGGGATTCTCGAAAAATACCAAAAACGCAAATTGGGCTGCATGGGCGGCAAGACTGACGAATAGGACGGGATAGCTACCAACAATTATTGATAAGCCATAGTAACCAACGTAGCCTATTCAACCCATCTCCATGAGCGCTAGTGATTAATAGTGCAGTGTCATCTGATAAACATACCGACGGAATACATCGGATGCGGTGCCATTTCGAAAACGCCATCGAAGACAAGAGCGCCGCGTTGGAAGAAAACGTCACCCCAATACCAACCGTAGTCTTTGACAACATGATGCGCCTCGGTCTTAACCCACAAATTGAATGCCATCAAAACAGCTCCGCCAACCCACCTGACAGCATTGTTAGTTTAAAACAGCTGAATTAAGAACTGATGATGATGGAAACTTAATTGCGTACCTGAGGATATGCAGGGCCAAGGACAGTCCGGTCGGTACTCGGAAGCATGCAATAGCAAAAAGACCATAAGAGACAAAGTCACTGACCAAAAGAGGCGACTTGAAATCGAGACAAGTATTATTTTAAAGGTATTTTTAGACATACTTCACTAGAATTATATCCACAAGCTGACGAAAAAGAAGCCATGTGTTATACTCCAACGGTAGATCCTAATTATAGCGATGAGTTATCAGAGAGAAAGGAAGGTGGGTGAGAGATGCATGTAACATACATCAAAAGAGTAGTCTTTTCCCATCTTTCCTTGCAGCTGACTTTTAATCCACGCTCTGACTTCTGGCCGCTTTTCTTCATCTAACCACGCCCTTCTCTGCACTTCACGCACAATCCACTTTTTTTTGCTTTGCTTTGTAAGAACGTAGCCAAGTCCGGCATCGTACGCAGTACGCCAGAAAACAAAGTATAAAAAGAAAAATAGCTGTGCACCTCGCCTGGACAGCCAAGCGAATAAGATAAGCTGCACGCTGAGCAGTGCGAGATTGACAAGGTCCAAGTGCGACTTCGGATAACGTGGGTCGAATAGCGTCATAACATCATGAGTAGTTGGTACACGGAATACTAAAATTGAGATAGAATCTTTAATATACTCCGGAACAATTATGTGATTGATGGTTATTTGGAACACACGTACCTGTTCCACTGGGAGTTTTGCCCCAGACTACTTCGTCACGTTGCGTAGCCTCGCTGTTTCCGGGTGCAGTGCGGCCACCAGGAGAGCGTCGTCGGCGATTTTGAGCACCCATCTACTCAGAACAAGGGCTAAAAAAAGTTCAAGGCACTTGGTCTTAGCAGTAGAGTGCGAGGCTGTCGCAAGGCGACCGTCGGAGTTATTTCGTGTTCGGTGACTTATGTAATAATTATAACTACTTCCTCTGCTTCCTTCTCGACCACTAACTTCTCAGAGAGATCGCCTTGATTATTTATTATTGTGAACGAGATCGTCAGCATATTTCCTTTTTGTTATAAATAAAAAATTCCGGATCTCTTTTTTTACCATTCCGTTTCGGGCCCTAATCCCACAGGCTCCCAAGCTGACTGACATAAGCTGGCGCGTCCATACGCATTCATTGGCCCGGCCGCAGCCTCCAACGACTTACATAGCCGCTTGCGGGACCCAACAATGATTTCCGAAAATATATATGAGGAGTTTCACAAAAAGCTGTTGATGTCTGTCTTGGTATCCTACCTCTTACCACAATTGCTTCAATGACGCTTGCAGGGCGAGCTTACCTCCTCAAAAACCAAGTAGTGCATATCCGTTACCTTCCGACGCCTTCCAAGCACGCCTTCGTCTATCCTACATGTTCTCTCTTACTTTCGCTGAATGACCTCGAAGACGGGAGTCTAGACCTCGCAGGCGGTTATGTCTTCGGTTTCAGCTCTATTTGGAACCGTCTAGCGGGTCTCCGTGCTTCTGGCTACCTGCAGAATTCCGGAACGAGCGGAAAATCTATCAGAGAAAAGTTGGTAGCACTTTTGAATACGCGAGGTTTCGACGGCTCTGCACTACACAACGCTTGGATTATGACGATTCCAGCCTTGTTTGGGATAGAAGTCATCAATCCTTTGACGGTTTATTTCTGCTATAAAACAGGAAGCCCATCGCTCTGGCTTGTCGTTTTGGAAGTAAGCAGCTATAGCCGTTTTACCGAAACATATTTTTGATACTCCTTTAACAAAGGTACATAACACTTTCAGTGAAAGGCATGTTTACATCTTGGACACGAGTATGCAAGATAAAACAGTCCTCGAGTCGTAAGTTGTCCACAATTTATTTTTTTGCGCCTATCCCTCTCACCCCAAATTTAGCTTCCAATATCAGTGGACATTTCCCCGCCAATTCCACGTCTCACCCTTCAACGACCGCTCTGGTTACTACATGTGCCAGCTCATTCCACCACAATCCCCCCCATCAACAATCGACGCCGACCCATCTTCTTTCCCCGCCCCTCGACCTGTCATAAAACTCACAATGCTCACCTCCGCACCCGTCTACGAAAAAAAGCTCATGGCAATTCAACGCGTCACAACATCTATCCCGCTTTCAACTTCTTCATTCCTCCAAGGCATCGTTTCCGCACCCCTCGATTTCCTCCTTGGCCTGCCTCGAACACTGTACCAGGCCTACGTTCTACATTACTACAAACGCTTAGATTTCTATCAACGCCCTGAACCCCGCGCCCTGGACCTATCTATTGAGCAGCATCTTCCCACGGTACCTAACGTGGTAGAGGCAGATCCTAGTATTACGATCTCGGGTGGTTTACAGTGGCAACCCAAGGGGTCAATGGAGTCATGGTGTGAACGTCAGATACACGATTATTTACGACACGAATGCCCTAAGCGTGGTATTTCCATCAAACTTATTCCCGCTAATCCAGCCGAGCAAATTATAGTTTTCCATTCGGGGCCAGGAGATCCCAAGTCTTTCGGCAACAATAACGACAACGGCAACAGTAACACCAATAAGCCTAACGGCGATACACACACAAGCGACACCGATCCGGAGACATCAATGCTCAAAATTTATTATCGCTCTCCCAAACTCTACACTATCATTTTCTCAATGCCATCAGCGAGGCACGCGCTCTTATACGGCATGGACGCTGAAAAAATCTTTTCAGTCTCATCACCTGAATTATTCTTACGTTTATTCGATTTCGATTCTCCTTCATCGGAGTATACCTCGGAACAATTATCTTATGAATCACGTACAGCGGTAGCGGGCCGTATCCGAACATGGTTCATTAACCCCGCCATCAGCAACATGCTTCCAGTTCCAAATCGTCATCCATTGGATAATAATACACTCCAAGGAACCATAATTTCGATATTCATTCTACTACTGCTCTATATATCAGGACAAGTAGAAAAGTGGATTTACAACTCCTTCAAAGCTAGATTCGTGAAAGGCGACGATCCATGGGACGGGTGGTCAAGACTTGAGAAAACCAATTTTTCACGTGAACCTTTAGGGAGCATCAGAAGGGATATTGACAGATGATACCGTGCCAGGACCATTTAGCATGCTAAAGCTCGTCTTGTGATTCGAATGAACAACTGATTCGTCGAAACAAGGCCCGCTTTTTTTTTTTTCCTTTTTCTCTCTCTCTTTCTTCTCTCACGATCCTATGACCCCGAAATGAATATTTTACTTATTTCGCTATCTTATACCTACGTGGCTTCTTTACCCAGAATGGACTGCGATCCACTTGACTACAAATAAGAACATTTATACTAGTTTGTTTTGTACTATAGCTCCCATATTCCATCACGTTCCTTTGATGATCTGATTGCTTGTTTTTAAATCTCGTACTAACTTAGCTTAGCTCAGGTCATTTGTTCCCATATTGCCAGTACCTGACCAAAATATAGACGTTTAATTGGGAGATCTCTAGTAATAGCTACTAAAATACACCGACTTTGTAATCGATTTTAGGTACCGTCGGTATAGAGTCTAAACCTACTCGGATAACAATTAAACCGAGATTCTCCTATTTTCCCATTACAGCTACGCTACGTACAGTTAGGAATAACAAGATAATTTGTTTGAGAACAAAATCAACAAATCAACGTCTATAATCTCCGTCAATAGTTACAATCAACAACAATTTAAACAATTCAAAAGGGACTAGTAGATTCATGCTACGTAGTAGCATGTATACACGGGAATTAATCACAATCGACAATCGCAATAACAATGTCGTAGATATCCAAATATTATTTGTCACCAGGTGACAGCTACTGACATACGATTTCCAATCATGCACCTGAGTCCTCCCTCTTCTCCGGGCATCAAGCATCAACAACTCAAACTCCAACCTGTCCCGCCTAATTCTCAATTTTCAGAGTCAACTGATGCGACGCACATCTCACTCCTCGCTTTACTACTCGGTGTTGATCTCTCCGAGAATAACAGGCTATTAGACGATGTCGGAGGTCTATACGCCTCCGATGGGACACGGCGTGATAAATAAATTCCGGGTTTCGAATCCCCTTCTCCGAAATTCATAGCCGATGCGGAAAATGAAAGATATTGAGGATCTGTGATTACCCCTCTGATAGGGCACCGGTTCAACCGTCCCCAGGTGACGTGATCTAAGGAAATCGCAGGTGAATCAGCTTAATCATTCGTTTCAGAAACATGACAACTGACCGCAAAGTCTAGAAGCTCTCCTATTCTCGTTCCAAATATAGTTATCGTCAGGTAGGAAATAAGATTGAAACTCTTCAAAAACGTCAAACTTGCTGATGAGCTGGTGGCCCTCCGGATCTGCACCGTATAATAGTCGTTTCTCCCGTGCGAGACAGTGCAATCGATAGTCCAGCTCTTTATCGTCAAATTGAGGTTGATAAAAAAAGGTTGATAGTGAAGCTTTGTTCTTGTAGTTCCCAGGCTTGTTACCGCCAGCACTAGACGTATTGGACATTAGCTGCTGAGCTGATGGTTCGACGTCGCGGCTGGCTGGAGTAGGTGCTGGAGCAATAGGACGCGTCGGCTTTGTTGGTGGAGGTGGATTGCTGAGTATGTCATTCCATCTATCAGCATACGCGTTAAATTCTTTAGGGGGAATGATGTATTGCGGGGTAGGTTCGTCTACTATTAACAAAAGAGCAATTAGATCAGGTTGTCTATTAGGCCCGGGATCCACTTACCCTCCTCGAAAGAAGTCAGATTGTTGAGAAGATCTTCATGGTAAGACATAGTTTGGTTCTGAAGAAATTGAACTGGTGAAAGAGAATATGAATGACTTTAAATTGAATTCGACAGATTCAGAGAGGTGGGGGGACTAATATATATATGTGCGGCACTGTCTGTTCCTAGTCAACGATGAGAGGACAATGGACAAAGCTGCATTTTAATTGGTACGGACGAGAGACATGAGGCGGACATCGCTCTCTGGACGGAGTTTTGGTTAATCGAGGACACGGACAAAGGAAGTGCAATTGACGGACTCGGAACTAAACCGTTTTTTTTTTGTCGCGCCGAGTGTTGACCCGACGGTTTACCCCCCCCCTCGGAAACCTGTCCTGAAATAAATCTCCTCGAAGAGGTATGTTTTGGATACTTTACGTTCATTCACTTTACAAGTACATGTCATAAGATAATTAAGAATTGCTTGTACATAATTTATGAAAGTTGGAGTCTTGAATGCGGTGGAGGTAGGAAAAAAAAAGAAATCAATGCTCAAGATATACCGATAAAAATAAAGATGGAGGGGAATCATATGTCAACGCAAGAAAAATCAGAGCCTCCGAGCAATCCATTGACCCAGGGCTTTTGTTAACTTTTTAGCCGCAACTTCAAGATGCTCGTCACGCGGACGGGTGTATTCCGCGACGGTGATCCTTTGTCTCGATTTTCGGTCTGATGCGGGAAGTATCAACGATAAGCTGACCTAATAAAAAAAACAAAAAAATGAATAAAAAAATGATGACGACAGTTGTTTATATGACATACCTTTCTTGGTGCAAAAGATACTGATATCTGAGAGAAGTGCACGGAATGCTTTTGACAAGCAGGCGAATCCGATAACGTCACGGATCCATAACGAAGACCATAATGCCGAATTAGATCCTCAGTTCGTCTTCGAGGCTAATAGATAAGAAAAAAAATAGAATCAGCATCGGCGGAAAAGTTCCATGGCATTATTTAAATCAACTCACTTGGATCACAGAGAAGAGATCATTGAAACTATCTTCACGTTCGAGATGGAGATATGTTTCATCTATCCAGACGTCTTCTCTTGTCTTGAGAGCGATGAACAGATCGAAGACTTCTGTCTCGCGTTGTAGTGAGCGAATTGGTGGGGGTACGTGTGAATCAGCTTCATATGATATATCGGTTGAACCGACTGGGAAGGGATCAGAAGAGTAGGGTGGTTTGACGAGTGAAAGATATGTTTCGAAATAGAATGATCGCAATGTGTGCATGCAAGCTGTGGGCGCATTTAGAGAGAGAAAGATACGAAGAGAAAAGATATGCCACTCACCGATATAGAAGCCTCTATTTACGAGGCGCAAGCTAATCGTAAGCCAGTAAAAGTTGCGTCGTTGTAGTTCTAGACCATCTCCAGCCCGATACGAAGGAAATGTGGCCTCGACGATGCGGAGGAGGACGTTCGGCGGGAGCTCTGAGAATCTGATTCCGCTGGTTGTCCGTTTGAGTTGATGAGCTATTACAGCAGAGTAAGGCGGTGGCGAAACTCTCTTGTCCGCTGTCAAAATCATATTGAATGCAGTAAGAATGTTGCGGGTTTTGTCGTTGTCGTTGTCGTAGTTGTTGTTATTGTTGTTGTTGAACGTTTTACGGGTTTGAGACAGTGTATTTGATGCCTTTTGAGTTTGGTTCAATAGCCGTGCGCAGCCTGCGCAGTGCAGTGCGGAGCGTGCGAAATCAGGGGTCCATTTGACACGGGTACCGCTACCATTTGAAAACTGACTTCGCGCAGTCCTTATAAAAAAAGCGAACCATGCTGTTTCTGCGAAGTTTTTACGTTGATAATCAATTTAAAATAAGATCAGCACCGCGCAATGCACTCTAGCGCGTCTAAAAGTCTGTCAGCTGCGCAACGCAGCCCCTCCAATTCAACTTTCCAACCTTTGCATTTTTGTTTACCTTTGACTAGGGGAACTCAACATTCCAGACTCGATCATTTGTCGTAGTATCCCTGTTGCAGGTTCAGATTGTTCTTGTCGGCGTTATACGTCTGAACACACTCTTCGCCTCCGAGATTGTCCCGGAAAATATAAATTGAGAGCATTTGACTCAACTGAGAAGGTCGCACCGTCGCACGGCTGCTCGGCTATTAGCAAATAATCGCTGAGAACACGTATACCACGTTCAAATTTTAATGTCGATCTTTACACTTGAATATGAAATTAAAATGGGTCATCAATTCCTCAATTTCAGCACTGGTTGGAAATAACATGCATCCACATAAACTGCGTAAATGGGACTGTGTTAATGACAAATCTGCGTTATTCATATTTTCGCATGATCATTCAGCTCGGCCCGAACCTGGCTTGCCGCTTGCGTTGCGATACCTAAATTAAGCTTTTGCTCAACTTTTGCTACGTTTGCTCCATTTTGCTGATCCCCTTTTGTGTTCCTTACAAGAACTTGGGAAATGAGAAAAGTCTTAATGTTACACGGGTACGTCATTCCTTGGATCTTGACTTCTTCTTTCTTAAACTCTCAACATATGCTAGATACACCCAAAATGGGACCATTTTCTCCAAACGGGTTCATAATTAGTTCCTCTTATTCCATCAGATAAAGGGCGAAACCTCCTAATAGGATGTATTTGTAGATGGGAGCTATTCGAAAAGCTTGCGAAAAGAGAGTAGAATTCGGCAAGTACCCCAAAGACTGCTAATTCTTACAAACCATGAACTCAAATCATCATCCAGTATTCCCAGATGCACCGACAATATTGCATCCAGTTGATATCCCAGTACAATCTCGAGAATGGTTAGAAGCTGCGGCAAGCAATATGTCAGCAGATGATTCGAGTGATCCTGCACTGACACCTCGAGCGTGGTGGAAAGCCAATGCTGAGAGAACAGTCATGGAAGGACTTGAAAGAAGCCTTGAATTTTTGAAAGAGATCCTTAAAGATAATACCTTCGATGTGCGTGTGGATATGTATGTGCCTATGCCTAGCTTACGCCTGTTTATTGATCCTTTGACCAGGGAGTGTTGGGATTTAGCCAGGGTGCTGCAATGGCAGGCGTTCTAGCCGCTATCGTAATTGTTTTGCTAATTTAGCAATCCGTGGCCTGTATTGACCATCTTTTTTTCTCATGAAGTTGGAACGTCCAGAATCATATCCGTCTTACATGGAAAACGGTGTGCCAATTCATCCAAAACTGTGAGTCTGAAATTTTAGCAGCTACCCACGACATTATCTTAATTGATTTTTTTTTGGGATACAGGAAATTCTTTATACCTATTTCTGGATTCAGAGCGCGTGATCCATTATTAGAAAATATTTTATCGGCATCGACACCAAAGCTTACGACTTACTCATTACATGTTCTTGGGGATACGGATGTAGTGGTCGTGGCGGAGAGATCTCAAACTTTGATCGAGTCGTGCGATGAAAAGTATACCAGGGTGGAAAGACATGAAGGCGGTAAGAGTTTCACCAAAATAAAATGAAAAACATTGTGATATAAATGTGCTCCAGGTCATTTCGTACCGTCCAGAGCGAACTGGCGTGCTTTCTTCAGAGACTTTTTGTCGGACTGGTCGCCGGGGGTTGAAATACCTTCACCATCCGCTGCAGACAGTCCAGCCAGATTTTAGAGCTTAGACGCTAGATTTAAATTTAGAGAATATGTATTGGTATTAAATTCATGGGAAGCAGTCTAAAGTACGCAGTGCGGAGTAGACCAAACCCTTGGTGTGCAGTCATCATCGTGACCTCGCTCAGCTCTACTACTCTATTAGGCTCTCAGGCGAATCCGACAATCTGTCTCTCATCCTCACTCTAAGCACACTCCTCGTTCTCGCATCTGTGATTATACGCTACGTCAGTGTGTCATTCCTCAAGAAATATTTTACGAATAGGACAACTGCGTCGGGTTCATCGATGGTGAGCGCTTCTTTTTCTGTCTTCACCCCCCACCCACGCGGTCAACGGTGCACGCCCCGGTGCCAATACAGAAAAAGCGGTCGTTTCAGACTTCCAACTTCCAACGGGGGGGGGCAAGCCGTCTTCCTTCCTCTTCCTATCCTTCACTTCTATAATTTGCCCGTCCCTAATTGTTTGTTCATGCCTCCCCAGTCAAAAGCCAAATCGTCCAAGTCAAAGACGAATACACCCGAGTTCAACGCGCATGTGGCCCAGTTCATGTCCGTAACCAACGTATCCCAAAAGGAAGCTGTAAAATTCATTCAGAAATATGGCAAGGCAGAAATCGCGATTGATGCGTACTTCAATGACCCGGATAGCTCCTCGAGCGGTAGAGGTCCGAATGTCAGCACCCAGAAGCTGAATACCTTGTTCGACGGGTATAAAGCCCTAGGGAGCGAGGACGACAATATATCCATCGATGGCACCATCAAACTTTGTGAAGATTTAGGCGTTGATCCCGAGGATGTCGTTTTGCTTGCTGTGGCATACGAGCTTAAAGCCCCCGGCGTTGGTATATTTACACGCGATGGTTGGCGAAACGGTTGGCGGTCGCTTGGTGTCGATTCCGTTTCTGGCATGAGGAGTGCTTTGACTCGATTAAGAAAAACTCTCGCTTCCGATTTTTCTTATTTCAGGAAAGTTTATCTCTACACGTTTGATTTTGCGAGGAGCGAAGGACAGCGAAGTCTCCGTATGTATCCTTTCTTTCGGCTTTTTTTTTGTTTATTTATTTAGTAAATGTTTTTTTTTTTTTGTCTGAATGAATTCTTTATCGAAAAGCCATGGATGCTGCGCAGGCGTTTTGGGGTATATTATTACCACAAGCGATAGAAGGAGGTGCGCTGGCTCATGTTGATAGTGAGGATGATGAAGAAGAGGCTATGCCTCAAAGTGGCGGACCTGGATGGGCTGACCAACATACCCAAATGTGGTTCGATTTTTTGAACGAGAAAGGAGTGAAAGGAATTAGCCGAGATACCTGGAACATGGTTAGCCCATATCTAACTCTTCCGAGTCCTTCATCTTTTTGACCTTTATCCACGTTCGTTGCCTTAGTTCATCAGCTTTGCTCGCACGGCTGATCCCAAGCTGGAGAAGTACGATCCAGAAGGTACGCTATTTTTTTGATACTATCACAAAATTCGAAAGTATACTGATTGTCATTCACTCCCTTTTTAAGCCGCGTGGCCATCAGTAATCGACGACTTTGTGGAGTGGGCGAGGAATAAATTACAAAAGATCTCTGATAATCATCATGATGACCACATCAGTCTATAAGGTCTTTTCCGAGCGTGTTTACTTTCCTACATCACATACATTTGTTAGATACATCAAGAAGACTGAAACCCAGATTGTAATACGAAGCCTCTACTCAAGTCTCATTGTTGTACTTGAAACTGAATCGGTCTCGTTGAGTACTTCTGAAAGGACATTGCTCTCGTGAACGAGACTTATCCGAACTTTGATCATAGCGACAACAGCTCCCAGCAATGCTTGTGCGTCTCTGGGAAACGAAAAAAAAATGAATAAATTTATTTTCAGCTCAATTTGCAATTTCAAAAGACATACTCCTCCGCCACACGGAGCACCACTTCCTCTCCACTTTCTGCAATTCGCAAAATGTCGATATACATCCCGGCACGCGATAACCCGAACGACTGCATCAAAGCGTCCTCGAACCTTTTCTTGAGGAAAAGAGGCTCGGAAATGCCCGGCGTAATTTTGAATCGAATATATCGATACTCGCCCGAGTCCGAGTCCGAGTCCGAAGCTGACGAATCCAAATCCGAGGACTTTTTCTTCCTACCCATTAATTTATTTTTGGAAACAATGGAGGTTGGATGAAGCAGTATTGTCCATAAATTAACAAGGTCAGGCAACGTCGTCGGACACGGACGTTGTTCGTGGATTTTAGGCGCTTGTTTACAAGCAAAATTTAAAAGTCAGCCTCCTTCTCTCGTTTCACTACTTGGTTCTCTGCTACCACCCTCTTTGCTTCGTCGTTTCCTATTTTTTTATATTATCATGGTATGTCGTACTCTCAGAAATGACTCCAGAAAGCTCAATAATCTCCTATCGCGCGTGGTTTTGATTAGCCTACCCCTCAAGTCACTCGTCAAATTCTGCGTGAGATTAACCAGTTGCGTCAAGATCCTCCAGAGGGGATTAGAGTATGTACAAGCGAGGAGAACATGCTTGATCTCACGGGCATCATTGAAGGTCCAGGTTCGTTTTTCATGACGCTCTTTCTCCGGCATGTAATCCACGTCTGACGACCCACTTTTCGTTCATTTCGTCATCACTCTCGCCGGCTTTTGTTCCCGTTTTTTCTATGGCACCTTGTTCGTTCTCATCTTCCTCACGTTCTGTGCAATAGCCGGAACGCCTTATGAAGGCGGCTACTTTCGTGTCAAGTTCAATTTTACAGACGATTTCCCTGCCGCGCCACCAAAATGTTCGTCACGTGATAATTGTTCTAATCTTGCCTCGTTGTTTTCAAACCGTTTGTTTTTTCTCGTTCACATCTTGGTTAACACACTTTTTTTTTTGGTTGCAGGTCATTTCATTACAAAACTCTTCCATCCGAATGTCTCCTCGGTCGGTGAAATTTGCGTCAACACCCTAAAAAAAGACTGGCAACCCTCGTTCGGCATATCACATATTCTGGTCACGATCAAGTGCTTATTGATTTATCCCAATCCGGAATCCGCACTTGATGAAGAAGCGGGTAAATTGTTGTTGGAGGATTATTCTGCGTTTGAAAGACGCGCGAAATTGATTTGTGAAGTTCATGCGAAGCCCAAGGTAAAAGAGTCGTACATTTGCCGTCCTTTTCAAAGCCCTTTATAGGGTCTTATTTACCGTTATTCAAAAGGTACGACCTCCCGAATTCAATACTCCTTCGCGAGTACAGTCGGCACCTTCAATAGAACGTACTACAACAGCCCCTCCAACGACCACGACAACAACAACAACATCCATACCTACGCCCATAAACCAAATACGACGGTCTACCTCACCTCTCCCGCCAGCAGCAATAAAATCAGCGGCAATCACACTTCTCACAAAATCATCAATGGCAGCACCACCGACCGTTCCGTTTCATCCTTCCGTTAACTCCTCACCGATCTCAACTACCATCATTGCTACCCATACTACTACCGAAACCGATCTTCAGCAGCAGCAACCACCGTCCACCACCGAAACTGGCAATACCGCCACCACTACAACCACCACTAATACGACTACGACTACGACTACGACTACTAAACTTCCGGATAAGAATCATCCACCGACAGGGAAATCGAGCGGGAAACGAGTCAACAGTGTAGCCGCCGGTGGTGTTGAGAAGAAGAAAAAGGCGCTGAAGAGGCTATGACCTTGATGAACTGACTGAACGTTAGATCCCTCCTTTTTTTTTTATTCTTTCTTTTTCTTTCTTCCTCTGTTTGGTATTGTCTATTGGCTCTTTCCTCCTCTCTCTCTCAGGCTCCTGTCATCTTGTAGAGTATATTTTTACGAGTGTCATGAATAGGTCGTGGATATTTTTTCTTCTCTTTTATTATCTGTAATTTTTTTTCTTTCTTTCTTTCTTTCTTATCCCTTCTTGTTCATCCTCACTCGTTTCTTCTTGTTCAACTCTGTTTGGATTTGGGGAGAGTTGAGTTTTTAATTCGTATATAGCTATGTGCCTGTATATATATATGTTTGTTCTTTTTTTTGCTGTGGAATTTGCTTTTCATATGTAATTTGCTTAGGTGAAGTTGAAATTAAGTCGTCGAAGGGATTATGTATGATTGTAAATGCGCGCGTTTATTGGAATATAATAAATATATTTTAAGATTTTTCATCATCTAGCCAGATCTTAAGAAGTCAAGAGCGAGATGGTCAATGTCATACATGGTATTGGTATTATATATGATAAATAAGACATGATAAAACATTAGTCGTTACTCAGGTGGGAGCTAGCTTCATTCGTGTGGTACGCGTCAGGATGATAATAACATGTCCTGACTCAAGATCCAACTCCGGTCTTTGAGAGTGGGGAGCTTAAATACCACAGGTTTTCAAACACGAGAACCCCGGCGTGGTCATGCGCAAATACAAGAATAAAAGAGAAAGAAAGGAGGAAAAAAAAAGAGGGGAAGGAAAAGAAATATATATATATAATATCACACTTGGTCATCCATTCGTATGGGCTGATATCCATCTCGACTCGTACTCCGTCCGAGGCCGAATCCCATGAACAACCCACTCTTGCGTCTTCCACCACCACCTCCGCCACTGCCGCTTCCATGATCATCATCGCGCTCTCTATCATTCTCCTTCCTCGCAGCTTTGAATCCCTCAATTGGCACATCGTACAACCGCTGATACTCGACCCTCAACTCCGCACCCGCAGTCCAAAAGTCTTTACAATTAGTCTTGCACCCAAAATCAAAAGGATTGGACGCTTTAGAAGCGCGAACGAGCCCCTCTGTGGCTTTTCCGCGCGTGAATCTGTCGAATCCGAGAATGTTGAGAACAAAGCCTGTGCATCCTCCGTTACCACCACCACCACCACCGGCGCCGCCGTGTTTATGACGGTGTCCGTGTGCGTCGTGATGATCGTGGTCGTGCTTGTTCTGAGATTGTTGGATGTTTGTCAGAGCGCGTCCTCCCATGTAGCCGTATCGGCCTAGATTGGACACTTCAAGACTTGTCATCTGTCGTGCGACTTGCCAGAGCTGACTGCCTAGGAGGACTAATGTCCATGATAGCTGTAAAGTTGACCAGATAGCGACGACGAATAAAAAGGGATCCTGCGCTGTCACGGCGCAAATTGAGTTGGGTAGGAAACACGACGATGACGACAGTCTTAATGAATCGTCGTCAACCGCAGCCCGAGTCATGTCGCCAGGAGTTGTTGAATTGGTATCATCCCCTCCGATAAGTGCCGGAGCCGATAACGCAGCAGCAAAATAAACATACGTCAAATAGTCGAAGGCGCATATTCCAAGCACGAGTGTTAGAACGAACAAGAGGAACTGCCGATGATTGTTTACCCCGACGCAGTTCCAAACCCATGGACAATGGTGATCGAATCGTGCTATGCATCTATCGCAGACGCGACAGTGCTTTGAGCGTAACGGCTTACGAGCCATACATGTTATGCAGAATGTTTGACTGTTTAGTCGACCCGTGCTAGCCAGGTCTTCAATGATCTAGTGATGGGTTTGTGGCTGAGCCCCGGTACTGAAGGAAAAAATAAAGGTCTTCATACCTCTTTCAGCTCGGTGTCATTGATCGGTTTGGGACATGATCCCGCATCGAGTGTTATGGCGCGGAAAAAGTTGTATACGCAGAGCATAAAGAGTATAGCAAAGGATAGATGAGTAAACGCATAACCCTCCGTTCCTATTCACCACATATGATCAGGCGTGTTCTTTCATGATATAACTGAACATTACCTCGAACCAGTCGTGTAAACCAGCTGAAACCAACCCAGATCAGAGAACCGGTAATTATACCAACAAAGTATGGGCTGTGTGTGACGCTATCTGTATAGCTCTTGTGGTTGAGTAATACACGTGTTACGATCTATAAATAACAAAGATAAACACGACCATTGAAACAGAAACAAAAGAAAGAAAGAACGTGTTACGAACATGATGCATTCCAAAGAACTCCGCACAAGCTAGCGGAACGCCGGTGTACCAGGGCAAAATAGACAAAGTCGTGAAGATCATGTAGAGAAAGACTGTAGGGATAATAATGATAGCCAAACGGGTATTGCGTTCTTTGAAAGGTTTTCCTTGACGGACGCCGTCCTCGGCCATACCGCCTTCTTCTAGTGCTCGTCGCCATGCCCCGATTGCCTTGAGTTCAAGAGCCATATCCCGTGGTGTCTTTCCAGAATTGTCTCGAGCGTTCAGATCAGCACCTGCTTCAATTATTTTCCGAATACACAGCTTTAAGGAGTTAGGGTTAGCGCAGAAAAACATCGCGATGAAACATTACGCCCCCCCACCTTGTTTCCGCGGACGACTGCCCAGTGCAGTGGAGTTAATCCAGCCTCATCCCGAAGTGACACTGACGCGCCGTGTTTCAGCAACAGCTCGACTGAAACGGCGTCTCCTTGATATGCCGCCCACATTAACGAGGTATGACCGACAGCGTCAACGGAGTCCACCGCGATGGGTTGATGGAGGAGGTATAAGAGTGCCATTACTGAAGAGGAATGTGTTACGAGATGCAGAGTATTAAAGCCCTGCGAATCTGTAATTGTTGGATCGGCATTATGGGAGATTAAAAGGTGGATAACATAGATGTAACCGTTTCTGGATAATAATACGGTTATAAGCATATGATGGGGGGGCAGCGCAAAGCCTTTCAAGAACAAAGCCAAACCATACCTTGCTGCCCATTGCATTGGGGTAGCCATTAAATCACCTCCTAGGGCATCAACTTCAGCACCCTGTTCTAACAAGTATTTGCATGTTGCGATCTGTGCGTTTATTGCTGCCCAATGAAGAGGTGTGATATTTTGGTCGTCCCGGTCAGTTGCTTTTGCCTTGCCCGATTCAATAAGCTCTTTGACAACAGCCAAATCCCCACGCTGAGATGCTAGAAAGATGTTGTCCCGCTGACATATGAAATCAGAATGATAGCAACAACAACGTCAAAAAGGGCTCTGTCTGACACGTACGTCTATATCCGAATTCAGGGCTTCAGCGAAAGTCATGCTGCCGTCAGCTGCATCAGTAGAAATGGCGGTCTGTGCGGTTGATTTGAGCGGAACGATCCCAGAAGGATCTGAAGAAGACATGGAAGAGGAAGATTGTAGTGGAGAAGTTGTCGTTCACTTTTGAATGTGGCAGTACCGAAAAGCGCTTACGTAATGCCCGTTGTGACATTCGTCCGCAAATAAGCGCCGCGCAGACGTGACCGCCAGCGCATTCCTGTTCTCACCGTCATAATCACTGCAAGAAAAGTATTAACCGGGGATGGATTTCAAAGGAAATTCTCTTGTTTTGTGCGAGATTATGCAGTTTTGAGCGTAGTCATGACCCTTCGCATATTACTCAGCCTCCGACTCGCCGCTCGATGACGTGTGTTTGGAATCAGGGCTGTGCCGGCAAGCTTAAATCAAATCTCTTTTGTGGCATCTGGGAATATTTCGCTTGGCAAAAGACTGCGTATCTTCACAAACTGTAATTGTCACACGGTCCATGATCTACAATGCCACCAGTAATCTGAGCCTAGTGTTCGATAGGTAGGGCATATATATCTCTGGATTCGAAAAATGTCAAGGTCTCAATGTCTTATAATTATAGATCCTCAAATTGAAGTCGTCTATTTGTCTCATTTCGCTTTTGATACTGCGGGAAAACATGTGGGCGCCATGCCGAGCCCCGAAGTGTCCGAGACCTCTCTTAACTTTATCCTGCCAGTGCCAAAGGCTCAGCATGAGAAAAGGTTCGGGCATCGTACGACACGCATACATAAATACACTGCGTAGGCGACTTAGGACTATTTGAGTTTTATAGGGAACGTTCATAAGTCATATCGGTCATAAGCTAGTCTAGTTCAAAGTGAGGTATTTAATCTATTATTTAGGGCCGTCATTGGCTCATTTGAAAGCTTACATGCAAATATATTAATGCCACGGAGTCCTTGGGCTCCGGATGAGTCATGACGCCACGTGACCTCGGCCAAACGCGATCGTCGGCAACGCGTCGCGTTCTCTGGTACTTCAACTCAGCGGTCCGCACCGCTGTCCTCAAAAGAAACGCACAAAAATATTATTATTTACCACTGTAAATTTTATCATCCAACTCGTCCAAACCTTGGGCTTTTCTTTTATTGTCCGGGTTGTCCACTGTCCAGGGTTCGAAGTGTACAAATATGACGAGCGACGAGAGTTATCAAGTAGCTTCGTCTTCTGAAGGCATGTCTTCAACCACCCAATTCTCAAATTCTACACCTTTTAAAACAAATTCACGTTCAGGTCCCAGACTCTCGACAACAAAGGAGAGAGCCTTTGTAGATGATCCTCAGGTAGACCCTCAGTTCATAGAAAACTTCTTCGTCGCTCTGGACAATATTCCCGACGTGCGGGGTGATGATTCAATAATGCAGTCTATCGATGCTATTTCGTCAGCACCAAAGGAGGTAGATATGTACGATGATATTGTTAACATTTTCAACAAGATCTCCCAATCCGTCTGCGCCATCGGCCATAATTCGTCTCTAAGACCACTCTACTTCTCCTGCTCTCATACCAAGGGACCATCAGCAAAAAATCAGCAACACACTCGTTGTATTGCTCCAGATATATTAGTTTTGCCACCCCTGGCTGTTTCCAAACCGTTTCTGCAAAAGATGGAGTCAAAGGATCGCAACTCTCCTCGTGATTCTTTTCGCTGTCCATGGTCTATACTAGAATCTATGGTGGAAGTCAAACCAAAAAAGGGGTGGAATGTCAGACAGTCCGTCGATTACCTTCAGACCATCCTACAACACCGACCTGATAAAGTCAGTGTGCTCGGTATAACTTGTAATCAAACGGGATACCGCTTTTACTATCTCAATGCCTGCACACAAAAAACATCATACTTATTTGGATGGGATAATGGTTTGGATAAACTGATTCGTTATGTCTATTCGCTCCATCGGATATACGGCGAAGATGTTGGACGAGACACGTCCATTCGACTTCACGACATCGTCTGGAAAGACAAATACAATTCTGCCATATGGCAAATTTCTTTCAAAGGAGAAAGTTACAGAATCCAACCGATATTCGAACGAAGAGGATCTGGAAGAAGAACATGGATAGCTGTTGGGACTGCGACTGCAGACAATGACGCGAACGACATCACAAACGCCACATCAGCCGTCCGGGTAGTGAAGGATATGTGGAGAGACAACTCGAGACGATACGAAGAAGGAGCTCTTCTGCGCCGCATTCACGAGAATGAATTTGTTCCCGGAGTAGTTCGTCCAATATCTGACGGTATTTTTAACGATTTAACCGTTGGAAATCGGACCAAGCACCGTCTTGTGATGGGAAGCACCGGTCTTAGACTGAGTGCCTGCAAAAGCGTTCTCGATTTTTTCAAGGTAATTTATGATGCAATAGAAGGTATGTACATCCTTTTATTATTTATTGAATCACTATTTATCACCTTTTCAGCACACGAGAAGGTGGTGGAGCGGGGTGTTTTGCACCGAGATATTAGCTGGTATAACGTGCTGTGCAAACCTCAGCATTATATTGAAAACGACAACGCGATAAATCACCCGAACATTGGAAAGATTCTGTAGGTTCTCTGAATTTCACTTACTCGATTATCCTTCTCATGACTCTACGCACAGGGGAAACCCGAATTCGCAGCCTCTCTGTTTGCTAACCGACTTTGACAACGCAGCTCTCATAAAGGACGATAAAGATCCTGATGATGAAGCCCGAAGAACGGTTAGTGCACTTGATATTCTTTTCCCTAACATCGAGACTTAAATATGTATATTCAAAGGGTACACCAATGTTTATGGCCTGTGAGCTCGCTTACCAAAATTATGGCTACCGCCGTCTACGTATCAGCAAACCTCAGCCACCCATTGCCCTTCCTATGCTGTCTCTTGAAGGGGAAGCCCTCAAGAAATATACCGAATCGTATGGACGGAGCAGATATGATGAATTTGATGAAAGAATATCTTCAGTTCTTTCTGAGAAGGTCAAAGAGGTTGACCCATTTGCTGCTGGAGACCATGTTCCTCCCCATCGGCCACATCATGATATGGAATCTATATATTGGATTATTGTATGGTTCATTGCAAAGGCATGGCCAATGGGAACTGACCCATATGCTGGGGGAGACAGTGTCGGCCAAATAACCGTGTTGCAGATCATCCATTCTCGCATGAGTCCAGACCACCAACCTCCTGCAGTAATCGATCTCGTAACCCATGATAATGACAAGTGGGAAATGGAATTACATCCAGCTTTTCATTGCCTAGCAAAAATGTTGTCCGATATGGGGGGTTACATCCGTATGTGTTGGTCAAGGTTTCCAGATATGCCTTATTGGCATTCTCACGAAGCATTTAAACGTCTTTTGCTCAAAGAAATCATACGAATGACAAATGGCGATACCCCTATTCCTATTCAAGGACCTCGGTCTCCAATTCCTAAACCACCCCAAACCCATCTTGACACCTTGAAATCAAAATCTGGGACATCCCGAAGTCCAACACCCAGTGGATCGCGATCGCAAGGTGAAGGATCCACTGGTTCTAAGCAGTCTGTAAAAACAAATAAACGCGCACGGTCAAGTTCCATATCCATAAATCCCGGAAATGCAACTAAAAAGCAACGCTCCTCCAGTTTGCCATATCATGGACACGCGGCCAGTGTTTCCTCTAGCGCGGCTGGTGTTGATTCTGATTTTGTTCACATTTGTCTGGAGAATATTGAGGACGATGATAGATGGTTCACTTTGTAATCCGAGTCTTGTCGGGTATTTACTTACGTACACATAGTGTACTAATCACTTATGCTTCACTCATAAAATCAACGAAATAATACGATAGTTTCAAGTTGCTCATCCATGCTTTTACAAGTTGAAGAACAGTTACAGGTCTGAAATAGCCATTGTAAAATCCAATCATTCAATTCTGAACATATATTGATGGCGCAGAATATAATTTCGTCGAATCAAGTCTAAGCTCATTGACCTGTCAATGCTGACACACTTTCCCAAAAACTATAACCAGAAACTATATCATCAAGGTTTTCAAGAATGAGAAAAGAGGCACGGACCTGCATCTTTCCAACAAAGCCGCATCTGTTGTAGTTGTCTTCAACACCGGTTCATTACTCTCTGTCTTGTTGAATAACATTTCTGTTCTATCGCCAAGATTCCATGTTGGCCAAAAGGGCTTTTTATCTACCAACGGACGATGCTTGATATTGGGATCGAGCGACATGGCAAAGTCCACAAAAGAGTCTGGAAATGCGATGTCGAATTTGGTGTTATTGAACGCCGGAACACCGCCCGGATTAGTACTAGGAATTTGTCGCATGTCATATTGCACTACCTGTGTCCGGAGTGAGGAACACTTACGAAGTGAAATAATATCCGATATCTTGACCATGTTCCCCGGGGGGAATCGCAAATTCACCCTTAAAAAAGATTATTTCATGGTTTTCAACAGAACACGAGTACAGAAAAACTATTCTTACTTTCCATGATTTCCCTCGGAATGCTTGTAACAAATCGTATGTCGGACAAATAAAAATTGCTGCTCACGACGTTCATCAACAAAAAACGATCCGCAAGTTGACCACTTACATTCACCCATTATTCCAATAACCTGGTCAATGGGTTCGCCGACATTTTCATATAATGCCGCAGCGGCGGCGGCATCTTGACCTCTGATTTTTGGGAATAGTTGTTCGACGTAATTGGGCACTTGAACAGTGTTCGCCGTACTGGTATTAACAAATGTAGTACCCTCAAACGTGTTGGTCACGGAAAGTAAGGCTTGCTAAACATTGAATATCAATAAAAAACTTGGACACAACCCAAAGAAAGGCGTATAGATACCCCGTTCACCCTTCCCTCTCTCATAGCAACGGTTGGTCTTTCTCTTATAAATTCTCCATCTACGACGGGTACGAAAATAAAAGTCCCAAAGAAGGTATTCGCACTGATTGCTGCATTAGCAGCTTGCAAAGTATTTGCGTCCAGGGCACGAAGACAAGCAAGAGTATCAGCTGCAGTAGAACATCTGTTTAAACGTGTCAAAAAAAAACTATCAAAAGATCCCTCAAAAATGTTGAAACGAACCCAGTGCTGGAAACGACAGTATCGTAAAGAGTCTTTGAAGGAGTTAAGAACGGAGTGATAAAAACAGAAAAAGAAAACTACCTCAGCTTGTGTATCATTGAAGGCGTACTGCGACGGGAGGAATGTCGAGCTGGTCATCGCAGCTCTGAACAGCGGAGGATCAGTCTGTCCGCCATTGGCAACAAGATGTTGCAGAACGGAGCCTGCCCCTTGAAAAGAGAAAAAAGCGTTGAGAGTTCAAAGTGAAAGAGAAATAAACAGATAATTCAACCTGCAGATTGGCCCCAAATTGTTACTCTAGTGGGATCGCCACCGAATTTGCTAATCTGTCACCAGTTACATAGGTGCAACGTGTCAACTGAAATGATTGTGTCACAAACTTACGTGTTGCTGGGTCCATTGTAATCCGAATTGTTGATCCACTTGGGAACTAATAAGACAGCGGGAACTTGGGGGTACTAAAGGAGACTCACACAAGCCCGCGTTCAGAGCACCGCCAGCTTTTACTTTTTGTCCTGGCAAAAAGCCAAATACTCCGAGTCGATACTGTACGGTAACCACGATTACTCCATTACCCGAAATGGGAAGGAGGTCTTTGCCAGGGTCAGTGCCATCACCTCCTTGATATCCACCTCTGGAAACAAAAACATACATATGACTTTGCAGTATAGGAGCTCAAAATTTAAAATGCCTACCCATGAATCCAAAAAATCACAGGAAGGTTCGCGTCTGGGTTGATTTTGGAACCGGGAACGTAGACGCTATTTTAGATATATGAGTAAAGGCTGGATTGAGAAGTCGGATATTCTCACTTCAGGAAAAGACAGTCCTCCGATAGCGTTTCCCTCTTTCCAAGGTGCTGAGAGGATGTAGTTGGAGGACGGAATGGATTGATCGGTTGTACTCCAGCGTTTGTTTGAAAACATTGCCCAGCAAAAGAGCTAGCCACTTGAATGCCTGGGGTTGATGCAGGTGCTTTGGGTGCTTCGAAGCGCAATGAACCTAATGGGGCTAAATTGAGGAATGAAATGTGTATAAAATGGCGTTCTAAACACCTGTCGGTGGCGCCGCAAACCTTATACCGAGAAACTGGGTATTAGTGGTGTTGGGGATGGTCACCCCTTGGTATTTTGCATATCCCAAGTCAACCACGTTTTCAGAAGGACTGGTTTTCCCGTTCACTAAGGAAAAAACAGCTGCGAGGTAAATAACGATAGCAAACATCTGATAGAAAAATTGGGGTCCGGTCGGAAAGTTGAAGGAACAAAAAGTTATATACCTTCTACACGTCTTGGAAAACGAGCTCTTCTCACAAGCGTGTGTACCGCAGTCGAGTGTGTAGCCGTGGAGACTGCATGCCAGGTCATGGGGCCCTTGAGACGAGCGCAGAGAAAAAGAGAGAAGTCTCCGCATTTGACGAAATCATAATTAGAATGTCGTTCTGATATGATCAGATGATGTTGAAGAATCTAATGTGAGAATAATGATGAGCCAATTGGTCTGTGTGCGTACCTATGATTTCGTGCCAGCAAGTAGTTTGAGAAGTTCAGGTGTGTCAGAAATCGTATGGACAGTGACAGGAAATCCCAACTGACCTTGCATCGACAGCTTTTATACATCCAGAAAACGATCCAGATTGTTCATAACCTCAAGTCATCGCTGATAGCTGCGACTGAGGCTGAGTCGGAGGCGGCGACTCGGAAACGGTCAAGAAAAGATTGTTAAAAAATTGACGAACGTCGAATGGCAAAATTGGATTGATATGTAAGAGCATGTAACTGAAATAAATGAACCAATTCTTTTTGGAACACGCATCCTTTGATAGACAGGCTCTGTCACGATTGAGGATACTCAATTTCAGGCAATGCGACCAAAATTGCGACGGGCGTTAGTTCTAGTTGATGAGATTACATAATTTCTGTTACATAATTGCCTCTTGCCGCGGAGAGTTGGCGGAACTTCTAAAACTACTTGAAGCTGCTGACGACGTCCACCACCTCCGTTACTCTCTACCTAGCTCTAGTCTTATCAGAAAATTCTGCAAGCCTCGAATGTTCCAACCCAAAGATACGACAAATCATGATTGTGAAGTATGTAGCCCGAAAATTTCAACCAACGCTTTTCTAAGCCTGTCGTCGCGAAAGAGGCTGCATCTCTGGTGTCATTGTGGATAACTTGATTCTATATAAGTCGCTTTTTGGGACACTTCCAGTATCATAAAACAGTCGCATGACCTATGATACAATCCGTATGAAAAAAGGCAAGCCCCCCCGAGTGCTGCAAAGGTTTCTGGTGTTTTTTAACGTTCATCGCTGTGCCTGCGTTGGCCTTTTCACCGTGGTCAGAAGAACACCTTAAGAAGCTTATACATCACAACCACATCCATGACAACTATCGTTTGCCTATTTCATCGACACAGATGAGCCGAACGGTAACAACGCCGACGAATTCGACTTCGCATTGTTGTCATGTCTTTTGATCCCCGTATTTACCATGGGCAAACGTCGTCCATTCTGTGCCTTTTAAGTAAGACAGAGTGATGAACCGGTGTTGAAGCCTGTTGCAACGGACGCAGGTTCTCTTTGACGTCCGTCCCGGAAATCTTAATGATATTACGGTTTTTAGGAATAGCTTCTGGGAAAGCGTGGCAGCGTTGATAGGTCAACGAGAATATAACAGCCTAGAGAATCTTATCTATAGATGTAAATATGTTCATAATTGATTACTCGATGGCAAGTATACAACCCAGATCTATAACCGTTGTGAAAGCATGGATAAACGAAACCATCATGGCATTGCTAAATTGGTAAAGTTGTATTCAACATAAGTAATATATTATGTGTACAGCTACTAGTACGACGTATGTACATATACAATGTTAGTTACAAAGTGAACCATCCATCGTCGTTCTCAATATTCTCCAAACAAATGCGAACAAAATCAGAATCAACATCGGCTGCGCCAGAGGAAGCACCGGCCGCGTGTCCATGAAATGGCAAACTGGATGAGTGTTGCTTCTTAGTTGCATTTCCAGAATTAACCGATATGGAACTTGACCGTACCCGTTTATTTGCTTTTCCAGACTGCTTGGAATTAGTGGATTCAACGGCTTCTGATCTTGATCCACTGGGCGTTGTCACGTGCGTGTCGCGATATGTTTGAAAGGGTTTAGAAATTGGAGGTCGAGGCCCGTGAATAGGAATAGGGGTATCGCCGTTTGTCATCCGTATGATTTCTTTCAGCAAAAGACGTTTAAATGCTTCGTGAGAATGCCAATAAGGCATATCTGGAAACCTTGACCAACACATACGGATATAGTCTCCCATGTCGGACAACATTTTGGCAAGGGATTGACAAGCTGGATGTAACGCCACTCGCCACCGGCCACAAGAACGAGTTAGGAAACCAAGGGGTCCCTCAGGCTGGTGAGATAGAGACATGCGAGAATGGATGAGTTGCAATAAGTTTATTTGGCCGACGCTGTTTACCCCAGCATATGGGTCAGTTCCCATTGGCCATGCTTTTGCAATGAACCATACAATAATCCAGTAAATGGATTCCATATCATGGTGTGGCTGATGGGGAGGAACAAGGTTACCATCAGCAAATGGGTCAACCTCCTCGACATGCTCAGAAAGAACCGAAGATAATCGTTCAGCAAATTCATCATATCTTCTCCGCCCATATAATTGGGTATACTTATCGAGAACTTCTCCCTCAAGAGACAATTGAGAGAGAGTAATGGATGAGGAGGGTTCACCAGCGCGTAGAAAATCGTAACCATATTTTTGGTAAGCGAGCTCACAGGCCATGAACATCGGTGTACCCTTTGAATATACATAAGTTTCGATGTTAGTGAAAGAGTATCAAATACACACACCGTTCTTCGGGCTTCATAATTAGGATCTTTATCGTCCTCTATGAGAGCTGCGTTGTCAAAGTCGGTTAGCAAACAAAGAGGCTGCAAATTCGGTTTCCCCCTGTGCGAGTAGCGAGAAGGATAATCGAGGAAGTCGGATTAAGAGCACGTACAGAATTTTTCCAATGTTCGGATGATTTATAGCGTTGTCTTTGTCGTTTCCAATATAATGCTGAGGGTTGCACAGCACGTTATACCAGCTGATATCTCGGTGCAGAACGCCTTGCTCCACCACCTTCTCGTGGGCTAGGAAGGTTGTGAATAGTAATAATGAGATGATGAAGAGAGGTGTATACCTTCTATAGCATCATAAATTACCTTGAAAAATTCGAGAACGCTTTTGCAGGCACTCAGTCTAAGACCGGTGCTTCCCATCACAAGACGGTGCTTGGTCCGATTGCCAACGGTTAAATCGTTAAAAATACCGTCAGAGACTGGACGGACTACTCCGGGAACAAATCCATTCTGGTGAATGCGACGCAGAAGAGCTCCTTCTTCGTACCGTCTTGTGTTGTCTCTCCACATATCCTTCACCACCCGGAATTCTGATGTGGCGTTTGTAATGTCGTTCGCGTCGTTGTTCGCTGTCCCAACAGCTATCCATGTTCTTCTTCCAGATCCTCGTCGTTTGAAAATTGGCCGAATGAGATAGGTTTCTTCTTTGACAGAAACGTGCCATATCGCGGAATTGTACTTGTCTTTCCAGACGATGTCGTGAAGTCGAATGGAATTGTCTCGTCCGATATCTTCTACATATATCCGATGGAGCGAATAGACATAATGAGTCAGTTTATCCAAACCATTATCCCATCGGAATAACACTAATTTTTTCTGTATACAAACATCAATATAATAAAAGCGATATTCCTTTTAATTACAAGTTATGCCGAGCACGCTGACTTTATCCGGTCGGTGTTGTAGGATGGTCTGAAGGTGATCGACGGACTGTCTGTTATTCCATTCCTTGTTTGGTTTGACTTCAACGATAGATTCCAGTAGAGACCATGGACAGCAAAAGGAATCGCGAGGAGAGTTGTGATCCTTTGACTCCGTCTTTTGCAGAAACGGTTCAGAAACAGCCAGGGGTGGCAAAACTAATATATCGGGAGTAATACAACGAGTGTGTTGCTGATTTTTTGCTGATGGACCCTTCTTGGTGTGAGAGCAGAAGAAGTAAAGTGGTCTTAGAGAGGAATTATGGCCGATGGCCCAGACAGATTGGGAGATCTTGTTGAAAATGTTAACAATATCATCGTACATATCTACCTCCTTTGGTGCTGACAAAATAGTTTTGATAGACTGCATAATTGAATCATCGCTCCGCACGTCGGGAATATTGTCCAGAGCGACGAAGAAGTTTTCTATGAATTGAGGGTCTACCTGAGGGTCATCTACAAAGGCTCTCTCCTTTGTTGTTGAGAGTCTGGGGCCTGAACGTGAATTTGTTTTAAAAGGTGTAGAATTTGAGAATTGGGTGGTTGAAGACATGCCTTCAGAAGATGAAGCTGCTTGATAACTCTCGTCGCTCGACATATTTGTACACTTCGAGTCTTGGACAATCCGAACGATAGAAGAAAGGTTCAAGGTTTGGGCGGGTTGGATGGTGAAATTTACAGTGGTAAATAATAATATTTTTGTGCGTTCCTTCACAGGACAGCAGTGCGGACCTCTGAGAGAACGCGACGTTGCCGTCCGGTCATGGTCACGTGTGTGACAGTGTGTGGCCCGGTTATCATTATATTTGACATCCAGTGTTCACTCGTTCACGCAACATATTCACGACCTCAGAGGACAAACTTTTGAATTTGGGCTTTAGCAACATCACAATATATCACTGACAGTAATAAAAACCACTCGCTAGACGTGCAAGTTCTTTTGGGCAGTGTTATCGGCTTTAACAAAGGTATTATTGTTGTAACTAGTCCAACCTCATCTTTATTCACCAGTCATCGATTGTCATATGTATGTCTATAATAAAACCAATATATCATAATTGATTGGAGTATCTGATGAGTTTCGAATTCAAGTGCTCCTGGGAGGGCTAGCTATGTCAGGCTCGGAGAATCGACACTTTTTTTTTGAATTGAAATCCAGCTTGACTGAAAAGACAGTTAGAAAATAGTTTCTGGATAGGTCTAGATCTCAAGAAGTTGTTTATACTACTTACATCATAATTTAGTTTGGGACTCGAGCATTTTCATATGAGTCCCAGTGGCTAGTAACCGTAACTTTGTAGCATCCCATATCTGAGAAGGTAATAAGATATTGTTTTTCCAGTCCAATTAAGGAAAATTTTGATATACTTCTCCACTAGCGTTCATTTTCCGCGCTTTGACGGCAACACTCCTGGTAATTACACGAAGTTTGCAGCCACTGAAAATTTTCGGATCCTGTATCAACGTCATAGTCTTACATGTGTAATTTATGGAACTTACAGTGGGGCAGGTGCATGATAACTTATAGATAGTGATAATGACAGACCTGCATAACCACCAATCAATCCTACCAAAGGCAAACTAGTGCAACTATGACGGGTCACACAATGGGTTTCTCTTGATATATACATCCAAGATAGCACTTACATGTCTAGTAAAAAGGCTGTGCATCCGCCGTGCATAATACCTATTTCGAAAAATCTCGTATTTAACGCATGCGTACTTGAGGATCAAAGTAAATACTTACGTAGGCCGTTCGTCATATCTGTATTTTGTTGGATTATCAGAAAACATGACTAATATCAAGACTGAGGACGGTTCTGTTTTACCATTCTCAACTTCCAATTCAGACGTTACAATACATTCCGCATTTTTGGGATTTTCCTGCGGGTACAACACAACCTCCACGACTTTGATTCTTCTTGAGATTGAATCCGCGAAACCATCGTCACCGTAGTGTTCACTTAGAGTGAAATTTATGAGAGCTCCTGCTACACGCGCTTTAATCTCGTCTGGAGCATTACCACGAATCGCTTTGATGTCAATTTCCTTTTCCTTTCGTTTGATGGAAGTCATTTGGGTCAAGGTCTGAGAGGCGATTCGAAGACAAGCCCGGAGGTTTTATATCACGGAACCGGCTATGTGTAAAGCCGTTGGAGACGCGGCGATGAGTCCTCGGATGCCGGAGCTAACGCCCGCAACGTGCTAAAAGAATGTCGAAACAGACCACTGATGACTTTAAGCTATCAATCGACCATATTCAGCTAACTCCCCTATATTTTTAGAAAGATGCTCCTCCAAAAAAACTTTATTACATGATAACTGTCAATAATATATACACGCGTACGTAGACACTGTTTCCTGTGATATGATATATAACGATAAATGGTATAAGTCATAACTTGTTCGAGACTTTGGGTTTTGAAGCATCCATTTTGTTATGAACTCCAGAAGCAACGAGGCGCATGTTCTCCATATCCCATATCTGTGGGAGTAATAAGTCAGTCAAATGAGGTCAGTCTTTTTTTTTGAACGTACCTCTCCTCTTGCTATCAACATCCTGCTTCCCACAGAGATTGATTTGTTGATGATACGTAAAGGGGTCCCACTGAGAACAGAGAAGATTAGTGACAAGTCTTTAATCTCTATTGAAAAAGTACTTGCACGGGGGCAGGAGCATGGTAAATCATATTGAGAGACTGTGAAACGGCTGGTATACCGACTAATGCGACTAAAGGGAGGCTGCTGCATCTGATAAGAACAGTCAACTCTTGGCTTCAAATTGGATTGAAGTTAAAAAGTTTACAAGTCAACCAAGTACGCGGAACAGCCTCCGTGGAGGTTTCCTATCATGACAAGTCTGAAAGTCTGATTCATTCAATACGAGGAATATTTTACCCGCTCCATTTATCATGTCTGTGAGGTAATGAAAAGAAATTAGCGGAAGGGAAGAATGAAGCGTATACTGGTTTACTTGAACATACCTTCTTCAACAGTAAGTTCACAAACAACGGTGGCTTCTTTCCGCTTTGGAGCATTATCCACGGGCGTTATGCTCACTTCAGTTATTCTGATACGTGAACCAATGTCATCCGCAAAGGTAGGGGTCTTTGGAGATTTGAAATGAAACCCTCTGTAATGTCCGAGCATCCTTGTACAAGCTTTCTTTGTTTCATCTGATGCATTTCCTTTGATGCTTCCAATCGCTGCGTCAAGGCCCATTAGATTCGGTGTTTTGCGCTTCAAAGAAATAACAAGGACCGCGTTAGCAGTTCTGGAATGGCCTGTAGGATGTGAAAGTTGCAAAAATCACGCGCTTCGGCGGGATAATGCCGGCATCTAGACGCCCGAGTCGCCGACGTGCGTGACAGTAATGTAATGTCACGAGAGTATCCTTGTCTTCATCTTTATATTGCTTAATTTCATATTTTTCAATGTTTATAACGTCTGTAAATAACTCCTGATGGATCATTCTAAAATAGGAGCGATACGCATTGAGCCTCAGGTTGTGGCGAAAGCCATATTTCAGGGCGATTATCGATGATCTTTCGATAAAAGATCAAAAGTAGTGTGATACAATTTAGAGATATGGCATGATACACGAGTCATA
Source organism: Dictyophora rubrovolvata (assembly GCA_029959195.1). NCBI lineage: Eukaryota > Fungi > Basidiomycota > Agaricomycetes > Phallales > Phallaceae > Dictyophora > Dictyophora rubrovolvata. The sequence goes on along the minus strand of CP114127.1, from coordinate 1,516,632 downwards.
TAGATAGATTATCGATTTGACTGAGAGATAAATTTGCAACGAGGCCTCCAGTACGAGCTTATAAAATGCGTACACGTTCGACTGTGTTCTCTGAGCGCTTATCTCGGATTACATAAATGCTTAGTCACTAAAAAAGTTCGAGCCCAGAAATTTTTTTTGCCCTTTCTCCCACCTCTTTCACCAAAAAAACGGAATAATGGCCTCCATCGGGACTTTATACACAACTGACACCTTTGTGAATGGACAACGAGTAAGATATTTCGTCCTTTGGTGTTTTACTTTATCAGATTGTTGACAACTTTTTTGTCTATTTGAGATTCATGTCGTTGCTGCGTTGGCAGGGTTAAAAATTGATAACGCCCAAAACTACAAGCATCATGAAGATAATTTGAAACCTGCTTTCCGTGCAAAATTCGCGTCAGGAAAGATTCCAGCGTTTGAAACCAAGGATGGTCTCACCATCTTCGAGACAACGGCCATCGTTCGTTATGGTGAGTCAGACGTTTTGATTTCTTTCGATGATGAGTATATAAAAGTTATCCCTGTCTTAATTCTTATGTCGATAACTTTCCTGTGTAACATTATCTGACTTTATTGCTTTTTCGAACCTGCGCTGTTCTGTCTCTGTCTATTGACTGATGTCTACTTTTTTAGTTGCATCACTCGCACCGAACTCAGGTCTTCTTGGTAATTCACCAAGGGAGACTGTTTTGGTTGACCAGTGGACCACGTATGCTGAGAATGAAGTCGGTGGCCCCTCCGGACTAATTCATTACATGATCCGCGGCCTGGTTCCTTACCACAAACCCGTATGTTGAAGGTTATTTTTCTCTAGCACCTTTCCCGAATATCGTCATTCTAGATTGAAAGTCACTTGATCGAACGCCGGGATAAGGCATACATTACCCTCAACACCCACCTTCAATCAAACACCTATCTCGTCGGCGAGCGCATCACCGTCGCTGATGTCCAACTTACCAGTCTCCTCATCCCCTCGTTCAAGCTGACTTTTGATGCCCCAACCCGTGCCAAATATCCTCATCTCACACGTCACTTTATTACCATCATCAATCACCCCAAAATCAAGCCCATCTTCGGCGAAATCGGACTCATCGAGAAGGCTGTGGTTTACACTGCGCCAGCGAAACCCAAGAAGGAAGAAAAGCCAAAAGAAGCACCAAAGCCAAAGGCCGCTGAGAAGGCCAAACCCAAAAAGGAAGAAGCCGAAGAGGAAGATGACGATATTCCTAAGGAAGAACCCAAACCGAAGAACCCTCTTGATTCGCTGCCTAAGAGCTCCTTTAACCTCGAAGACTGGAAACGCAAGTACTCTAACTTCGATACCCGTGGTGCCGGTGGAAGTCTAGAGTGGTTCTACGAGAAGTACATTCATGATTGTCTTGACTGGCGGTTCGTGTTGCTAAACTCATTCTCATTCGTAGCTTCGACAAGGAGGGTTTCTCTATCTGGCGAGTTGACTTCAAGTATAACGAAGAGCTTACACAAGTCTTCATGTCTTCCAACCAAATCGGTGGATACTTCAGTACGTTGCGCTCTGACTTTCTATTGCTGTCTATCCCTGACAATTTTTGTAGATCGTCTTGAAGAATCACGTAAATATCTCTTTGGATCCCTTGGAGTTCTCGGAACCGCCAACAACTCATACATTGCTGGTGTCTTCGTTACTCGTGGTCCTGAGATCGAGGCTACTGTTAAGGCCGCTCCTGACTATGAAAGTTACAACTATAAGCGTATCGACCCCTTTACAAACCAAGCCGACAAGGAGTTCTTTGAAGCTGCGATGGCATGGGACCTCGAACTCGGCGGCAAAAAGTGGGCGGACGGCAAAGTGGTATGTTAAATATGCTATGGCTTTCATTGCGATTTATTGACTTGGTTTTTCTTTTTTAGTTCAAATGATTCAGGACTTTCTAGAGTTCATAGAGCGTGCGCGCGTTAGCTTTACCCTGCCCTGCTATCGTTTCGTTTGTTTATCCACTCTTTTCCCTCTGTTGTAGTTTGTATCGTTGATTGAGTTGAGGTAGTGCGTGTAGATGGTCAAAGAAAGAATATAATATAAAATTTTTCAAAGTCCATTCTTGGAATATGTTGTTCTCTCCACATGAGTCTAGTATTGAATCTGGTACCCAATCTGAGTTTTAGATTCTGCGTCTCATTCATTTTGTAGCTTAGGTTTAAAGATTGTAAATGATGTGATTCGATTTCATCATTACTTTTTTCTCACTTCACCCATAAAGCTTCGTCTGAATTAACACCTGCTCCTCGCCCCTTGAGACAGGGATTTGCCGCTCAAGGCGGCGCTAATTTGTCATGTGCAATGCAAGGCTACGTAATACTTCTGCGCGGCCATCTGACGACATAGAAATTATAAATACGGGGATGATTCTTTATCAGATGACAGTTTCGCACAACCCCACCTCATTCACAGCGAACGATGTCAGTGTCTAGTCTTTCGAGCAAGATCAAGACTGGTCTCTTGAATTTTCCCGCTGCGACGCCAGAATCTAAGGGCACCACGGAGAAGCTTTTGAAGTTAGATGAAGAGTCTCATCATTGCTTTTTCTCTCCCGTGGGATTTCATAATCATTTAAGTCATCAGTATGGAATCTGTATACTAGTCGATTTATTGAAAAAACTGATGGTTATATCTTTGCTTGCTATGATAGTCTTCTCGCCGTTTATGATTTGGGAGCCTCTGCCGAACTTATACAAGCCATATATGATGACGAGGCCAAATCCCAAAGGCCCATTGATTTAAAGACAAATGGGGTAACTCCTGAAGATATTTTGAGACCGGGGGTCATAAACGAGACGAATTGGACAGAACATGTAGGAAATGCCAAGTTAGTACGATGCTTCATCTGTTAATCCGCTGAATTCATTTAACCGTTCGTTCCGTACAGGGCTTACTGGGCTTACTTGACTTTCTTTGCTGAGAAGGTAAAATCTCTAGGGATTCAGAAAACTATCGAGGAGTATGTGTTTTCTCCCAGAGCAAACGGAAATAACACCAACATGCTCATTCGTCTTTGCGCGGGAGCGTGAGTATCAGAAGCGCATCAGCTGTTCGCATACCTCTTATGTATGTTTTTTTAGCCTGCATCCACTTATCCAAGCAGGTGTACGTTGTGCCTATTCTTCTTGTTAGTTCTTTGCCGAAAATGAATGATTTTACAGTACGGAATAGAATTTGACTGTGAAATCCAGTTCGCATCTGGATTGGCTCAGGCCGCAGTTCACTCCTTTGTTCCAGAGACCCTTTTCCCCTTGCAGGATTTCATTGATAACACACCACCTCCCGCTTCCAAGGGCCGTCAGCCTCAATGTGGTCCATCCCTTCTGTTGTTGTTGCGTCAAATATATGACGAAAAGGACTTGATCCCTCCTCTTCCTTATGATTCGGAGGCACTCCTCTCCAAGCGGAGGGATTTATACCTGGAAGGAGGAGTCCGTCCCGCAGCGCTGAAACGTATTTTGCGTCAATTTGATCCTGGACATACCAAAGAAGCAATTGAGGCATGTCTAGAAGACATTATCGTCGTTGCTATCATCCTCGCATTTGGAACTAGCAAACCGAACAGAAAACCTAGGGTTGACTTCTTCCTTATGCATCTCGTTACGGGCGCGTTATTATTACACAGCGTGGTGCATGTTACCGAGAACATTGAATATCAACGTGCCTTGATAAGGATTTATATCCAAATCCTCGGCGGACTCCTTCTTCTCCGTGGTCGACCTCGAATTGACCCGGCCCTGCTCATGTCTTATACTGCTGATCCCAAACCCCCAACCGGACACCCACAACTCCATAGTGAAGCGTTAGGACCAAACACGAGAAACCCGTGGCTTGCCCTGATTGATTCTTCGCTTCACGCCCCAGATGCTCATGTACCCAAGACCTTGCGTACATTGATTTACGCCGCACGAAAATGGGGAACTTATGGTAAAGGAGAATTTATTGGAACGTGGGGTCCCGATGGACAAGAGACCCATAAGGGGATAAGTGAAGCTGATGGTACTATCTTCATCAGAGCCGCCGGGGTGCTTTTGGACACTCTCGGTTGGATGGCTCATGGGCAGAAACCTGGGAATTGGGATAGAAGTGCCCTCGGGTGGGACGACGCTTGGAATAACGAGGATTGAATGAAAGAATGAAAATTAGTTTTTTGAATATCCTTTTTGTACCCAGTTGATTCAATTGTGTTTGTACTAGTATTACCAGAAATAGGTCATTTTATAAACAACCAAGACACCGTAAGCATAAATAAACGAGAGATTTGAAGAATAACCAAAGATAGCAGAATAAAAAGACACCCAGAAATAAAATATCCACTAATTCTCCAGCCCAGACCGCTCAAAATCGATGGGAATATCCTTTCTTTCTAACCATGCAGCATCTTCTCCACCTAAGTCAACCGCATTACCACAATCAAGGCGTCGTCTGGTAGGAAGTTCTTTTAACTCGATAACGCCTTTCTGACCGTCTCGAACGACGACGTAATGTTCACCATGCCATCCTACAAAATCTACGCTTGGTAATACCATGGGGATAGATTTCACTTGTGCCAACCAGATCTCGCACAATTGAGAGTCTCGATCTGTATGGTGTTGTGGTCTCCGGACTGACATGGATGCTAGGTGTATCATAGAAAGATTGTAAAATCGCGCGAAGTAGGGCGCATAGACGTTCTGAATGAATTAATATAGTAAGCATCGAGACAATTTATATGTTGAACAAGCCAGACATACAATGGGTTGATCGGAAAGCATAACTGACACGTGCATTGCAACCATACTTGAAGGAATAAGTCCTACAAGATCTTGCGCGGTTGTTTCGTCAAACTTGGATATCCGAACTCGAAGGGTTCTTAACCCCGTCAAACTGGGTAACAGCTTTTTGACGAGGTCCCAGGGGCAGTCACCGAGATCAAGACGCCTGATCAGCGGTCTGCCGCGCAGGAACGATACAACGCTCTGGAACAAGTTTATTTCATCATCATGTCCGACCATGATGAATCGAAAAGATTGTAAGGATGGAAGGAGTGTGTGTTGCCCGTTGATAACATGGTCGCTTGCAAATATTACGGTTGCCGGACCTGGAGACTCGAATGTCCCGTGAAGAGTTAATGAGCGTAGGTTTTGAGCATGCGTAATCCGAGTTAAAACGAACTGCGATAATCGGGTATCAACGAGATCCAAGTGAGTTAGATTTTGTATGGTATTTGATCGAAAAGCGGCATCCCAAGAGTGTTTGCGCATGAGATAGGCGCCAAGCGTGAGTCTCTCGAGGGTATCTTTATTGTTGTCTAGAACATATTTCACTTCATCCATTTCGGCGTCTCCGTCGTCATCTTCGGCCCGTAATGTGAATCGACGAAGCTTCCGAAACTTAAAAACCCCTATCGCATCGAAATGCCACCCGCTAGTATGGGTTTGCGTGCATTAAGATGATGAAACAAAAATAGACAAGGCTATGGCTTACACGAGAGCAATACTTTGAAGATGGGCATGTGATGTCAGAATGGATTTAACCATGTCTTCCTTCATCTCCGGGTATCCGATCCATTCAAACTCAGTAAGGGCGGTGAACGCGGGTAAGGCTTCACGGAATAAACCTGATCAAAAAGGGAAAGCAGCCGTAAGTCTAGTGCGTGTATTATCCGGCAACATGACAGGGAAGTTTCATACGTTTCATTAAGTCCATCAGGTCTTCGTCTTCGTAGCTCCAATGTATTCGAAGGGTTCTGATCAGTTTTGCAAATGAGGGATCTCTTTTCGCCTGGTCAAAGATGTCTAGTCCGCGATTGACGCCATTGTCAATATCTGCGTCGTCGCCAAAATACACATCTATTGTTCGAAATATCAGCCTTCGGGCAATGCCCCGATGAAATCTTGAAATCCTGAGCCAGGTTCGCAAATGAAATCGGGGTATGTGTGAAGCTACCAGCTCCCATACTTCCGGTGGCACTCGACGATACGCAGGGACATTGGAATAGGCTGACTGGGTTACGACATCATTAGAAGCGAAAATTGAGCGTTATTAAAGACGATCTTTGCCTACTGGAAAGTCTCGTTGAATTTGGGCTACTATGGGCTGCTGTGTCGGATCCAACTTGGCTACAGCCAGAAAGTCTGGGTTTGTCACCAATACAGTAACTAGGATCATTGACAGATGAGGGCCATACCTTGGTGAGATCGTGTTAACAATTTATCTGCAGCAATGCGCCGGGCTTTCCCTCTGGCCAGCAGCGCTCTCGATGTTTCTTCTTTGCCAATCCCCGGTGTGGATAAAAACACCTCAAGGTATCGTTCAACCTCCTCTCCGTAGCTGCAAATGCGATGTGGCACCTCTTCATTGGACTTGAATAGCGATTTGATATACACACCTTCCGTTCTCAATCATACTCAATGCCGTCCGAAGCAGGAAGTCGGCTTTTTGTATACTAGTCAGGTTCTGCACCGCGTGAATAACAGTGACTGTAAGGGTATCTTGAGATAATGACATGGTGGTCAACTCCTAAAGGTAGAGTTTACCAATGTCGTGGAATGGGAACGAAATCAATGAAAGTTTGAGGAGACGTCTTGGAAGCAAAAGCATATGACTTCCAGAGATCCCGGGCCCGGGCGAACAGTTCGGCTGACGCCCATAGGGAACTATCTGCGCCCATATGGGTCTTCAGCGCTTCGGCAGTGGGAACGGAACGTGCCCCTTCACACTCCGACTCGAGCTCCGCAGGACCTTCTTGTGCCGAACGGACCTTGGTGCCACCTTTTGCTTTTTGCGCGTTTGCCGTTCCCACATGTCTGAATAATCAGAAGAGTCAAACACCAAGCGAGTAATAGGAAAGTCTATCATCTTCTCGATTGTGTCCCAAGTAAATATGTAGCCTATTTCCCTAGATGTAAAATGATAATTAACGTGCTCCAAATACTACACGCCCCATAACCCTCAATACACGCACACTGAGTAAACTAGCAAAAATCAATACAAGAGTCTTCAAAAGATGTATCAAGCCGACTCGGACAGGAAAGCTCGGGGAGAGTACAACAGTTACAACTCAAGCCACCCGATTCATCGTTCAAAGCGAGAGTAAAAGAACATGGTCATTCCCCGCTTCGTAAGAAGATTACTGATTGGTTCGGGAGGTTTTATTGTACATCGGCGGAGCAGAAAGGTCTTCGTCGTCGGCTATTATATTATTCGAAGACCAAGCTTGATCTGACATTCTTCCTGCAGACATCATGGCTACCATACGTGCCGCTAACCGCTCTAAGTCATCATCCTGCATGTGAGGAGAGGCACCATCTTTGGGTGGAGTGACGCGAATAGTTGGAAGATATGTTTCGCCTTTTTTTGAGGCCCGATTCACGGAAATCTGGACTGAGGGGATCGAGGAACCACTGTTCATTTGACGAGATTCTCCCTCATTCAGGCTCACTTCGGCGGGTTTGTATACGAATGGGTCCGCAATCAAAGCCGGGTCTTCATCACCATCAAATCCGGCGGTTTCATTGCCAAAGGTTCGAATGACATTCTCTCGACTAGTGAGACTGGGACGATTCCGGCGCTGTCTCCTTTTCAAATGAATAATTAAAGAGACAGTAACGGCGGTAATAATAACAACGGCGGCTCCAATTGATCCCGCAATGATCGCTGTGTGTAAACTCCTGCAGAGCTAACCCATAAGGAAGTCACTATCAATAAGCTTTTGACGCATACCGAGGAGTACTAGAGCCCGATTTTACCTTAGAAGCGGTGGTGGATGGATTTGGCAACGAACTTTGGCTGACAGCTTGTAAAGTTTGTGAATTTGCGGGATCATGATTTTGAAACGTCGGAGAAATGTCTGGTGGCGGGCTGTCAACCGAATCATCGAGACAACTGTCCAATAATCAAAGGACTACACGACTATAGAAAATAAAGAAGAACCTGGCGTTTGTGGAGGGTAAAACGGTAAGAACTCCAGACTGGGCGGAATTCCCATTGTTGTCTTCCACGAATATGGTACTAAAATCATGTATTAGACGCAGGAATTAGTGGATCTTGTAAATTAAGCTTGCAAGGATGTTCCGGAAGGCAAATCAATTGTCCAATCTGACGGAGAAGCATTAACTATCGGGGTATCTTCCGTCTGTAGCACCACGTATTAATCTAATCCATGAAGCAAGCTAACTTGAGACGAACCGATTCAAACGTCGAATTAGGACTATCAACTGATTATCTTCATGAGCTCGCAGTCGATCGTTAAAAGGAGCGGAGCACAAATACACACCTGTGCTGATGACCAGTGAAAAAGGCTCAGCACCACCGTTCCATTGACTACGAACGAAACCAATGTGAGCTGCGGTCTTTGAGCATGAAAATGCAACAGAATACTAACATTGGTATAGTGGCTGGATTTAAATGCCCAAATTGGCTTTCTAAAGTGAATCCAAAAAGCGTTTCAAAACATACCACATTGAGTTAAAGAAGCCCTGATAACAATTTAGTGCAGCTCTAAGCTGTCGACATGCCTGAGGCTTACGCGGAAGGATTGACAAAAGTAAGCGATTGGTTTTGTTGGCAAAATACAACCACGAATAGCTGTATTAGACACAAAATAAAAAAGGAGTGAAACATGCTGGAACTAAAATGTGAAGTAAAACGAATGTAAGGTTTCTCTCAAAGAAAGATGAGAAAATAGTTCTTCTGCACGACGCGCAGTGAGTGTTCTCCGGCTGTGTATTTTCTCCGGCGGATTGACTAACACACGGACAGCTGTCAAATTTATCAACATTTTCATCTGCCGAATGCGTAGCCGTCTTGTCGAATGTCGTTTATTAGTATAGCTCGAGAAATTTTCAATGCTGGCTAATTGAAGGCTCATTTTACCTTAAAAAGTCATTGTCAATGAGTATCATAGCAACGTCAGGGAAAACGACGCGGTAAGGTCAAGTTGTAAGCCATGCCATGTCAAGACAACACATTTCAGCAGACGATCTTGATAGATCTTGATCCACTGTTAGAATCATCAAATAGAGTAGGTTATCTTGATGGACCAAACCATCAGAAAGTACATAGAACATCACTGAAAGGTCATCGACCGTGAAACCATGAGCATCTAAACCGATGCAAAGTTAATAGAGTTTTCCACAAACAGGGAAAAAAATGGTGCTTTTATCATATTGTGAGTTTCACAAGTTTTTCCTGTGTAAATTGTCAGTTTGTTTCAAATCCGAGTCAGTTGCTACAAAATCACATTGGAATCTGACTCAGAGAATGAATTTTCGGGGTAAACATATTGCGGGGATGACTTACAGCCAGACCCCTGTATAACCAGGCTGATAGCACCCTTTTTAGTTCTCGGTTCATGATTATGAAGAAATCATGATTGAGCTTGGCGGATAAAACTTCAGGGCTTGATTCGTGGAATTCACTCGCCGGCTGTTTAATATTTATGAGTCTTGTTTAATGTCGCTGAATAAATATAATATTCAAAGGAGATAAATTCTCCGAACAACTGGCACTCCCGGACGAATAACGGAGCGACCGGAAGCATAGCTTTTCAGTATGATAAAACAAGTCCTTGTTTTGAGATGAGAATTTACATTGGGCACGAATGCGCGTTCAATGACTCGGAGCTCCGGAACGGGAGGACCCGGCAAACGTGAGAAGGTTACATAATTGAGAACTTTCAGCTTCGCACCAACTTTGCACCCAGACCAACGCCAGACCGATATCCTTTGATGCTCAAACTGGACTCTGATAAAAAGTTGAAAGGGTTGAGCTATTGAATATGAAAAAAAAAATTTCCCATTTTGGGGTGAAAGTTCATTATACTTTCATACGTGCTTCAGCTCACTCAGCATATTTAACTCAGTAATCATCCTTAGGTGCCAGCCCATTTCGCAACCATTTGTTGGGAAAATACCCCAAACGAAAAACAGCTAATCTAAACCGATTTCAAACAGCCTCAAATAACGGATATCTTAGGCACTTGGAATAAAAAAAAAAGTCCTAGGTCAAATTTCTCACGGCCTGTTAACAGCCTCGCTACGTATGGTCAACCGGGTTGAGGGACTTCCGTTCTCCCTTGGAAGAACAATCGTTTTTGAAGGTCATACTGCTTTCCGGCCCATCAACTCCGTCGTCCGGCACGCCAGCTTTCAATTTGACGCTCTAGGTCCGTTTCCGTGGTAGCCTGGACATATCAATGCATGCAAGACAGATAGTGTCCCCGATAAATATAGAAGGCACTCTCCTTTATTTGTCGAAACCTTGTTCGGAATAACATGCTAGTAACTTGATTTTGATTTCATAAGCGTATCAAAATGGACACCGTCGGGCTTAGGTTATACCCCGCGTATTGCAGTGTGTTGTTCAACGCGCTCTCGTGCAGGTTTCTCCCCAGCATATTATTTTTCTTTCTTGCCGGAGGTTTCGGAATGTTATTTGTCAACTCCGTCCCTTTCTTTAGCAGTGTCCTACAGGGTTGCATTGTATTCAGCCATCTGCTCCATATGCTTACATACCGGGCCATTGACTCAGACTCCACTATTGTCATAGGAATTCCATGAGGTCGACAATGAAATACACATTGAAAGATAGTCTGCCTATTTTGTTCTCCTAATCCTTTGATGGAAATTCGGTCGGACTTATGGATATAAAAGCCAGCCCATCTGACTCCATCTGACATACAGTAAATCACAATCATCGTATTCTCCTCAACATCCCTAACACTTCTTAATCACCATGTCTACTACTTTTTCAACTTCCAACCAAGATGGCTTCCTTCTTCCTGACTTATGGTCTCACTGTCCCTATCCCGCCATTTACCATAAAAATGGAGACGCGACTGCAGCTGCATCAGAGAAATGGGTTCAAGACAATTCACGAGTAATGACGCCCCTCCTTCGGAAAACAATCGGCCAACTCGGGGCCGGCCAATTAGCTGCCTTTTGCTACAATCATGCTGATGACGAACGCTTTCGTCTAGTCTGTGATTTCATGATCACACTCTTCCTCCTTGACGACCTGTCGGATGACCTTGCGACTCGAGATGCCGAGGTTTTTTCGGATATCGTCATGAACGCTATGGCCTTTCCTAAACATTACAAACCCTCGACTTGCAAAGGAAAGGAGCAGCCAATCATTGAGCCCGACTGCTCGAAATTGACCAGAGAGTAAGTAAACGTTGTCTGTGGTCTTAATTACTCGCACATTAACACGTTTTTTAAATAGTTATTGGTCGAGAATGTCTGCTGGTGCTACCCCTGCTGTCCAAGCCCGAATTGTGGAGAACGTCGAACAATATCTCATCGCTGTTCATTTGCAAGCCCAATATCGCGCCAGCGGCGCTGTTCCAGAGCTCCAAGAATATATCGAACATCGGCGTCTCAGTAGTGGTTGCAAACCATTGTTTGACATTATCGAGTATTCCTTAGATATGGAACTTCCGGAAGAAGTCCTCGAACACCCCTCAATGATTACGATGAAGAATTGCGTCAACGACTTTGTTGCATTCTCAAATGTGAGTGAACTCGATACTTAAAAAGGAAAGAACTCTTCATCTCAATGAAAAATCAGGATATCTTCTCATTCAATGTTGAACAAGCACGCGGCGATGAACACAATATGGTCACTGTCATGATGAAGAAATACAACTTGGACTTACAGACCGCAGTTGATCGCGTAGGAGAGTTGTGTATCAACGCTATCCAGACATATCAAAGAGTTAAGGCGAGCTTCCCTTCTTACGGGCCGAAGGTGGATAAAGACCTCGAGGGCTTTTTCCACGGGTTACAAAGCTGGATGTCAGGTTGCCTAGACTGGAGTTTCCTCACTCCCCGGTACCTAGGACCTAACCGCTATGAAATTCGAAAACACAAATGGGTAATGCTCAAGAAGCCCAAGTCGAGGCGAGCTAGTATTGTTCGACCAAATGCTGCTTGAAAAATAATGACCGCGATCTCCTTTAAAATTAGTCTCTATCCATATTATAATAGGCACTCTAATTATTTAGAGTAATCATATCGTAGCCATATTTTAATCTATACCATCAATCATAGATAATCATAATCATAACTTCTCCCTAATTTATTTAGATAAGATGTATTTATAAATAATTTACAAGAGGAACTACATATATACACATAATTGTCCAGATAACCAGGAGCTTTGCTAATGAAAGATGACCCTAGTTATGAGTGTGCTACTAGATCTAGAGCTCCTGTACCAACCCTTCATATTCCGGTGGCAAGCGATCCGAACCAAAAATCCCATCTGTCTTGGCCTTACTACCGTTGATGGGCTGGTGCATGATGATGAGCGCGATTTGCCAGTATCTGATAAATAGTTGTGTGTATTTAAGTCGAAGGCCAGCCATAATTTATGTCTAATAGTCACAGGCGTTTACCCGCAAATTGTTTTCATGGATTTCTTTTTCTTTTTGGCTGCAGAATTCCTAAATCTGATTGGATACGAGTTTACAGTGAGGTCGGTCATTTCCAGTATTCGGGATTGCGAGTTCCATTAGAAATTCCAAGTAAGACCGATATTTGAACAGCAAATCAATTTGCAACGCCGTACGGTGGCGGAAAGTTACTGCTAGTGAGGGATTGAGCGAGATTGTTAATTATTACATAACCTGGTTACAGCAACTAACCGATATGAACAGACATTTGGAATCGAAATCCACACTAAACTTATGCGGTTACTCATTTCGAATGATTACAAACGTTCACCGATCTTTCCAGCGATTGCACTGTGTTCATTGAGTGCATTCTTTCGGTCATGGAACGTGCGCGCGTACACTGCCAGGTATAGCATTCTAATCGTGTCCCTTAGGTTATATTTTGGAGCAAACCTCTAGGGATTATTTCTCGTATTTCCATTGTCAAATTTCCAATTTTGATTCATCTTCTCAGATTGAGATTGAGAATAACTTACACGCATCAGTTTACAAGTACCACTTCCAAATCTTGTCGAATACGAGCACACTATTTGCTTTGTTTGAAGTCCTCAGATGATGGAGATGGAGAAGAAGCTTTAACCGATGATGTTCCTGCATCGCGGCAGGGACTCCGAAAGAAGCATCGGCTGCAGGAGGTTTACATTGATTGGTCATTTTTTTCGTGATGACTAGAAGCCAGACGATTGGACAGCAAGGGACGCGTGACTATCACATCGGGGTCGGCGTCGTTGTGCCGTATTTCACCACATTAAAAAACCCTATAACGCACCTCAACATTTCTGGCGTCGTCCATTATTTACAAACCCAAAACAATTCTTTTTGAATTTTTTATCTAAATTAACAAAACGTACTCAAACCCGACAGCTCCACCTCGCTGCAATTAGAAGGCCCCATCAGACGCATCAAAGGGTACATTTTGACAGAAGCTGCCAAACCTTTACTTTCTCTACGTATACCATTTTAATTGTGAGTAATATCTGTCACGACTACCATACACATGGTCCATCTATCCTAGTCGTGGATCATTTGTGGAGAGAAGAAATCGTAGATCGAGCTCAGAATCCCGGCGCCCTAGATCGACAAGACGACATCACGTACCGATATTGTTCGCGTTTGGCGTAGATTTTTAAACATTGAACCCTGTGAATGACTTTCTTAGTCATCCGTCAATCGTGATGTCAACTTTGACATCTTACTCCGTACATGCGATATCAATCACAACCGTCTAGGTGTGAAACGTGCCAACGCAATCCTTCTGAAGGTCTGGACTTACATAAAAAATTGCTGAGGTTCTGCCTTTAGTGCCTGTTTGAACAGGTTGTGACGGCCCGAGAGTGAAAGTTCATGTGGACCCTTTTCACATTTTGACAGGAAGAAAACTTTTCTTTCACACTGTCTTACAAAATCGATGTGTTAACATATTCTGGCTTGCAAAAAAAATCTATCAACATTTTCTCTTGGTTCCACAACGGGTCAAAGAAGCCTTTGTTTTCATGGACTTTGCCGATGAAGAGATAGCGGTATATTAGTCCGTTCAGGTACGTCTTACGCATATTCTTTTTTTCCTAAACTCACGAGAATCAAGTCGCGGGTGTGGAAACTGAATGGCTGTCCATGTCACCCCTAGAGATAGATGGACCGGACTACCTTTTATCCTTCAAGAATAACAAAACAAATACATCGCTATTTGTTATATGTCCTTCTGATGTTAATGGCCACGAATAACAATCTAGGCACATGTCGAACAATTTAACAGATTCAACAGTCGGGTGACCAACCATTCGATGACATTCTTGAGAATTTTTACAAAGACATACCTCTATTGGATGAGGATTATCGCGCCTGTTGTTTGAGTAACATGTGAATATTGGGAATATTGGTAAGGATCAGTCTCCGAGTTGAATGTTGAAGTGGTCTTGGTGAACGATAAAGAACCCTTCCGGACATAGTCAACGCCTCGGAATTGTTGATTATCATGTGAGTCAAACATTCACACTAATGTGCACTTTTAATCGGTTTAAAACCAGGTTTCAAAAGTCGAAGAACAGAGTGCAGCTGGAACGTTGGACGCGCACGTTGGTAACAGAAAGTTAACCTTTCAGCCACAATTGCACTTGGACAAATTCAAGCCGCCCCTACATCACATGAACTTGTTTACGCTGACTTTTCAAGTTCCAAATTACTGGCTAGCGAAGTCATATTACGAACTACATATATATACGTCTTCCCACTACGACCCTACCGATCGACCTAGGGACAAGGACTTCAGGGTCTCCTTGTTTGCCACTAATGTATATCTGATCCATCAGAAGGACGTACAACCTTACGATGTCATTATCTCTGCGTATTAGTCTCAAAGAACTGGCCTTTGTATCAATGAGTTCAACTCACAACGGTTAAATTTCTTTCAGGCTATTCCCTTCCTAGTCCCATCCTTACCTTTTAAGTTGTTACCTCTTTCAATTGAATACAGGATTGCGGGGTAGCTTGAACTCCGTGCACCATACTCGTTAATTCAAGAGTTATGAAATCAATGCAAAACCATCGACTGATTTACATATATCTTCCCGAGCGTGGAAACCTGGAACTCAACTAGGCGACCCTTTTTGAACAGTCAATTTTCTTTTAGATTATTGTGCGGATCAACATGAGGCGGCATTATCCTCATAAAGTTTGGCCCTGAGAATTCCTGACATTACGGGTTCATATATATATTGTCCACTTATAACCCACCCTGCTCAGGGTACACGAACGCCATCAGAGTCAATGATTTTTTTTCTCTTCCGAGATACGTATGTAAATGGAGTTACAAGTAGATCCTTCTATTCGTGGGTTGTTGAGATGTTTGATAATTTTAGATTTATTTTAACACTAATATCCTAACACTTCGACTGGTGAGTTTTTGAAGTATACATACAGAGTCCTTCTATGTCTAATACAATGGTGGGCGGGAAAAAACAGCGTGTCCACGATTTAAAAGTATTTTCACAGGAGAAATTTAATGTGGAAAAGAAAATCGCCCTTACCCCCCTCTCCTACCGTGCGAATTCAATGAATTGTGATGGCGGTGGCTGAGGGAATGAATGCGGCGGTGAGTTCGGCGGGTAAGGCACACTTGTTTTCAAAGGAAGAGGGTTAGCGAGCGGGTAAACATTTATGGTCGGATTCATGTCGTTTGAGCTGGGAGGGTAAACATTGGCTAAAAGGTAGGGTGGATTTACATTTGGCAATGGGTTCGGATGGACGAAGACTCGTTTTGTATATTTCCCAGCCCTACGACGTGGGGCAGGACTGATAGCATTTGGTGTATTATGACAGACAGCCGGTTGTGCACGAACCTGGAAAGAGGGGGAGTGACTTGGTGAGCGAGATGGGGTGGATCTCGATGACCGCTGAGATGGAGGTGTCGAATATACGTGTTGGCGAACCTTGCCGAGCGCCAACGGGGGAGGTGGTAGGGAAGCTGCCATTGTTCGCGAATCATAATCCATCTTCCCACTGTTGGTACTTTTCCGTCGTCGTTTCACAGGCGGCTCAACCAGGGTTTGTGGACTCGTGTGGTTCGGGAGAGCATTCCGAATGCTCTCCAGTTCGAGAGCGTCTTTTGAAGTTTCGTTCCCTCTCCCCTTACCCAAACCCTTCCCTCGTTCTTTCTCCAAACGCAATTCTAAATCACGTCCAGTGACACTCCCTCCAGAGCGAAAAAATTCCCTCTCCTCCTTCACAAAATAAATAGATGTGTTGATGTACGGAGGTTTGCTACCATCACGCGAGCTGGAGGCTCCGACATGGATATTACGATCCGGGTCGGTTACACGTGAAGGCTGAAAGGGAAATAAATGCATCAAGTCGTGACCGGATGGTGGTGTAGCAACCGACGAAATGCGGTCCAGACTGGCCTTTGGTAATTGGCATTCTGATGTAAATTGATTATGAGGAAGGAACTTGTCAGGATAAACTGAAATTAGCCCACCATCTTGAGAACCAGGAAAAGAGTGCTTTGGGAGGGACGAGAGAGAAAAAGGACTGCTTTCTTCCATTCGAGAGTCACCGTCTTCGACGATTTGAACTTTGAAGAAAGGAGGTAATCGGTGTGCATACGGAGGGGGAGTAATGGGACTTTGAGGAGGTGGTGAGTCTGTCACTGAAGTTGCAGTTGAAGCAGTTGTCGGACGAGACATTACAGGACAGGATCGTTTTGAGGTAAGCTTGAAAAGTTGAAAACAGTCGCAGAAGAAGAGAAAATAAAGTTTTGGATGAAAATACAAGAGGTCACTAAATTTGGGGGAGGTAGATGACAAGGAAACGCGCGTGTTTTTATATAATTTCCAGTCACTGGTAGTACAAGATTGCATTTCAAAAAATGGGATTGTGAATTATTTATTTTCAAGGCGAAAATGTGAAAATAATAGGAAATCCAAAAAAAGAATTTCTCCAAAAAATTCCACTTTGGGAAGGACGCAATATTACGTAATATTATCGGCCATGGCAAATTGGGAAGTTGGTCGATGACACGACGGAATAGCGGGTTTTTATTTTCTGACCTGCCACCTCCTGCCACTGTCCCCGGTCGCCGCGGCTTGGACAGTATGGAATGACTTTCTGCAGGCAGCCCGAGTCGTCGAGTGGTATGATGTATTCAAAGCATTTTCTTTTGGGCTTGTTCGACAGATGGTCAGTATACCATACATAACTATTCTTTTATCTACCCTCCTTTTCTCACCTTATTATCGTGGGTTGACAGAAACACAAGGTGATCGACTGTCTAAAGCTGTTCGCAATTGATGATTGTAGGAGATTTCGGTAGAAACTGAGAGGCCGGTTACGGTAAGATTCGACTTTCATCATGGAACCTGGAATTATTTCTGGATGAATACTCAAAGGAGTTACCATATAGTCAAATCATGCTTCCGTATTTACCTATTATCAACTGTAAAGCTGAGATCTCAATCAAACCATCCTTTGCTTGATGGCGGTTATCAATGAATCAGTACTACAAGGAACTCTGGTTTTCCTGTTGATTTTCGTTAACGGCTGTCCAGTCTATGGTGCGCAAAGAGGATATGGTTTTATTACTTTCCGGGTGGTTGCTCTTCCGGAGGACATACCTGTCAAATACAGAGCCTGAGGAAATTTGACATGAACATTCCGTTATTAATAAGGAGCAACAAGCATAGCACTTCTCGGACTAATGATACGCCCGTCCCCGTTAATGATGAGTATTCACCTCGTGACCTAGACCAGCGCAATTAGCATGTTTTGGCATGCCAACTGAATAGTTTGATGAGTGCGTACCTCCATGGCTGTAAATTTCGTCAAAAGCTACCATAATCTTTAGTGGTGTTGCAATCCGAGCCAACCCGATGTGCACGCCATCCATCCTTGCTTTCCTTGCTTTCCGTCATAAAGTCGGATTCGCGTAAATGATGATGAAGATATCACAACATGTCAATTGAAGAAGCCAAGTTCAATGCCGGCTAGATATGAATCTGTTTCGAATTGCAGTCTGGATACATCATAGATGCCTGTCCCAGAATATCTGTATGCGCCGCTTGTTCAGATCAAAAATACGTTCAATCTTGATGAATCTATAATTGCTTCGGAGCACTTTAAATGTCTCTCTATGATCCTTTGAAAGGCCCTCCAATAGAAACTTCTTCGTATTGTAAAGATAAAGGTTTGATAACAGAACGCCAAAGCCGTTGCTATATTTGTTCGACTGTTTTGACAGTTTTTATTCATATACGAGATGGTTTCCATCCAATCCTCTTAACAACGAAGTTATGTAACTTAAAGTTTTTGGCTGCAATTGGACAGTATATTTGAGAGTGGTTACTCGCGGCACCATCAGTCAAAACGACTTGCCATCATGTTGGTTGCCGTGTGAGATATTATCTGCAGCGCTGGGCTGAAGTTTCTCGGACTAGTGTCCGTGGCTTCCGCTGTCACGATCAATAACCGATTGTAAGGTTGTCAGGCAATGACGTCGATCTTCGCGGGGTACCATGTACTCCTGTATTCCTTTTTCTGACTCCCGATGTTCCGAAACTCTGAGAAAATTTGTCAGGTCTGCAATGAGGTTTTTATGCTGTGTTGCTAGGATCACCCTCCAAAGAGCCCCGGTATGCGCCACTCAGTCAAGAACATCAACGGCCATATCTTGCACTAATTTGATAATTTAAAGAAAACAGGACTTTAGTTCAAGCACCAAGTATAAATTCATGATACCATGTGCCATGTAGATGTAAAAATAGCTCACTCGTATTTATTCGCTGGATCAAACGGACTCAAGAATGGGTCATATCAATTCATGAGAAAGACAGTATAAATAACGGTCCGATCCTTGATGCGATCATGAAATCGGCACAGGCTGGGTTAGATATACACGACTTGGGGATGCCCATGCCATGGTGAGATGTACTGACATGACCTCAAATCGATAAGTTTAACTTCGAAACTAGCCAACGTGGGTGAACAGCCTTAGCCCAAACTACTTAATTCTAACAATGAGCTTTCCCTTATAAATATCTGTCGAGGTCGAAAAAAAACCAAAAGAGGGAGAATTCCTTATCAACACAGGACCGTCAGCCACTGGCAGGGATGAGCGATATATCTAGTATCCTCATTTGTAAGAGCAAAGTATGGGTCTGTGGGTTTAGATTGTGATGTCCCGAAGCCATCAATCCGAACGCCGGTCCAGACCGACTGCGTAGGCATCGTTGGAGGTTTCCCCGTCTAGTCTTATCCGATGTCTTCGAATCGTTTCCTCTTTGCACCTTCGTATTTCAAGTTCATCTACCATCTACCGCTCGTTCCCAAGATGATTGATATATTAGATTATAGCTGTCATTCCTGTACTGGTATGACAGTCGCTCTGTGATATACATGACATCCGAAAACCTATCACAGCATTGTATGCGATGTGTTAATCCACGTTTCAGGTGGTTGTCGCTAAACATCTCAAAGAAAAGGGATTGAAGTCGGCACACTCCGCGCTCAAGCCGAGAAATTACTCAGGGTGGTTGTTCGACGCCACATTGCCAATGCAATTAGTTAAAAAAAAACATATGATTTTTCACTCGACTTGGGGTAGGGGCGTTCATTTATAGAAAGACTAATTAAATCCTTATCTATAATGCTTAATAGACTGTCCTCGTGTCAATATCATAGAACAATGTTTACCCCATAAGTAACTCAGATTGTATATGCTATTAATAACTTCTTTCTCTTTTGAGCTCTTCGCGAAATGTGGTAAATACAGGGGAATGTACCCGTTTCCTACCGGGCGCTTGTCTAAACCTTTCAACACATCTTGTTCAGAGACGTCAAGACATAGTGGGAAATCGTTTATTTTAGTCGGGTTCATTACATCGAACAACGGGAGTTACAACGAAACTACAAAAGTTCGTTTATTGACGTATTCGCGACATGGCGGAATTTTTTTTTTCGGTTTTCTCATGTTTACAGTGTAAGCAGGAAAAACAACAGACTTTTATTGTATATGCTAAGCAAATTATGAACAAAACTTACCCCTTCCGAGTCGGAAAGATACTCAAACGTTCGATATGTCTCACAGGTTTGTCCCTATTGCATTCGAACGACGATCAGCTGTGCTGCATCGATCAGGGTACTTACATAAAAATAGTCTTAACCGTTTCAGGACATGTATGACTTTTAAAGTTCAAGGACAATTCTTTCTCAAAGTCATAGTTCTAACCATAACCAACAAAAAGCTGAGCCACCAATGTAGGGACATCTCGGCCTGAAGTTACTCGATTTCAGAAAGTAAACACGAGCCTCAAACAGCGTTGAACGTTAAGGGGATCTCTGGCATGCGACTGCATTTCGAACTCCATCTTGTCATACTATTAATGCTTAAATAGTGACACTCGGAACAACTACACAAATCATGTTCGGTTCAGGACGACGAAAGTTGCTGAATAGCTGATTTCCCAACCAGCGATTAGCTTTAGATAAGATCTTCCAATCAATGCAGGGTCTCATGGCGATGCTACTGTGGTTTTTATAGATTCGTAGAGTTCCTAATTATCGCGTTTGGTATTCTTGTTAATCCTTATTCAGGGCTTTGGTTAGTACCAGCCTCAAGGTAAAGGATCATCATATTTATAACTTAAAGTAGCACAGGTTGAACCCACAGCTGATATGTAAGGATCCTGGTATTTCTGTTTGGAGGATGCATCGATCAAAACTCGTTCCGCAAGGTTACTTACTCTGAACTTATATCATATAACTCGGTCTATTCGGGATGATAGGTAGCTGAGATAGTAAATGATTCTACATCCTACCCCGAATTCCTCCGCGCAGGGCCTGGTTGGTTTATTTTATTGTAACCCCATTCAATCATGCGCTCCACTTGACGAGTGGTGGAATAACGCAAAGTACATTTGGGTCAAACGTACCATTAAATTTTCGGGTCTTCTAATCGTAAGTGAAGGAAACGCTTCGAATAACACGGCCGTGAGGGGTTCCAGAGTCAAATCAGCTCATTTTGACAACGGGGTTAACGATATTGATATTACGTGACAATGGACCATCATGCATTGTGGAGTATTCTCCGTATCTCCCCTTGTTGGGAAGTCTACCCAGGTACGAAACTCAACTAATTGTTGATCCCCGGTGAAGAGTCAGATATTGGATTGACGATTGACAACTTGAGAACAGCCTGAAATAGTATTGGAAGTCATTGCGAGTTTAGCTTGACGCGGACTTTATTTCTTCAGTAATAAAACCTCTATGCTTGCCCGAATGCTAATGGCAGAAGTTGACATGTGATGCACTACATGGCAGACTCAGGGAAGACAA
Source organism: Dictyophora rubrovolvata (assembly GCA_029959195.1). Classification (NCBI taxonomy): domain Eukaryota; kingdom Fungi; phylum Basidiomycota; class Agaricomycetes; order Phallales; family Phallaceae; genus Dictyophora; species Dictyophora rubrovolvata. Next base: position 1,495,336 of record CP114127.1, on the reverse strand, counting down.
ACAAACCTTGGAGGCAAGAAAGCAATCAAAAATTGATATTGCTTCAGGCACACGATGCAATCGTACACTCAATAATACGACCCGTGTATGAAGAAATCAAGCAGTTGAGAAGTCAAAGAAGTGCAGCTCTGCAGGCGTAAAATGAAAAAAAATAAAATCACAGAACCGGCTGTCGGCGAAATATCTCGCTTCCTGTCGCTTAACTCGTGGGTGTATGTTATCCATTTTTCCATGTGCTATTAGGCTCCGTCTTGGCTCTGGCTGCATGCCACATTGCCAATGCGAAGGCAGCTTCCGCTGACTGTGGTTTTACTCGTGACAATCTGCATATTCCTAGCGAGTCTTCGATTGTTTTTCTTCATTTCTTGTCTCTCGAGTATGAGACGTTCAGCTGTCACCATGTCAACGCAAAATTGCTTTTTGAGGATCAGTATGATGCATGTGAATTTTAGTTCGGTATGCGGTTAGCCCTTGGGACTTTCCTAACATGCACGTGCTTGAGCTTGGGCTCGTTGAAAAATGAACACAACGAAACCGGATCATGCACAAATATCCTGTTACTTGCCAACTTTTCAGATAAGTGAACAGCTTCGGTGTTTTTTGGATCACTATTGACTTCAAAACTGTCAAGGCAATGCATACGCAATTGATAAATCAAACTTGCAATCATAGACCTTAGGATGACGCTATGGGTGCTAAGTCACCGCAACATGGCACGAACCACCTACAGTAATCTTTGAAACATCGAGCAAATCAAGCAGACAGTAGACAGAAGAAATGGCAACCCTTCATTTTTACTTCAACCTTACCGAGTCGCATGCTACTGCCGGGGTTAGCGAATAAACAATCTGTATAATCTAATCATAGCTTCAAGACCAGTTTCCTCTCGTCCGATCAAATCGTTAATGAAGTTGCTGGCAACCGAACTCAAAAATCAAATGACTCAGGGTGATTACCACGTTTACGCCACATCAATTGTAACATGAAGTACAGCTTTCTTTATATCACTAATTTCCGTTAATCAGCATAAGTACATATTCAGTATTCACGATATTCACGCATGATAAATATAATGAAATGAAGGTGCTTCTCTCGAAAAATAGATGCTGACGCTGGTGAGTTTGGTTCAATAAGATTGGCCGCATAGCATGTGTATGCATCTGGTTTGGCCTTGTGAAGTCATATTTTGACAATACACATAGAATGAAGGCAAGTATATACAGATCAAAGCCTCTACGAAACTTCTGAGTTGGAATTCGCAAGTCAATCATTGACAACGAGGTCCACGAAACTCAGATGAATTCATCATTAGATAGTATTATCTTGTGAATTATACTCTTAATGGAAATAGAAGTGATTGTACTAGATCGTTGAACCATAGACGGGGAAATAAATATTGGTGCATTGACCGCGCGGCTTCTCTCAGTTGGAATCGCCAATTCATGTAATTGAATACCTGTTCGGTAAAAGTGATTATAGTCGAAGCAAGACTTTCGTCAAGCCGACCCAATTTCTAAGGTATTTTATAACAGTGCCTAGGTAGAATCCAATGAGAACGCTTTGTTCAACATTCATCGCCTGTAGCGTCTCCGGGTTTCCCGATTCCCACTGTACCAGGTACTTTTTCCACAAGACTTCTACTAATATTACACTCAGGACTTATCGCAACTAATCCCCACGGGTAAGTATAAGATTTATAACACGTCATTCTTAGCCGTAGATCTTTATATAACTATAAGTCTTGACCGTTCTTTGATGAGCTATAGTATACTAATAACGGTAGTGCTTCCCTCGACGTCATATCAAAGTGAGCCTGAAACAAAATTCTCGCGGATGAATTCTCATACGAATATCACTGAAACCGATAACCAAAAAGACTACCATTTATCGTGAGTTACTCATAAATCATATAATATACATATGATAGTTCCAAGATTTCATCATCTCGCCTAGTACCCTCATGGCGTTAAGTTCATCAGTCTGGAATAAATAAATATACCGAGGCATCCCCTTACAGCAGCCAGAAATACAACGTCGACGTCATAATCGCCAGCTGCGACAAATGTCTCAAGCTCCGTCGCATGCATCAAAATGGCCAACATCTTATGGTGGGATCTGTCAAAGTTGTCAACTGCTCGGCTTGCGGGTACACGCCCTAAAAATAACCCTTATCCTTTCTCTCGTTTTAAAAGCTCTATTGAATTTTCCAAACAGATTACTAAGGATCCTCATGTCGACATTCGAATTTAATCTTTGCCTATAGAAGAGGTGTTCTTAAATGACTTGTCATCGACCCCAGAATGTAACCATGATAAGCGGAGATTTCGAAGACTAACCCTTGATGTGGCGTTGAACAAGGTCATGGCCATTGGCATCTTCCGATATAAGATGACCTCAAACCTAATATTCACTTCACATAGCTATCATCCTTTCTCGGATATACGAGAAACACTTTCCTTATGCTCCTTCATTACTACTGATTTGAGTTGACTCAAGTATATCGGGACTATAGATAGAAAAAGGATATATTCTCACTGCGGGCGCCGGTACCGGACTCTCGCGGGAGAAAAAACATATTCCAGCGGTCAGATTTGTTCCCAATAAGCCAGTATTCACATACTTATAACACTTGTCCTGAGTGCCTATCAATTAAAACCGGACTGGGATTGTTCAAGAGGGCTAATTGGTTAAATAAATTGGCGTCCCCTAGTCCCCTTGGCTGCCTTTCTCTGAACTTTTTAAGACCTTAACTTATTGAGGTGAAATCAAGAACTCGTTAACATCACGTGAACAACCATGAACCTAACCCAATTGTATATCTCAACAGAGTCCATACCTTCAATGCTAGAAATAGCGTCCTGTGTCAGACTCAATAAGGGCTAATGTTGTCAAAATAATGTGACCGACCCCTGGACACGTATGCTGTAGAAGGCCATGGCGGCAGTCGCCGCACCCTTGACCTGTTTTAGCCTTAATAATGCTTCGTAATTGCATGTTGGGCTGGACAAACGAATTGCAAATTTTGAGACAAGGAGAAAGGATCAATTACACATTTAGTGGTTATTTACCTTGTGGACTCACAACTTGAAGTCCGACTATCAAAATGTCAACCAATACTTGTAGATCGTGAAGTGGATCGGAGTGCCCTTGATCTTTACATCGCTATAGGTGACAGAATACGCACTTTGAATTGGAGACGACATGAAAGTCAAGCCATACGACGAAGCAGAAGACATATTCCGTCTTCTCGATCGAGATTACTTGGTATTGCTGGTAATAGGTGGTTTTTCCGCTCATCTATCGTCGTGATTTCGGAGTAATGGATGTTTCAAAAACAGACGCAGCCATACATCAGAGAATCAAGTTGCCCGCTGGTGGACGGTTACCCCGTGTTTGATGTCTTTATAGAAGACACTATTCCATATCTGTGTCGTCAGAGTGCTACAACGACTATTCATCGGATGATTGCCGTCAAACAAGTCGTGCCTTTACCAGTCGCCGTCCTCGAGTAAGGACCAAAGGTACACGTAAGGGCAATAATAACTAACAAATTGAAGGAACACCTTCAAAAAAAAATAGCTTTCTACTCCATGGTCTTAAGTGCGTGCCGTTTTACTTGTTCCTGACAGGTAGTTATCACGGAGGGATCTACCGTTGAAGAGCTATCTAGCACTCACCTCTGGAATAAAAACGCAACTACGGGATGGAGATGCCGACATTGCACAAAACAAAAGGAAAGACATGTCCTAAATTTCAATTTGAAGCTTTTACCGTGATTTTCATAAGTAGATCTTCTGGATGTCATGGGGTGCGAAAATGAATGAAGATCGCGTAAATAGGAAAACGGGGTTATAAGGATAACTCATCCAACCGACCCTCAAAACTAGCATTCGTTTAATTAATGTTGAAGGCGGTGGTACATGTCAGGTTAAAACGAGTATCGCTCATGCCCCTTGGTGCAAGAAAAGCACAGTGACTGGGACCTGATAAAGGAGAGAGGGGGGGGAAGGGGAAAGTCACCCAAGGCTTAAGGTTCTGTCCCTGAATTTGATCATGATAATCGCCTGAGAACCACTCAAACCGATGTGTTTTGAAATCGCAAGCATTTTCTCGAAAGTACAGATAGGTATTGCGACCACGTACCCTTCCAGGTTCATATTTGAAATCTGAGGGAGCAGAATACTCTTCAAGTAAGTGGTTAATTTTGGAACAGATTTCTATGTCAGGTAAGGGAGGCTTGCGCCGTGAGCAGTTGTGTTTTCACGAGCAGAACGATGACTAAACAATCGATACCTGTCAGAAAATTGTGAATACATAACAAAAAAACAAAACCTCATTAAACGAAACCACAATCTGCCGTATGCTCCAATAGTTAAATTTGGAAAATAAAATAAAATCCCCGTCATTTAACAACTCATCAAGAAGCGTTGAAACAATATCTTTTCTCAGATAGTTGTTTATTACTTTTATAAGATCCTCCGATGAGCGCGAGCGATATGGTCCCGATCAAAGAATTACGTAGCAGAGAACGTCATCCAGGTACGACATGTTGTGCGTTCTAACAAGGAGTTTTGGTCTTCGCTTCGAACAAAACGCACACGGCTGGATATATCGAGAGACCGTCACTCGGTAAAAGAGTCGTTAAAGGTGATCCAATGGTAGCAGACAAAGAAGGAGGTTGAAAGGAACAGATCAAGGCACCACTTTTGCCGAGCTAGGTAAGGAGAAGATCTAATATATGGATATCAAGTTAATGACTTCTCATTACAATAACAATCCAACAGCGAAAAAGGAGAAACAAAGTTCGAAATCACGTTTTGATGAATCATGCCACGACTAGTTCGGACCTCGAGAGGCGGCTATGGCTGTTTTTTTCTTCTTTTGAAATTCTGGGAAGTCGTTGTGGCTTCTTTTGTCATTGAGTACCATTGATTGATGTACCCATGCAGCTCGTGCGACTGCACGTAAGTATGATCGGTGGAGATCTGACTTTCAGCGCAGTAGGATCTTGGTTAATGAGAAGCGATGTCTTGGAAGCTTGGTTTGCAGTTATCTCGAAGCATTCGCTATGACGCATAGGACAGAAAGGTTATGCGATAGCATTTGGAAGCTAACTTTGACATAGAGGGGCGTTGGAAGAACATCGATTATAGAACGTCCCTTTAAATTGTTTTTCAAGGTCGCGAATAGTAATTGTACGGGTAGGCCGTTTTTTAGCAGAATGGCGTTCTTCGTACCGACGTCAAGATTTGGGGCGCAATCATGAAGATAATACTTTTATTAGTTTGACGCCAGTTGTGAAATCCATCTTGTGTAATGGGATGAGACCTCCAGAGAAACAGTTTAGCCGCTAGCGTAGTATGTAAGTTGATTTGGTTCTATAAATAAAGAGCTAGCTTTTGAGTTTACGCCATGTAGTAGAATTGAATGACAAACCATACCCGCCACCAATTTTTTTTCGGGAAGATCCGCTCAACGCAAATGAGATTCAGCAAGGTCACCCGTGGTTTCTTCCGTGAAGGCTGCATAGGCCGCAGCAAACCTGGTAGAGTATTCCAAGATCACTTGTTAGTTTGTGTTTGATGGCCCGTCGTGAATTTTGGTTCGTTGCTCAAGTCCACTCCAGTCGGAGATTAGCCTTCTTTTTTAGGCACAATGAGCGATAGGAACTATAAAAAATGATATACCCACATAAGTATGACAAGTACAAAAGGGTGTAATAAATACATGTGAGAAGATCTTCAAAGGATAGGTATGAAGGCTCTTTGTTTCGTGTTTTTCCCCAGGATTGGTGACTGTGTGGGGAAAAATAGGATATCAACCAAGACATCCGGACGGACAACTACCCTCTTTAGGGAAGGATTCTAATAAATTTTATGTTCAGGTGATCCTGGATTAAGAAACATGTGCACATGAGATGTCGTAGGAGCGTCTGAAGTTACAAAGTCGTCAGGGTTGGTTGTTTGATAAGCATGGGTCTTAACCAAACCTTTTTTTGAAACAAGGCTCCGTTTAACTTATCAGACAAGTACCGGAGCGATACATTGAACCACTAAGTTATAATTCCTAAACCTTGATCCAAGAAACGGAGGTGGATGGACCACGAAATCCGAGCATCCTGGTTCGCGCCTGCGGACGAAAATGCAGCCCGGTAAATAATACCACTGACGAGAAACGTAGGATGAAGACCAATCGACCATCTAAGTTATAAAAAAGTCGAAGATTCAATAAGTGGAAACGTGGCATGAGCAACAAAACACGTTAGACTCACGGTGTCGACTCATCATTGATTCATCTCTGGCGTTGTGCACATGTCTAACTAGAGTTCAGGTGATAACACATATCCCTTGAAGATCAAATTTTCGGCCTAGCTCGTCAATATGTCCTAGCAATGATGCATATGATGAGTTTGCCGGTGTACGACGGAGGAGTGATTATGTCATTTAGCTTACGGGAGCAGCGATGACCATTGACAACCCTCCGTCGGACCTCGTCGTCGCTGTCTCAAATCTTGCGTCATATGGATAAACATGTTGTATCTGTATCCTATAACAGTGGTCCCTAGGGAGACGCCATTCGTCGAACTTCTTTTATAATTTAAATACTATGAGCCAAGCCACACAACATCCTGCTCAATGTCAACAAAAGGACACTGGTCCTCGTCATAAACATTTGGATCCCGAAATCATTGACGCCATTTTGGGAAAACCTGATGCCGTAGCCATGAAGGTTCGTCTCTTTCTTAACCGGGTCAATTTCCTCCATGACTTCTAGTTTGGCTGAAAGGAACCTATACTTACAGGAGGCTTTGTGTCTCGCATCTGATAAGAATGCGGATATGGCCAGTCGAGTCAGAAGCTTGGATGATCTGGAAATGGTATGTCTCGCAATTTGATGCACGAGAATTGTCGCACTAACTTCAATTCATGTCGAAGCTGGTTGAGAACACCGATAATGCTAACAGTAAGCCAGCCCTTTCTGTGGACGAGCTACTTGAGTGGCGATCTGATGTGGCGCTGTCCCCGTTTAGATCTTACTCATCTTCAAATGTACCCTGAACTTTTGTTTCTACTAAGGGATGAGACTCCCGATCCTGTCAGGAGACAAACCCTCTGGGTCATTGGAACCGCCGTCGAAAATAACCCTAAAGCACAGAGCGAGGTTCAACGGACTTCTACTGGTATCGTCAATAGCGATCTGAATATTTGAAATAGGTGATCAAATACGACCCTATTCCAAGGATACTCAATCTCTTGATGCCTGAAAAGAAGTCGGGAAACGATCCAGCAATTCAGACACGCGCCAAAGCCATCTTTGCGCTCTCAACCATACTAATCCAGAATGCTGCGGCCGTAATGCGGTTGGATGAGGTTCATGGCTGGGAGATTCTGAAGAAGGCTCTTGCAGGCAAGAAGCTTTTTCCCAAATTTAGTGACAATACACTGACGCCGCCTGTTCACATTCTTGCTTATAATAATAGATAACAATCCCACGATTAGGAATAGAACAGCTTTTCTCGTTCATACTCTCCTTGAGCCTAGTTATGTGCCATCTCAGTTTGCTGTCCGCGGACTGGATCGTCATCCCGCTCATCGTACACCGTACAGCATCCCACCGGTTCCTCAAGCCGTTCCTCCCCTTCCGATTGGTTTAACATCCACCTCGACCTCTGTTCCGACTCTTTTGGCTTTGAAAAAATACGGAATTATCAGATTGCTGGCTGAGTTCTTGGCCAGCATGCATCCAGATACAGCGTCTGTTGACGCAGACTTTGCCGAGAAAGTTGCGAGAGCGCTGGTGACGTTTGTTCAGGTATGTCATTGAACCCAAACCGCCGCGAAAACAGCGTCATGTCGGTGCCTGACTGACCGAACATTTGTCTCCTAGATTGGTGGAGATTTGGAAGAGCCGGAAAAACGGATGTTGCAGCCGTGTTTGCAGAATGCGACGACTCGTGCTCTGTGGGGGTTGAATCAGTCCGGTTGGGGTAGCTTGAAGAGCGCCGTAGCAGCCATATGAGTTTGACATGAGTAGTTTGGATGGATATTGTTTATGTCACAATATTGTTGGCGACTGTCGATCATCAAAGGCTTTTCTTATTGATAAGATAAGATCAAGTACGATCCCATCTGGAATACACGTCACAAGAAGTAATCTGATTATAAAGCAGTAGCGAGATAATAAGACGTCGGACTATTCTACCAGCAAAGTATTGGCAATCATGTGGTCAACAATAGAAAAAAATCACAAGAGAATACCAGATGTTACTGATATGGAAGTGCAGCGGCGTGACTGTGACGTAGCCAAGAAGAGTCAGTGACTGAGCCGAAACCCCATTCTAACATAAGCGCAAATTCTCTGTCAAATTTCGTGCAGCTTTTGACAGCGGATTTGGCTCATATCAAACCTGTAAAATCATTGGATTTTGGGACAGTAGCTAATGGGCTGAGGTTCCGCAGGAGAGCCGCGTCGCAGGCTCGCAACGGCCCACACCGCCGGGGCCATTACGTAGTTTATTTGGTAAGCGCCTATGGCCGAAGCAGGAAAATGGCCTGACCCCTCCGGCTCTCATTCAAGCTCCTCTCACACACTCTCCCCATTACCCTTTCCTCCAAATTTGTCGTGTTCCGTTTATTAATACTCTGGAAGGCCTAATTGCCATTTAAAATCATCCAAAAAACCAATGCTGTCCATGGTATCTTCGCTTTTACCTTCCGCGCTCTCGGACAAATTGGACAACATGCGTCCCAACCCGCAGCAAGCAAACTCCCAAATGAAGAAAACTACTATTAACTACGAAGAAGAAGACGAAGAAGGTATTAAACGGAAAGACATGCATGACGATCCACATAAAAAAGAAAAGAAAAAGAAGCTATCTCATGAGGTAAGTCCTTTCCTGCTTCTGGTCGTCTGCCCATATGAATGGGTCTCACGATGTATGAATTTATACCATATTTCCGTTTAAAACAGACATTTATTCTTGTGCGGCCACCACCACAAATACACAACCATCCTTTGAATCTTCAAATTCAACTTGTGCCAGCAGTCACTGCGCGCGAGCGGCCTTCCACAGCTACTCCATCCATTACATCAACTTCGTCTCATGTTCAAGTGGAGGAGCCATTGCCACAATCTCCCAAATCGCCTACGTCTGACTCGGAAGGAGATCGTCTCGGTAGAAGAATGTCACTGCGGTCAAATCGATCTGATACATCCAACTTTTACTCTTCTTCAAACACCAGCTCCGTGACGTCTTTCAGCTCTGGCGCATCATCTAGTTCAGGAAGACGAATGATCATCCCTCTTTACAACCTTCACGCCCATAATGTTATGACGAACACTGTATTTGATGCTGGGACGGATGCTCGTGTGGCAAAATACCACAAACGGGGATTAGAAATTATCGGCCTTGGAATCCTTGAACCAACAGAAGTCTGGCAAGCCAAGGAGTTCCTCTCAGGGAGCAACCCAGTAACACGAGTTCAATCCACCGGTGTCTCACTTGCTCCGCCCACCCAAGCCTCAAATAGTGGGCGGGCAGTAACCCCCGAACTCGCTCACTCGCCGGGCTCGTCGAGGCTATCCCTCGGATCTGACACGTCTTCTCCTACTCATCTACCTACTCGGCAAAACCAAATTCCGCGGGTTGATATTATAGCGCCTCCGTCCAATGGGTCTCCTGGTCCGAAGCGACTTTTTGGGAAGATCTTTCGGCGAAAAGAACCCAGTGGACCCATTCCTAGCAAGACGAAGGAAGAAGGGATCACTTCACCGGTCCCAAATTCACCGCGTATGCTCGTATCACCATCTCTCAACCCATCAGAATCTCGGACTCCAACTATCATATCCAAGCAAAATAATAACGATATTTTTCTCCCTGCCATCCTCGGTGTTTCCCCAACGCTATGTTCTCCCGTAAATCAGGCTATTGGGCGGTGTGTTAAGCACGTCTGGGTGATGCGTAGATGGCACAAAGCAGAGAATGAGAACGGCTTAGGCGGCATTATCCGTAAAGTTGGCCGAGAGGCATCTTCGTACGGTGTGGGTCACGTTGGAGAGCAAGAGTTCGATTGGATGGTAAGATTTGAATGGTCGAGAGGGAAATCGAAACAAGAGAAGGCGGCCACCCGAAGAGCGAAACGAGCAAGCGGTGGTGATGCGCCTCTTGGTCTACGTCGCTCTGAGACGCATAGTCGTCGTAGTTCAGCGGTGGTAAACTCGGAAGAAGCAGCATCTATTTCGCACGTCAAAGATGATTCATTGCGTATAGGCAGACCGGAAGGGACGAAAGATAGTCTGGATGTACGTCCATCTAAGCGGTCTCCCTCACATTCGAGACCGGGTACCCCACGGGCATCATCACCCAATCGACCTACCACCCCTTCCGTCAATCATTCTGAGGAGGATAGTCGAGGAGATCACGATAAGGACGACAGGGACGAAGAGTCAGATCCGGAAGACTCCGAGACGCCCTGGGTGTGCAATCTCATCATCACTCCGACTTCAAGTGAACATTCGTCGTTATTTCTGAAGAAAGGTCACAGCCGTACGCGTAGTTTGTCTGCGTCAGTGGGTGGACCATCTTCACCGGACCAAACTACACCTGTTCCTAGCGATTTGCAGCAATCGCCAACGAAACTTAAAATCGCGACGCTCTCACCGGCCCCTCATCATCCTAAGGTCGTGTGCCAACTTAAAGTACCGTTTCCCCTTCCTGACATCGAAGTTGAGCATGGCATGATAAAGAAACGAGTACTACTTCCCGACGGATCGACGCGAAGTACCCTATTACCCGATCGACTGCACTCTCCTCAGAAGTTGACGTTGACAGCTGAAGAGATTAAAGACGTGATTTGTTGCACAGCTTTTTGGTTAGTTGTTCGAGAAGGCATAGGAGGAGTCGGGAAAGTACCCAGAAAAGGCGACGGATTCCGATTGCGTAAATGAAGACAGAAGAAAGCAGATATAATTGCATTTAGTCCCTTGTTTCTTTTCAGTCTTTCCTTTCTTCTCCAACGTTTATTTATTGACTTGATGATGCCTTTGTTCCTGTTCCATTGTCAGGGCATAGCATAATTTGTCTATCTCTTTGTGATCATTTGGGTTTTCGTCGATCTTCGTAGATTACGCACACGCGTCATCTTTCATTTTTGTATATTATCTCCTCTTTTTCCGTCCTGTTTCCCCTTGGTGTTTGTGGAATACACGTATACCTTATGATAAACCTATCTATTTTGTCATTTTTATTGAATAAAACCTCTTCTCTTTCCATGATAGTGTCACAACACGTACTAGTAGTTTGAGTTCCCGGTGAGTTCTCTGCCGTTAAAAAGCGAAGCCTTGCGTTCGAGATTTGTTTGAGGTTATTAAAAGACGTGTATTAATAGCAGAAGATATAGCATTATTGACAAAGAGAGAGACTTCAGTTCATTGGTTTTAGTGCGCGCCGTGACGCAGTATTCGCCAGTCACTACCGCAACACTTCTTCCAAACTTAATTCTTTAACCAACGCCATGATTACTCGTAGTCGTAGTTCAGGGACTCGCATACCTTGTATTACTGTTGTCACAGCATATGTTACTAAAAAGAAAAAAATCCCAAAGTGAGCTGTCGATTCCCGTCGAAAAATTTTCATCCGCATATTTAACTCCTCTTTCTTGCGTTCCTAACTGTGTTATCGTTATCTAGAACACCAAAACGCCAAATTAAAAAATACGGCAAACCTCCTCAAATAAATGAATCACCACCGAACATTGCAAATCCGTCCAAAAAGTCTCGGTTGATTTTAAGAGCTGCCCGGTTAGTCCTTTCAAGAGGCTTTGAGAATTTTCCAGAGGGTTCTCTGATTATATTTTATTTTGTTAGAGATTCTTATTCACCTAATTATATACCTACACATGCATCATCACCAAACAAGTATACCCCGGAGGTTCGCCAGCTGCTGCTTCACCCAGACGCATCAGCTGTAGAACCGTATCGCGTCCTTTGCGCGAAATGTTCAGAATGGGTCACGATGACGACAAAATATCATTTATCTACATTCAGAGTTCATACAACACTCATTTGTAAGAACAGAAACGCCAAGGGAACACATGGCGAGACCACCAAAAGGTAGAACAATCAATCTCCTTGTGACGTTGTTTCGCGTTTTTTTTCCCGATTTTGTTTATCTTTCACAGTGATATTTTAATGCGCAGCACCTCCTGCAGTTCTCTTTATAGTACGATTAGTTCGGCAGACACCACCGATGTCAGTCGAGATCACAAAGGATCGTCGTGGTCTAAGCACCGGACAGAGGAAGAACGAGCGCGAATTTTACGCGACGATCCTCGGACGGGAAAGGTTGAACCTAGACGGGTTTTCTGTCTAGTTTGTGAAAGATGGATCAGGTTGAGGGATGCGACGACGTATTGCTCAACGCCATGGGTGGTGCACATTGCCCGATGCACAAAGAAGAATCTTGTACTCCCTGCATAGCTGTAATTTAGAACTAAAGTCATAACAACTCATAGCATCCTTTTCCTTCTGTTCTTAGGACGTTTCTTTATTATTTCATCCGTTTTCTGTATTGCGACTAAAACTTATAAAATTGTATTCAACCCCTCCCGTTTTAGTTCACGGAGGCTTCTTATATCTTGCGGTTTTGTATAGCGACGACTCAACATTGACAGTACGAAGTATATTTGTGAACTGTACCACTAAATCGACAAAGAATAGACACGTAAATCATACAACTACTGCGACAGAACTAGAGAATAAAACAGTGTTAGCAATAATTCCGAAAAAGGAATAGAGAGAGTAGAAGTTTCAGAAAAAAGCGAGCAAAGCTCGAAGGTAGCGAGTTGGTTATCTGCACTGAGTTGGAACCCATAAAGCCAAATGCCTCAAACATCATGTGATGCATGCGATGGTTGCCGATTAAAGAAAAGAGTACTTACGGCAAGTAAAAGCATTTCACAACGTATCTGAAAAAAATGCATTAGCGACGAATATCTCAGTGAGTGGGGGTGAAGGGTATCAGCTACTCGATGTAGAAATATCAACAGTCACCTTTCCCGCCTTCAATTTGTACACTTCGAAGACTTTGGTATGGGAAAGGCTTCGTGTCCGCCCATCGATTGATGTTCATCAAAGGAAAACAAAAACGACAAAGGGTAAAGAATAGATAGGAGCATACCCGAACAAAGACACCGTTATAAATTCATCTCCACGTTCCTTTTCCAATTCAGGCAATCACGGATCTGACAAAAAACATCAGCTAAACACGTTCAATGAGGTTTCAAAAAGAATGAGTTTTTTTTTTCAGACAAGGCTGAAATTGTTTATAGTATTCCACATGGAGTATCGGAATGTGGTAAAGTATGGTATATATAACGTTGATCATCACGAAAAAAAGTAAGAACAAAGAAACCAGACGCAATACTCACATCGGACAATGTTGGACGAGGGAGAAAGGAAGCACACTGAAATTTTTTTTTTACGCGCGTTCTCCGCTTGAAATACCTCCGTTGGGGGGGTAAGCGCCCGTAGACAGCACGGACCACTTACATAACCCCTCAACAACTGTTTTCGCTCCATTGATTAACCAGCTGAAATGCAGTTTTTCATTCGTTTGAAAACTGGTATTTATGGTGAGGAATATGAACCTCATCAACATGGTATATTCCCGATATTTAGGGTACTCCTAACTCCCAACTCCTGAGTCCTTCTCAAATGAAGGATAAACCAACCCTGGCCCACGTTGCATACTGTCCGTGGACGTGGTCATGGAATCAATTCATTCGTTATCTAACTCTAACTCCTTTCTTCTTAATTTTCTTTGTCTCAATAGGCCCGAAAACTTTAGCGGAATCTATAGCCATACGAGTTTAAAAGGGGTCTAGAGAAACGTGAAAAGAGCGTACGAACCACAACATTTTTCTTACTTCAACTCCTCTGTATTTGCATTCCTCTTGTCCAATGCTAGACACTGTCTCCATCATTTTAACCGTCTTGGGCGTCATGATGCTCGTCGTTTTGGGAGTAACATTGATCGTTATCTTCCAAGATATAGCGTAAGTCTTCCCGTTGTCTTGCAATCATATGATGATAGTGTTCTTTTTACTCGTTTAGGGCCATGAAGGCCAAATTCGAAGAATTACGTCCAAGACGTGATATTGAAACTGGATCCTCCGGAGCGAGCAGCATACTTTATCCTGTTAGTTATCCCGTTAGCAATGAACACGAGCGGTCCGTAGGCGGAACAGAAAAGATGCCAGATACCTCAAATCACGGGACATAGCAGAAGGACTCCACAGAGACGCAGGTCGTTCTCTCGATTTGGGTGACTGGATAAAATTCTAAAATAACTTTTGTCTAATCTGTCTAAACAGATAAAACCAAGAATCAAAAAGGGTTGATTCTTTGTTGCAATTTATAGAATAGATTAGTACTTACTGCTGTTCTAATTATGATATGTAATTCTGTGCGTAACTCGAAAGGAGGCGGACCGGGCAAATTGAGATAAAACCTCAAGATACTGAAGGTCCATTTGACGATGGCGGATACTGAGGTTCCTGACGTCGACTGCTTAAGACGGAAGTATAAATAGCAATCCGACACCCTCTCTATTATAGCATAGCTCACGAGATCGCCTATAACAGCAGCAATGATACGTTTTGATCTTGTGAACCGTCAACTGGCGGACAGCGAGCTGAGATGGACACAAAAACATTATCCGAAGAAGCAGCGCTCGACAAAGCGACCAGGTGACCATTGGCTTGATTGATGTCAGAGCAAGAGAATTCGTAGTGATGATCCATTGAAAGTTTTGATTAACCAGAATGGGTATTTTCTCCTTGTTCACTTCTTGTTTCTGAAAGACTTGGAGTGGATGAAAAAAATCAGGCTTGGAGCCGTTCTAACGCGAGAAAAAAGAAGAAAGAAGAGAGGAAGGCTAACGCCGCCTCGATGGCGTTAGCGCCATGTTTACAATTGCATCAGTTTCGCTCCAGTGTTTTCGAGGGTGTCATACGGTCCGCATTCTTGACCAGGTGACACCGTACACGTTAACGAATATTTGAAGAACTTCTTCAGCATGCCTCTGCGCCAG
Source organism: Dictyophora rubrovolvata (assembly GCA_029959195.1). NCBI lineage: Eukaryota > Fungi > Basidiomycota > Agaricomycetes > Phallales > Phallaceae > Dictyophora > Dictyophora rubrovolvata. Next base: position 1,480,245 of record CP114127.1, on the reverse strand, counting down.
TTAAAAGATTTCTCCGAGTATCAGCTGGCCAGAGAAAATCATAGATGCTGTAAGACGGGCCCCTGTGAGGAGTTCTGAATAGAGAAGAAGGATGAGGATGAAATAATAAAAACCAGAGCAACGTTTGCTGTTCCTTCTTTTCATCGCTGGTCCCACTTGGGCACAAGATGCATTTGTCTGCAGGTTTCGCAGCGTTGACGTGGTTTGTCACGTCCACAGTTGCTCTCTCTTCCTCTTCGAATTGCGTTAGTACCAGCTCTAGTTCGTCGTCCATTCCTCTTGTTTCCAATGGCAAAGCGGCCCCAATTTTCGTTAGCGAGAACGAATGGCCAGGTGTCTATCGCACTGTAACCGACTTCGTGAAAGACGTCAACAGAGTCACGGGCGTCACCCCCAAGATTACAAATGTTACATCATCCTCCGGCGTCAGCACGCAAAATGGCATTCCTATACTAGTTGGAACTTTGGGAAATTCCTCGTTAATAGATGCTTTCATCTCGCATGCACCCTCTGCTGCCGCGCCATTCGTGGCTTTGAACGGATCATGGGAAGCTTATCATGCTCAAATCGTGTCGAACCCTTTACCTGGCGTTCAAAAAGCATATGTCATAGTCGGTGCAGATCGAAGGGGAACCATTTTTGCACTTTACGAGCTTTCTGAACAGTCTGGTGTTTCACCCTGGTGGTGGTATGTCATTTTATCTATCTCCATCTTCCGTTGTTTACGTTGTTTGCTAACACACATGCCATTGAACTTTCAGGTGGGCAGACGTCCCCATTAAAACCTCCAGAGAACTTTTCTTGACTTCGGCTGCGTGTGCTCATGGTGCTCCTGACATCAAGTATCGTGGTTTCTTCCTGAATGACGAACAACCCGCGTTACAAAATTGGGCCCAAGAAAAGTTCACCAACAATTATGGTGGTGGTGGTGCTGGGCAAGCCGTAGGAGGAGACGAAACTTATGGTGCTGAAGGAGACCCTACGTCGCCATCTTCTGGAACAAATCCGGCCACACCATTCAACAGGTTCTTCTACACGAAATTATTCGAATTAATCCTTCGTCTTAAAGCCAATTATCTTTGGCCTGGTCAGACATTTTTCTTCGAAGAAGAGCTTTCGTTAACTTGATTTATACAGCCCAGTGGAGCTCTGCGTTCGGTGTTGATGATCCTCATAACCAGTTCTTGGCCGACTTATACGCAATTGTCATGGGAACATCACACGAAGAACCCATGATGCGAAGTATCCCCAGTGCGTTCCTTTCGTCATTCTATCAACTTTGGAAATATTGACATGCGCAAAACAGCCGAATGGAATGAATTTGGTTCTGGTCCTTGGGATTTCGTCGTGAACGCGGCAAATATCACACAATTCTGGATTGTTGGCACAGAGCGTGCTAAAGGGTACGAAGAAATCTATACCATCGGATTGCGTGGTGACGGTGACGGCGAGTAACTAGCATTTTAATGGCTTGATTTGGCGATTAATTCCTTATTCGAAACAGAACCGCTCGCGGAAGGAATGGATATCTCACTTCTGGAGAACATCGTCGCCGTTCAACGTGGTATTATCTCTTCGGTCTACAACATTTCTAATCCGGCGCTTGTTCCACAAGTGTGGACTTTGTACAGTAAGTCTCAGTCAGATTCAGTTTAGGAGTCGTGTTCTTATAATTTTCATAGAGGAAGTGATTGGCTACTATGGTGAGACTGTTTTAATTGACTATTTTCTTGTGTTAAGTGTATTGATATCTGCTATAGAGGGTGGCATGCGTGTCGAGGATGATGGTACGATGTTTGGGTTACATTGAAAAGGTTGATTAACACGAAAATCGCAGTCACTCTCTTATGGACTGACGACAAGTGAGTTATTCACTGCGCTCCTGACGTCAGATATCTAATGCAAAATAAAGTTGGGGTAACATGGTTCGTTTCCCGGTTGCAGATGAGAGAAACAGAACGGGCGGTTCGGGTATCTATTATCACGTAAGCGCAATGTTTGCTTCCTCGTCATCACAGTTACACAGTTGACATTATCGAACAGTTTGATTATGTATGATATTGCTATCCTGTTGAGCCTTCAAACCTTTAATCTTGTTTGCAGGTTGGCGACCCTCGCGATTATAAGTGGATCCAGGTAAGCACTACTTTTTTTTTAAAAAAAAACCTTACGTAAACAGAGAAATTGTTCTTCAGAGTACTCAACTGGCCAAGACATATCAGCAAATATCTTTGGCTTATGAACGAGATGCTAGGAATATCTGGATTGTCAATGTAAGCATTTTGGTTATCCTTCATTTCTGAATTCACACCATTTTACAGGTCGGTGATCTGAAACCATATGAAATGGCGATCGAGTACTTCCTGGATTATGCCTATGATGTTACCCGGTTCAACCAAACCAACGTCAATAACTTCATCAACTCTTGGGCTAGCCGTGAATTCCAATTATCCGATAGCCAAGCTGCAACTGTCTCCGAGATAATGAACAACGTTACTCGATGGAATTACAGACGAAAGCCGGAACTTTTGAATTCGACAACATACAGTCTTATCAACTACCGAGAGTAGGTGTCTACTGTACCTTGCAGGTCCCTTAAAGCTTATTCCTTGATGTAGGGCCGATAACGTTCTCGCAGGATGGCAAGCTACAGTTCAAAGTTCTACAAATATTTACAATTCTCTTTCGGAAAGCGTGAAACCGGCTTTCTTCCAATTAGTTCATCATCCAGTTTTGGCAGCCTCAAATCTTCAGCAGATGTGGATATTGGCTGGAAGGAATAATCTGTATGGAAGTCAAGCTAGATTGAGCACTAACAATCTGGCGGATCAGGTAAGTTATATCAAGTGTGTTGTTGTATTTGTGGGAATCTAATTCTTCTAATAGGTGGAGGATTTGTTCGAGACAGATTATGATCTCGAAGTAGAATATCATAGTTTGCTGGGAGGTAAATGGGATCAGTAAGTTCGTTCACCTTTTTTGGCTCATCATCCGCTAACGTTGTTGATGCAGCATGATGGATCAAACTCATATGAACTACGTTTATTGGCAACAACCCATGCAGAACACGTAAGTATTTATTGTGCTTTGAGCCTGTATTTTTATAAATGTACGGACATAAGCATGCCTTTGATCACTCGTGTTCCGGCAAAAAAACAGGCTCTCCCTGGACCGATGCGAATTGCGTTGGAAGGTTCAATGGGTGCATGGTGGGTATATGAGCGTTGAAATATCTTTTCAAATTTAACAGTTTTGCTTAGGCCTGGTGATGACATGTTCGACTGCGCCGCAGAGTACAGCTGCTCGCCACCATACATGATTCCTCTCGACCCCTTCACACCCGTCCAGAGCCGCTGGATCGACGTTAGTGCTGGTGGTCCCAATTCTTTCACATGGTCTGCCATTACGAATGCATCATGGCTTAATATTTCTCCTTCTCATGGATCTATTTCTACCTCAAATACCGATACACGATTGGAACTTTCAGTTGATTGGAATCAACTTACCCCAGGCGCTTCGTACGCCAGCATCATACTGAGTGCGAACTCTACTGGACAGCCAACCGAGTCTCAACAAATTTTCTTCATCGCCAACAAGACTGCTGTTCCTTCAGGCTTCAAGGGTATGTATAAAAAAAGTCTTTTATTACTTCGCATGTTCACGTGTACTTTTCTTTTACTTTTTAGGTTTCGTGGAAGGAGACGGATCTGTCACCGTGGAAGCCGCACACGCTACACGAAATATTCCCGTCAACGGTGTTCAGTGGACTGAAATACCAAATTACGGGAAAACATTGTCCGGAATGACACCAACGCCCGCCCTAGGAAACAACGACGCCAATTTCTCAATCGGTGCAGGTCCTAGCATGTAAGCTAGCCTTGTGTACATACCCCTCGAAACAACTGATCGGCTCATCCTTAAACAGGGAGTATGACTTTTTCAGTTTCAATAACGTCAACGGCACAGTCGATGTTCATGTCCTGGTTTCTCCTATTTTGAACTCGTATGGACTTGACCGTCCAGTCGCTATCGCTACTCAAATGGATGACGACGAGATCCAAGCACAATATTTCATTCCTTCTGCTGCTCCTGGGGACCTCCCACCTCAGTGGGATGGAAACGACGGCTGGGTCGCGAATGCAATCGTCGATGTTCCCTTCACTCACGTTGCCAATCCCGGTTCTCACACTCTCAAGGTCTGTAGAAAACTGCTTTTATTTGAACAATTAAGTTAAACTTGTCCATTTTACAGGTTTTCATGATCGAACCTGCGGTTGTTGTTGAAAGGATTGTTATTGGTATGTAAAGTTTTCCTTTTATCGTTTTTGAAAATTTTCATTGTATGCGCGCGTGTGTTTATTTTTAGATACCGGAGGCGTTCGTCCAAGCTATCTCGGACCACCCGAGAGTGTTCAGGTCTAAAATTGTACTATAGATAAAGTATATATCTTTTGATTCTTTAACTATCATCCATAAAAATCCACGATCGAGTCAGCGGTGCTTATAAAAAAAGTCAGACGAGATAGCTACAGATTGAATACTCACGATCGCGTTCATGGAATAAATAAATAGGCTTGAAATCACGCGAAACAAAAGTCAAACTGCGCTGCAAATAAATTAGGATTGTGTGCAAATCGAGTTTACTGTCCATCGCGTTACCTTCTGTGATAAATGAAGTCAGATTCTTAGAGAAACGAAAAGGTCGAATTTCCGTCGAACCTTTGCACAGAATATTCGACTTGAATTTGACTTTTCCTCCTTTCAGCATGCTCGTTTAAAATTCGGATGTGCCCGGCCACCTAAGCAATCTCGTTTGGCTGACATACATTGGGATATCTTCCTTATGTCTAACGGACTTGACATACCGAACATCACAATTGTGGTATTAAGCTGCTTTTCGTGATACATGGTCGAGACCTTACCATGCAACGATCACAAACACAATAGCCTTTATTTAATGTAATGCAATACAAATATCTCCGTCATGAACAATGCCCGGCTTCCCCCTTCTTTCTCATCGATCACCACTGCGAAGCAACATCAAGGAAGGCAATAAAAAGAAAGAAAGAAAATCACGTTTGCAAAACTAGGCTTTTCTCCACACATCTGGCCCGTCAAGAATATCCATAATACGAGAGATTGACGGATGCGCAGGTTCAGGTAAAGGCCTATTAATGAGTCTCTTCTCGTCCTCGTCGTCGTCCACTACAATGACAACCACCATGTTTGAAGGGTGATCTTTGTACGCGCAAGTCAAAGCGATGTACCCTTCGTTCCCAAGAGATGTTCTAATGGCGGCGTTGATGTAGGTAGTGGCTTTGTTTAAATCCGATGCATCAAAGCCAAACAAGGAGGCCATCTTTTCGTCGCTGAAAGCATAACCTTTGACGTATTCGTGTACGTATGCCCACTTTGCCATCACTGCGAAAGGTGAAGAGGCTATGAATGTTCGTTGTTCAGCTGGCAGGCACAGACCCGGACAAGGGATGACTTACGTTCGGTGGTTGTTGGGGCGCAGCAAGTCGTACTTTCGGACTCCGACGCTTTCTTTCAATCTCCTGCATGTGTCCTTACCTGTCCTTACTCCGAGATGTGGACGAGTTGTGGACGCCACTGATCTGATCTGATCACTACACGATCCAATCTGCAAACGCAAACCACTTTCTTCCGTAGGGTTTGTTAAGACGTCGCTATATTATATTAGCACCTCAGTCACCAATTTCTGTTACAGCCACCTTGGTTGATTGAACTTGATTCTCCTTACTCAACAATACAGCCTCGTAGATCTAGCTCAAGGATTATTATAGCCAGTAAGCACGTATGATTCCTGCCGGTGTGACTAAGATTGCTGAGCTGCATTCAAGCTCCAGAATGACATTGCAATTGACAGCCCAAGACTTGGAATACCTCCAGGATTTGGTTCGTAAATCTGTTATGGGTAACCCGAAGGAATATGATGCCTATGGAGTTATAACGGAAGCCTTTATCCTTCACAAGAAGCCTCAAAGGCGCTATTCCATTTTCCCTCAACTCTTTATCCCATGGAACCCAGACGAAATCACAGATACTCGAGGATCCATCCCTGACTTTTGCATTGGCCGTTACTATGCTACATTTCCGCATGTGCGTCTGCAAGGTGGTGTGGAGATAAAGAGAGCATACCCAGGATTTATGCACTTACCGCCAACAGCTGTAGCAGCCGCAAGTCGGGGTTTGCAACGAGAAATCCATCTAATGGTCTTTCAGGCTGAAGATCAAGCAAAAGCAGCAGTCAAGGGTGGTCTACTCCCGCCCAATAGGAAGCTTTCATGGCTTTTGTTTGCCGGTCCATACTTTACATCCGTCGAGTTTGGCCCCTTCACACAGGATCAGCTTCAGACTCGGGGCCACAAGCCTAACGACAGTGGTGATTGGTTGGAGGCCATCAAAATAGCATCCTTCAAAGAAGAGATTCACATCTATTCTCTCTTCCTTTTGGGCACACCAGATGCAGCGGCAAAAATAGAGCAATTTCTCATTAGCACTGAAGCATTCCTTTGAATTTCTTTTATATGCCATAATACCACATGTTCGGCGCTGAAATAATAATTTTTGTGTCTCATTCACCCTGTGTTCTACTCTGCACTGTTTCATACCATCAAATAAGAGTCACACCCGCACTTCCTGTCTCTCCATGCACGCAATTTTCTCCGAATCGTTATGGCAAAAGAGAGACCCAATTACGAATTGAATATCCTTCAGGACAGAGTAACATGGGCCGAATATCCTCGAGATCTCGCGCCGCTCCATGAACCCTAGTAGCTCCAAGGAAGAACGTTCATCTCACTAGGATTAAGGCTTATCATGGTATACTCTTCAAACTTCACATCCTATCCCTGTTTGCTTTCTAAACATAACGACTTCACTTCTGATAACTGGAACATTTTGTCTTGCGCATCCCTAGACATTCAGCATCATCGCCTCACTATACCATTTCTTCACCTAATGATTTAATGTTTAATAAAATCACTTTCTGCTTTTTCCTATATTTATCTCTAAAGTATAGACCACGGTGACAGACAACAAGTTCAGGCTGAATCTGTCTCATCAACGTTGAGGCCTTCCGTGTGCCAAGGGAAGATATACAAAATGAGACATCGTACAATACTAAACAAGAAATATTCAGACTTCGATTATATAGGGCAATGCAGAGATACTAACCGTTTTGGATACGCGTACAGAGATTCTCTCACGCGCGGTAAAGTAACATCAAGGAAGCGATAAAAAGAAAGAAAATCACTTTTCCACACACTAAGCTTTTCTCCACACGTCTTGTCCGTCAAGAATATCCATGATACGAGAGATTGACCGATGTACAGGTCCAGGTAAAGGCCTCTTCATGAGTCTCTCCTTGTCCTCGTCGTCGTCCATCACAATAACAACCACCAACTTTTTTTTTTCCTGATGGTCTTTGTACGCGCAAGTCAAAGTGATGTACCCTTCGTTCCCAAGTGCTGTTTTAATGACAGCGTTGACATATGTATCAACCTTGTTTAAATCCGATGCATCAACGTTAAACACGGAGGCTATCTTCTCGTCGCTGAAAGCATAACCTTTGACATATTCATGCGCGTATGTCCAATTTGGCATCACTACGAAAGTTGAAGAGGCTTGGGATGTTCGTTGTCCAGCTAGTAGGCACAGACTCGGATAAGAGATGACGGACGTTTTCAGTAGCAGAAAGCAAGTCGCATTTTCGGACTGTCTGACGCTTTCTTTCAACCTCCGCCTGCCCCCTTCGATCGCACCGCAAAAATTTGGCAGAAATACCCCAAACAAGAATTCTGTTCATTTTGGACTGTTGAATGTGTGTCTGTTTAATTTTGCGTTTAAGGGTCCTAGATAATAATAACATAATTAGGTCGCAGGGGAAAGCTCAAGGAGGGTTACTATGCCGCGCAGCCGCATGCGGATGAAATTTTTTTTGAATAACAAGTTCTATGACCCTTTTTGAGACACTCCCAGCATCATAAACTGAGTTGCATGACATATGATACAATCCGTACGAAAAAGCCAAGCTCTTCGATTGCTGCAAAGGTTTCTGGTGGTTTTTAACATTCATCGTGACCATCTGAATTGTGCCTGCGTTGGCCTTTGCACCGCGGTCAAAAGAACACCCTAAAAAGCCTAAATATCACAACCACATCCATTTTGACAACTATCGTTTGCCTTTTCATCAACACCGGCGAATTCGACTTCGCATTGTTGTTGTGTCTCTTGATCCTCATACCACTGGCATGGGCCAACATCGTCCATTCTGTGCGTTTTCGGTTATCTATGTTCAGAATTGATTACTCGAACTATACAACCCAGGTCTATAACCGTTCTTTCAACTTAAACGTTGTGAAGGCATGACATTGGCATCATAGCATTGCATAAATTGTAAAGTTGTATTCAACATAAGTAATATATTACATGTACAGCTACGACATATGACAAGATTCGGATTACAAAATGAACCATCTATCGTCGTCCTCAATATTCTCCAAACAAATGGGAACAAAATCAGAATCAACACCAGGGGAAGCACTGGCCGCATGAAATGGCAAACTGGAGGAGCGTTGCTTCTTCGTTGCATTTCCAGAATTGACTGATATGGAATTTGACCAGGCCCGTTTATTTGTTTTTCCAGACTGCTTAGAATTAGTGGATTCGACCGCTTCCGATCTTGATCCACTGGGTGTCAGACTTTGGGTTGTCACGTATTTAGATTTCAAGGTGTCGGAATGGATTTGGGGCAGTTTAGAAATTGGAGGTCGAGGTCCTTGAATAGGAATAGGGGTATCTTCATTTGTCATTCTTATGATTTCTTTAAGTAAAAGACATTTGAACGCCTCGTGAGAATGCCAATAAGGCATATCTGGAAACCTTGACCAACACATACGGATGTAGTCTCCCATGTCAGATAACATTTTCGCTAGGCAATGGAAAGCGGGATGTAATTCTGCCTCCCACCTGTCATTATCATGGGCTATGAGATCGATTACTGCAGGAGGTTGGTGGTCTGGACTCATGCGAGAATGGTGTTGTGCGTGAAAATGCCGTACAAGGAGAAACAGTAGAAATTGACGCTTTGGGCTTAGTACTACCCGAGCCGGAATAACCAATACTCGCACAGCCCGTCCCTCTTATATGCACCGACATTGTGTTCCCTAAGACAATTATAAAGGCTGTGTCGTGTTTTTTTTCTTGGTTTCACATTCCATTTTCATATTTTCCCTTATTTTACATTTTAATCACTCAGCAAAACCCTTTTCTTTCTCTTAAATTCCAATCCCCAGACCATGAATTCATTTTTCCACATGGTTTTACCTCATTTTGTTCACATTTAGATTACAAGTGTTCCGTTTTTCACTTGGACACTGAGTTACTCATGTATATAAAAATCCGCGGTTTTAAGACCAACAATATCATTGAATTCCTCAGTTTTGTATCACAGCTTTTCCCTCAGTCTGAATTCGAGCAAATAAGCTTTATTTTTTCCTCTACATTTACAATTCCTATCCTACACTATTTTCCTTGACTCACACTCATCCTTTGGTTCCCTTTCCTTCCTGTTCGCTCCTGTTGCACACGTATCAATGGACAATCTGCAACACAGCTATTTGGCCGACACTGTCAAGGCTACTCACTCAGACTAGAGGGAGGGGGTCCTAAGCAAAATATATTCTAGGAATAATACTAACTCACCTAGAGGGAGGGGATCCTAAGAGAACAAACTTAGGGATCCCTCCTCTAGGGCTACTAACTATATACTATGAAAAATGGCGAAGGCCATACGCGGCCTTCGGTTCGTGGACTGGGCGCAGATACGTGCTGGTCCTGGACTTTTAGCTGGGGCCTAGGCCATGGCTCTGATGGGAACGGGCGCTCAGCGCCCGTTGAAGGGAAAGAAGGGAATATGGAAGGAAGGGGGAATGCAGGAAATGGGATAAAATACGAGAAATAAGGAAATGAATAAGATAAACCAGAACCGAAGATAAACAAAGGAAAATAAGGGGACGACGCTAGCATACCCTGACAGTTGCCGGCGGCAAATGGGTCAACCTCTTTGGCCCGCTCAGAAAGAACCGAAGACAGTCATTCATCAAATTCATCATATCTTCCCCGTCCATATAATTCGGTATATTTCTTGAGGGCTTCACCTTCAAGAGACAGTATAGAAAGGGTAATAGATGGCTGAGGTTTACTGATATGTAGAAGGTGGTAGCCATATTTTTGATAAGCGAGCTCAGATGCCATAAACATTGGTGTACCCTTTGAATATACATAAGTTTCGATATTAGTGAAAAAATATCCAGTATACTAACCATTCTTCGGGCTTCTTCATTAGGATTTTTATTGTCCTCGATGAGAGCTGTGTTGTCAAAGTCAGTTAGCAAACAAAGAGGCTGCAAATTCAATTTTCCCCCTGTGCGTAGCAAGTCGTGAGAAGGATAATTGAGGAGGTAAGATTAAGAACACATACAGAATTCTTTCAATGTTTGGATGATTGATAACGTTGTCGTTGTCATTTCCAATATAATGCTGAGGTTTGCACAGAACGTTATACCAGCTGATATCTTGGTGCAGAACACCTTGCTCCACTACTTTCTCATGGGCTAGAAAGGTTGTGAATAATAATAATGAGATGATGAAGAGATGTATATACCTTCTATAGTATCATAAATTACCTTGAAAAAATTGAGAACACTTTTGCAGGCACTCAGTCTAAGACCGGTACTTCCCATCACAAGTTGGTGCTTGGTCCAATTTCCAGCAGTTAAATCATTAAAAATACCATCAGAGATTAGACGAACTACTCCAGAAACAAATCTATTCTCATGAATGCAGTACAGAAGAGCTCCTTCTTCATATTGTCTTGAATTATCTCTCCACATATCCTTCACCACCTGGACGGCTGATGTGGATGTGGTATTTCTTATGTCATTTGCATCATTACTCGCAGTCCCAACAGCTATCCAGGTTCGTCTTCCAGATCCTCTTCATTCAAATATCGGCTGAATTCCATAACTTTCTCCTTTGAAGGAAATTTGCCATATGGCAGAATTATACTTGTCTTTCCAGATGATGTCTTGAAGTCAAATGGATGTGTCTCATCCGATATCTTTGCCCTATGTCCGATGAAGCAAATAGACATAATGAGTCAGTTTATCTAAACCATTATCCCATTGGAATGACATTAGTTTTTTCTATGTGTAGGCATTGATATAGTAGAAGCAGTATTCCTTTTGATTACAAGTTATACCGAGCACGTTGACTTTATCAGGTCAGTATTGTAGGATGGTCTGAAGGTAATCAATGGACTGTCTGTGTCAGGGTACACTAGCGTCATTCCCTTATTTTCCTTTGTTTATCTTCAGTTCTGGTTTATCTTGTTCATTTCCTTATTTCTCATATTTTATCCCATCTTCTGCATTCCTCCTTCCTTCCGTATCCCCTTCTTTCCCTCCAACAGGTGCTGAGCACCTGTTCCCATCAGAGCCATGGCCTAGGCCCCAGCTAAAGATCCAGGACCAGTGTGTATCCGCGCTCAGTCCATAAACCGAAGGCTGCATATGGCCTTCGCTGTTTTTTCATAGTATATAGTTAGTAGCCCTAGAGGAGGGATCCCTAAGTTTGTTCTCTTAGGATCCCCTCCCTCTAGTCTGAGTGAGTAGCCCTGACAGTCTGCTATTCCATTCATTTTTTGGTTTGACTTCAATGATAGATTCTAGTATGGACCATGGACAGCAAAAGGAATTGTGAGGAGAACTGTCAGGGTACGCTAGTGTCATCCCCTTCTTTTCCTCTGTTTATCTTTGGTTCTGGTCTATTTTATTCATTTCCATATTTCTCGCATTTTATCCCATCTCTTGCATTTCCCTCTCCTTCCGTATTCCCATTTTTCCCTTCAACAGGCGCTGAGCACCTGTTCCCATCAGAGCCATGGCCTAGGCCCTGGCTAAAGCCTGGGACTGGCACCTATCTGCGCCCAGTCCATGAACCGAAGGTCACGTATGACCTTATCATTTTTCGTAATATATAGTTAGTAGCCCTAGAGGAAGGATCCTTAAGTTTGTTCTCTTAGGATCCCCTCCCTCTAGGTGAGTTAGTATTATTCCCAGAATATATTTTACTTAGGATCCCCTCCCTCTAGTCTGAGTGAGTAGCCCTGACAAGAACTGTGATCCTTTGACTCCATCTTTTGTAGAAACGGTTTGGAAACAGCCAGGGGTGGCAAAACTAATATATCAGGAGCAATACAGCAAGTCTGATGTGGATTTTTTGCCGATGGTCCCTTGCTGTGAGAGCATAAGAAATAGAGTGGTCTTAGAGATGAATTATGGCCAATGGTGTAGATGGATTGGGTGATCTTGTTGAAAATGTTAACAATATCATTGTGCATACCTACCTCCTTTGGTGCTGAAGAAATAGCTTTGATAGACTGCATAATTGAATCATCACCCTGCATGTCGGGAATGTTGTCCAGAGCAACGAAGAAGTTTTCTATGAATTGAGGGTCTACCTCTGGGTCATCTATGAAGGCTCTCTCCTTTGTTGTTGAAAGCCTGGGGCCTGAATGGGAATTTGTTCCAAAAGGTATAGAATTAGAGAATTGGGTGGTTGAAGACATGCCTTCAGAAGACGAAGCTACTTGATAACTCTCGTCGCTTGTCATATTTGTACACTTCGAGCCTTGGACAGCCCAGACAATAGAAGAAATGTCCAAGGTGGGGATGGGTTGGATGATGGAACAGATTGGACAATTCCACTGTGGTAAACAATAATATTTTACATCTTCACAGGACAGTGGTGCGGCCCGCTGAGTTCAAGTTAAGTACTCGGGAGAGAAGTTAGAATGCGACGCGTTGCCGACGGCCCAGAACGGCCCACGGTCGTGTTCGGTCGTAGTCACGTGGGTATGACCCGGTTATTCATTACATAATTGATGTTACGTCATTCCCCCTTCCCCAACGAGCTGTTACAGACTGGCAACTGCTACAGACGATATCCATCACCTCCGCTACTCTAGCTCTGATACTCGTGGCTCATCAGAAAACTTTCCCAAGCTCCAATACCCATGGCGACTCTCAATCCAAAGATCCAGATACCACAAGTTATAAATGTGAAACCAAAGCAGCAGCCAACCCCGAACGTTACGACTTTGAGCTTCCTATCAGGAACTTGGAAAGAGGCCGGCATATTCCTGGTGTCTCTCTAGATAACTTGATTTTCCACAATTCGCTTCTCGGAACACTCTCACAAGATGAGTCGGATGATCTATGATATGGAGCAGATGATCGCGATGAACGTTAAAAAAACACCGGAGACCTTTGCAACACTCGAAGAGCTTGCCTTTTTCGTACGAATTAGGTTGTTGACATTTGAAATCCTTTGCATGGCGGTGAGAAGAACATTCCGAGATACCTACGTACCACAACCGCATTTATCCAACTGTCGTTGCCTATTTGACCGACGCCGACAAGTTGGAAGATATTTACGCTGGGTTCGACTTCGTATTCCTGGGTTCATTCGTGGTCGTTGTTGTATCTCTTAATCCCAATACAAGACATCGCCCATCCGACCGGTGTTGAAGACTATTACAAGCAGACGCTGCTTCGTTGGAAAGATGCAGGTTTGTTCTTTTGGCTTAATTCCCGGCAATCTTGATGATACTTATAGTTTTTGGGAATAGTTTATGGGAAAACGTACCAGGGTGAAAATAATAGCTTAGATGTAAGGGAATCGACTCCTACAAGAGCTTCAGCCCTCCCCTTATTAGTTAATCATTCTTATCCAATTCCCCTTACTTAACTTTCCATTCCTTTCTTCGTCTTTCTTTTTCTTTATTACTTAATCATTGGGTCTCAAAAGATATAAAAAGCGAGTGTTTTTGTATCTAGTTCCAGCAGTTTTCAATTAACGAGACTTTCATACACTCTGTTTATTGAACGTCTTTGTCTATTTTGAAAGCTTGTGTAGTCTACATCACGAAGACTTCACATTAGAGTTCATCCGATGAAATTTATATTCTGTTCTATCAAATGCATATTCAGAATTGAACACTCGAACTATACAACTTGGACTTATAACCGTTCTCTCAACTTGCATGTGGTGAAAGCATTAATGAACGACTCAAATCACCATATCAATTAATATCCAACATAGTTAATACACTATACTGCATGTAAATACACCTCTTATGTATGGAATTATATGATTATAAAATAAACCACAATCTATCATCGTAATTTATATTTTCTAAACAAATGCGAACAAAGTCAAAATGTTCATCAACTGCGTTGGGAGACGCATTGGCCGCATGTCCCCGAAACACACTGGAGCATTGCTTCTTAGCTGCAATTCACTAACCGATATTGAATCTGACCGTGTTCGTTTGATTGATTGTTTAATTGACTTCCTCGTGATCGGGATCCACTGGGTGTACGAGAGTTTGCGTTACATCTGCAAGTAATCATGCATCATGGATTGGTTTGAGATTAATTAAGTTTGAAATGGAAAACAATATAGTGACCGACGAATTCGGAATCCCGTCGGCCTGTGCGTATATACATATACACGGTTTTTATTAACGCCTCGAATTAAACACCATGAACGCAGGGCTTCTCTTCTTAGCGACGGAGAAGTCACTGGCAACTCGAACTATTACTGGTACGAAATTTGTCGATGTCGATGTGGTTCCAAGCGATTCCGTAGCGGAATAAATAAATTGACGTTGCGGGCTTGAAATTACGGCAACACATATATCCATCATGAATAATACCCACCGCTGCAAAGCAACATCAAAGAAGGCAAGAAAAGGAAAAAAAGAAAATCACGTTTTCACAAACTAAGCTTTCCTCCACACATCTGGACCGTCAAGAATATCCATAATACGAGAAATTGACGGATGCAAAGGGCCAGGTAAAGGCCTCTCAACGAGTCTCTCCTTGTCATTGTCGTCGTCCATGACAATAACAACCACCATATTTGAAGCAGGATCTTTGTACGCGCAAGTCAAAGTGATGTACCCTTCGTCCTCAAGTGTTGTTTCAATGACGGTGCTGATGCACATATTGGCCATCTGTGAATCCGATGGATCAAAGCCAAACAAGGAGGCCATCTTTTCGTCATTGAAAGCATAACCTTTGACGTATTCCTGCACGTATGTCCAATTTGGCATCACTGAGAAAGTTGAAGGGGCTAGTAGGCTAGTACATATCTCGTCGTTCAGCGCTTCAGCTCGGGTCCTCGGTAGTCGTATTTTTCGGACTCCGGCATTTCATGACGATCCCAGACGATCACACAGCGTTCTGTAGGGATGATGTCGACACGTCGCTATATTTATACTCACTGTATTTCTATTACAGCTGCCTTGGCTGGTTCTCCTTGTGCTCAACAATACAGCCTCGTAGACAACTCGTAGACCTAAGTAATCCAATCATTAGTACAATCATTTAGTTACGTATGATACTGGAGTGATCAAGATTATTATCGACAAGTTCTATAGAGTGACACTGCAATTGACGGCCCAAGACTTGGAACACCAAATTGGGGTTTACAATGAGAAATCGGCATCTAATGGTCACTCAGGCTGTCGATCAAACAGTTCGTCAACGTTGAAGCTTCCATTAAATATACACATTAAAGCTGGCACAACTCAATTGTTAAACCCAAGCACTTCCGTGTGCCAAGGAAAACATACGAAGTATTAGAGACCATCGTACAATACTAAACTACTAAACAAGAAGTATTCAGACTTCGGATTATTACAGAGATACTAACCGTTTAGTCACCAGCACCTGCGAAAGATTCAGTTCGAAACCATTATCCAATCAAATTTGATATATCCGTTGCCGAAAACAGCTGGTGGCAATCACCTGCACTTGAAGTTAAGTTTCCAGTTTCCAAAGATGAAGCGGGAAAGAAATAACCAACTAGACCCTAACCTCAAGGGTTTACTGTAATTCATCTGGCCATTCAGACCTTCTTCTCCATCGGCCGTCCGGGTCGAATCGAGGATTACGAGGGTAGTTTAATCCATCACCAAAACTATGCCCAACGGGTACTACTTACGTAAGGCACAAATAAAATCAAAAAACCAAAAAAAACACAGCGAAAAGAAAGAAAGAAAAAAGGTAACATACAAAACCAACCCCACTTGGACTTTCCCATAACCGCTTCCCAATTAGCACGTTTACATCCCAACCACCACAAATTACCCTCCGTGCGCAATTTGCCCCATTCCTGATCCCACCGCTTGCGTATTTCGTTGCGCAAAGGGATAGCTTGCCACGGCCATCGTGGTCGTTTAAAATCAACATTAATATCAAGTCGAGATCCGCGAGGTGTACGTGCAGAATCAGGAGATGCCGAAGAAGAACAGGGTAGTCCATTTCCAACCATCTCACCCAGCATGCCTTTCTCCCGCTCTTTCATTCGTTGCATATGGAGTTGCTCAACGGTTGTTATATTATAAACGGTGAGATAAAACTGATTCATGAATAGTAAAACCGGGAAGAGGGTGAAGATGAATGAGAGACCGAGTATGACGAAGTGTTGAGGGCTGACTGGAGGTTTCGGGTTGAGTGTGCCGTTGGCGAGACGGGCGTACATCACGAGAATGCTGATGAAAATGAAGAGTGTGAAGACGGACGACCATTGTAGAAAGTTGATGAAGAATTTTTGATTACGTGCTCCTACGCATTGACCGATCCCTGGGTTTTGTCCGAATAGTTCAGTTTTAGTTCAACTTGACGTAACGTAGACGGGGAACATACAAGGACAATGATGATCGTATTTCAAAACACACTGTCCAAACATCAATACATGAAAAAACACACACACAGAGAGAAACATAAAGAACATACCGTTCCACAAGCGCGACAATGATGCGACCTCATAGGTTTGACAATCCCATCGCGAAGACAATACCGAAACTCGGGCGACAAAACCGGATGAGTAGGTGGTCTTCTGGAATAATAATCTGGAGGTGGTAATCCGTCTTCTTCAAGGTTTCTTAAACGCCTTTCTTCTTCTTCTTCTTTTTCTCGCGCTGTTTGTCCAGCCGCAACAGGGGGGAGAGCATCGGTCGGGGACATTTGGGGATCAGCATCATCGTCATCAACAACAACAAGTGCGAATACAGCAGAAGCAGAAGCAGAAGCAACTTCGCGTTGCTGTGCGTGCTGTTGTTGTTGTCGACCGAAATAAGGTCGAGAGTACCGATCTGTTTCGGTCATGTTCATGCTGGTTTGGTGCGAGCCGGAGTCGTTTTGATTGGCATTACCGCTATTATTCTCCTCCATCACCGAACGACGAAATTCGCCATCATTTTCGCCATTGTCATCGTGTATTTGTGAAGAAAATCCCGTCACTGAATTGAAAGGTTGTTCTGGACTCCGAGGTACAGGAGGCGGTGTCTGATGCGTGTGCTGTCATAAACAACCATTAAAAAAACAAGAAACGCAAAGAAAAGGATGTGTTCGTTTACCTCGAGTGCGTATCCTGGAGATGTAATTACCGCCTTGACAACAAAAGGGTCAGAAAAGAACGATCAAGATGGGACGGGGGGCAGCACTTTGACATAGGCCCAAACGAACATCAGAAACAGGACATTGAATGTAACCAAAAAAGCAACTAAACAAAAAAACCAATTAGCAACCCGATAATTGGCACTAGAAATAAGAACAAAACTTACTTCCGATCCGTTTATTACCCAAAGCATTCCGATGCCGTTGTATCATAGGTATACAAAACGTTACAATATAAACATAATACTAGATCAAAAAATCAATCAGCAACTCCAACAGTGGATAAGATAAAAAACATACAGCATATCCCACAATACCAACAACGAGTCCAATTGCAAGTTTACGCACGATCCACGGTTGAGGTCCATCCTTACTCCGACGAGCACCTTTTTCTCTCGCTTCACGAATGACGTGTGAGAAATTGGGGCATAAGCTTCTCGACGATCGGCCCCCAGTGGTGGACATAAAAAATAAAAGCTTAAAGACGATGCACAGAAGTCGATGTGGAGTACTACGGGCTTTGCGCACCCATGAAATTTGGCCCGAAAGTGTTACCCATGTCACGAGGTGGCGTATCAGATTATCCGTCTATGACTCTATCTATGTGTATCAATTTCAAATCCATGTTGTGCTGTATTTGTATTCTGGAAAATTACGGAACTTGATATGCTTTCTGAAACGGAGTAATAGAGTAAATAAGTAAAAAATCGAATTTTGGATGAAAGGAGGGGGAAAACTGCCAAAAAAAACCAAAAAAAAAAAAGAAAACAAAGAAAAACCAAGGGAAAAATATATAGTACAATATATAAAGAAAAAAAAAGATGCAAAAACGTCCACTCAATTCGTTATAATGAAAGAGAGAGAAAGAATGATAAGTCGGGTAAAGATTGAAGCGGCAGGGAGACAGCATCGAAAATCGGCGGGGGGGGGGAAATATAATGTTCCCGGTTAAATTCACGAAAATCAGATCGAGTGGTATACAGTCGGAAATAAAAGTGTTGCGTGTACGTGTGAGTATCCGCCTATATTCGACTTTCCTTCAAAAGCGATTGCGAGTCAAGTTCTTCCGAATGCCCATGCGTTGGTGTTGGTGTGTCTCTACTAGTAATAAAAGTAGCAGTAGAAGAAGAAGATACCGTACTCGCTCGTGAAATCGAAGATTTGGAAGCAAGTGAAGGTTTAGATTTAGGTTTAGGTCTAGGTCGAGGACCTACCACACCTTGACCGAGTCCGAGCCCGAGTCCTCTCGAATTCGAACGACTCAGATCCAACAACGACGACGACGATGAGGATGCCGATCGCGCAAGACTCAACTGCGAGAGTGATAAAGAAGACGACATATGAATATGATCGGGTTCGTCTGTCAAAACGCGAGCATAAGAGTTTGGTTTAGTGTCAGTTTCGAGGTCGCCCAAATCGGAGGTGTATTCCTCGTCATTGTCATTGTCTTCGTCGTCGTCGTTGTCGTTGTCTGAACCGCTACCACTGTTGCTGTCGTTGGCGCTGGCTGACATGGCTTTTATATGACGCAGAATCTGCGCGGAAGAAAGAGAGTGGGGTTGATTGTATATGAGTTGGCGGGAGTCTTTGGTTTGGGGTGGGGTGAAAACGTCCGGGTCGGGGTCCGGGTCGGTTGTTGTAAGCTCGTCCATCTGGCTTCCGGCTTCTAAAGGAAGAGGAACGGGTTCTTCGTCTGGTCTCGGGAAATATCTCGCGACAATGAAATACAAGCACTGTAAAGAGGTAAAAGAGGTGCCAATCATAAGCACGAACCACCCCTCCCAAAAATACAACTACATTTACTCACCACAACAACGAACGTACCCAAAAGTCTGACAACACCCGCACCGACCCAAACTCCAAACGGAACTTCATCAGCCCCAAAACAAACCATACCCGTACCCGTCCAAACGGCATCCACATCCCACGCACACCTCCCGCGAATCGCGCGCTCGAAATCTTCAAAGTTCTTTGGAGGATATCTCCAAGCGATTATAACACCGACATTCACGATAGCGGGGATTAGAATGAGAAAGGAAGCGAAATAAGTTAAGAAATGGATGAATGTGCGGGGTGTGTTGGGTATGTGGATGTGCATTGCTAAGGCGTAGACTACGCTTGTTTCGAGGGTGAAAAAGAGGGTTGATAAAGTTGAGAGTGTGCCTAGACTTATTGCGATGCGCCGGCGGATTGGGTCGTTGTCGTATACTAACGAAACCAGGAAAAAAAAAACTCAGTTCAAGGTCCACATTCAAACAAAAGAGAAAGAACGAACCTGTTAATGACATAAAATATCGAATCGTGCAGTATATCGACCACGTAAGTAAAACAGAAATAAACGCGATTCTCAAATATCTCCAAACGGGTATATCACTCCACCACGAAACACGATGATCCCAATCCGTCCATCCTCGTGAACCTTGAATCCGCCCTTTGACGGACGTCGATGTCGATGTCGATGTCGATGCCGATGATGATGGTGATGATGTTGATGATACTTTCGAAGGTGATGACGATCTGCGTCGTCTAAACCAAGACCTCAAATTCCAATTCCAATTCCAATTCCAATTCCAATTCCAATTCAAACGCCAACGTCTTGATTGTGCGACACCCAAACCACCTGAGTCTGAATTATACGACGGGAGCGAAACCTTGCGAAACGAAGAAGAAGACGACGAGCCGTAGGTATATCCATTATAGTAAACATCCGAAGACGACGATGACCACGGCGAGGTCCGTGAATACGGATATTTTTTTTCCACCGGGCTGTTGTTGTTGTTGTTGTTGTTGTTGTTGTTGTTGTCGGTGTGATGGTGGCGGCGGCCAGTAGCAAACCCTCGAGCTCGTCGGAACCAAGATTCGGACTGGGAATCAGCTTGAGAGGAGCTGCTAGGAGGACGCGATGAAGACCCGCCAGATGATCGAGCAAGAAAACTGCTCATTAATTAAAAGAAGAAGAAGAAGAAGAAGAAAACAAAAGCAAAAAGATGTGGCTTTTTTTAAAAAATTTCGCGTCCCCCAAGCGTTTCGCGTTCGGGATGAGATAACAGAGTAGGGGGAAAAAAAAAACTTGAAACGAGCGGTCTGATTTTCTTTTTTTTTCGTTTCTTTCAGTTCAACGAGATAAAAAACGAGAGCATGGAAGAAGAAGAAGAAGAAGAATGGGTCCTTCCAAAAGTGATGGTCGTAGAGTACCGCCTACTGAGGCTGCTACTACTATTATGTAGTAGCAAATCGAGACCAGAATCGTCGCTTGAGCTGTAGCCTCGGATACACCGTAAGCCTCCCCGCCCCTGGTCTAATTATAAATAAGAACCACGCCAAATTAAGGGAAAGCGCAATACCAGGCAATACCAGGCAATACCAGCAGGCAATACCCACGGCTGAATTAAAATTAAAAGATCTTTTCAGCCAGAAAAATGGCGAGAAAGCGAGTATGTATTACGACTCGGAGTGTCGGAGTTGGATTCAGAGTCGGGGAACTAGGGAAAGTGAATAATATGTATGTTCCACGTTTTTATCCCAATTATTGAAGTGATAGCTCCACTTTTCACTGGTATTATAATTATCCCCGTACGCAATGTGGACGACTTTGACCGAAACCCGCAGTACAGTACCAGGTAAGTATGATGTATGTATGTATGTATGTACGTACGTACGGCAGAACCTTTTTTTTTTCTTCTTTCGTTCAGGGTAAGAACAAAAAAAGAAAAGATACTACGTCGTATTCGTCTAATGCTCCTAAGGCCTAAATGACAACGTGGGTTCGCCTGGGTTCGCGCGCGCAAATATCATTGATGTATGATGTCTGATTATCAAAAATGTGATCAACACAACCAACCTATCAAAAACACGGGGTGCATACTACATATGGGTCAGGTCTAAGTAATTAAAGGGGAAGGCCTTAAGGGCTGAGAAAAATGGATCACATGTCACTTGTGCCGAAGATGTACATATGTATGTATCAACACATTCATGATTGCATCTCTTGCAAAAGGGAGTTTCCTCCTGAAAATTGCATATAGTCTATTATAAAATGCATAATGGGTTTTACTACGAAACCAAGAGAGAAAAAAAGAAAGGGAAGAGCAGAGAACTGGAAAAGAAACAATGGAAAGGTAACTGAGATGATGCGTATATATGTTACGATGAGTTGCCAAAAAAAAAAAAAAAGAAAAGAGAGCGTGCGTGCAGTGAGTGGTGGGAAGTGTCCAGTAAAAGTCAAAAAATCCCTCATAGTCAGAAAAAAATCAACAGTCCCTCCTCTTACTCTAAATCCCATCCCACCACCCCAACCCAACAAACAGCGCACCAAGCGCAGCAACACAACTACAATAACTCGCAACGTGCAATCCAATACGTGGCAGCACATTAGGCGTCCACGCAAGTCCTAACAAAGTGTGAAACGCAACTACACCCAAAAAGGTAGGTATCGTCGACCTAAATGTAAATGCGGATGGGTTAAATTGCGCTGAGGCAGGTGATAACAATGGTGGTGGTGGTGGTATTAAACGACGAGCGACAGTGACAGATTTCCCGGGTAATGAAGAGGATATGGATGCGGGTATGGGTAAAGGCATGTGATACAAGTACGAAAATGAAATGAGAAGAAAAAGAGCAATGGATAGCATGATAGTGTCCACGCGGAGTAAACAGGATATCGAGACTGGAATTTCGGGTACCGGACAGCCGTATAACGATTCGAATTCTGAACGGGCTTGGGCGCGTTGGTTCAGATGGAGTGCGTGTGATTGGTCGATTCGGGATTCGTATTCTGGTGTTGGTGTTGGTGTTGGGTAGTACTTGGGCGAAGGTGAAGGTGAAGGTGAAGGAGGCGGAGGAGAACGAGAGCGAGGGCGAAAAGGAGGTTCAGAGACGACAACATCGCGATACAGCCCCAACTGCGAATAACCTTGCCAAATCGAAACTACAACCTCCGCCAATGCCCACCCGAGCGCAATAGTCCACACATACTCGAACGCCTGATCGCCAACCCGAACTTTTCCGGTCGCACCAACACCAGCCCCCGCCCTCGTTCTCGTTCTCGTTCTCGTTCTCGTTCGTTCGTCATGACCCGGTTGTTGAATCTGCGCAAGCGCAATCGACGCAAACCTCAATATCTCTTCACACACGACCTGCAGTACACCCGACACGAGCGGTATACTCCTCGGATAGGCATAAAAAAGATGAGAGGAGAGGAGAAAGAGGGGAATGCGTAGTGCGAATGAGACGGTCCAGAATGCGGTTCCTAAAAGGAGAAGCGAAAGAGTCGTGCTTAAAGAAGATGAGGATGTGGTGGTGGTGGTGGTGGTGGGCCATGTGTATTTTTGGAGGAGGGTGAAGAAGAGGAGGGTTAGTGCTGCTGTTAAAGGTACGAATGTGTATAGTCTTAGTGTGCGGCTGTATGAAGCGGGTGTAAGAGTGTAGTTGTATTCTTCTTCTTCTTCTTCTTCCTCTTCTTCCTCTTCACCGACATCGTCGTCGTCATCGTAATAATCATGCCCATTCTCATGCTCATGTTCGTCAAATTCATCATCAGCATCGTCAACAGCCCCATACTTGGACCCGGACCCGGACTTGGACTTGAACTTGGATTTCAACAACAACACCCCGTTCCCGTTAACATTATTATTATTCCTCCCACTCGGACTTTTGTTGTAATTATGTCCTCTCATGCCTCGGCGTGTGCGTCGACGAGAGCTACGGTCGCTGCTCAAGCTGATAACACTGCTTTGTCGGGGTGTGGGTGTGGGTGTGGGTGTGGTGGTACCTGACCCTGTGGATTGCGAATGCCAGTGCGAGTGCGAGTGAGAGGGAGAATGTGGATGTGGATGTGAGACGTTCGCTGCAGCAGCAGCAGCAACAACAGCACCTCGAGCCATAACGTGGAACGATTCAGAAGTAAAAGGTCGAAACCACCAGGCCCTCTCTTCTTCTCTTCTTCTCTTCTGGCTGGAGCTGGCTGTGTCCCTCGTCCGTTGACAGTTGGCAAATCCACCACCCAATCAGCGCAGTCCAAGAGAGAAAATTGCCTGCCTGGACGTGTGTCAGCTAACAGTGTGACATGTGACAGCACAGCCTGAACTTGAATTGAACTTTGAACTGCCGATCCTTCACAAGCGCCAATCCAACGCCCAAACCCAAACCTAAACTTAATGTGCGTAACGGTCTTACCATATTTGACCAAACAGGCAAGCGTCTGAAGAAGACGTGGAGAAATTCCTCAAATGTCAATGTATTACATATCAACGTGTAACACTATTATAAATGAATAAAACCAATTACAACGACAAAGTATTAAATTGGTGAGAAAAACAGAAAAGAAGAAAAAGCATATATGGCATAGTACAGTAAATGCACTGATGGCTCGCTGCTCGGAGAATGAAAGATGATTTAGAGATTGTTGACATTGCGGTTTCTGTTTCTTCTAAATTGTAATTTTATTTACCCTCAAAGTTGTTGTACTAAATTGTACGAGATTACTTGACAAAATCGAATTTCTAGAAAAACACTTCGTTCTATATTTGTGTCAGTGCATGCTCATTGACAGACTTTTCATGTCTACGCGTGATTTGTTTACCTAAAGATAATTTAAGTCCAATAATTTAACACAAAGAATGCATATTATTGCCGTTTGCAAAATTGTTTTCCAGTGCTGACTGGCACTAATTTGGACCCAAATGCGAAGCAAGAGAAAAAATTCAATATCTCCCAAACGAGTAGTACAACCTGTATATTATTTCATACTAAAATTAATATTTTTTTATGAAGAATTTTATGAGCCCAAAAAAACAGAAAGAAACTATGAAGACAAATATGTATGTCCCATGCCTTCTCCTTTAGCTTGACTGGATTTTATATGGATGGTGTGCTATGTATTTCTAGTTTTTCAACATTGTATTGTGTTTATTATGTTCAAATATAAATTTAGGATACAGGTTTCAGTGTGATTATACTTGGGTTCTGCTCAGACCTTTGGAACTCCGCAGTAGGATCACATTGAAACCTACATCCTTCTCATGCCTGCGACACGTTAATCTAAAACAAGAAATGTGTCAGATAAGACCCCACCCATCGAGAATATACCATTGCCACTGAAACAGAAAGTTGGAAGACCATGAAAGAACCCTGCCATGCCTGCACAAGCTACTGAAGGCTTCATACCTAATCCTGCTTCTGTCCCTCCTACCATCCTTTCAGCAGATGATGCAGACCATTTTGCATCAACATTAGAGTCAGCTATCCTTGACCAACGAGATATTGAGCTCGAAAATGAGAGATATTTGATGGGACTTGGCATGCCTCTGGTGCAGGGCCCGGATTCATCTTCTGCCTTGGTGGTTCAAGATACCTTCAGAGGATGTCAAAAAGACCGCAGGATAGATGATGAGTTTGAGTTGAGTGACGATGAACGTGTACAGGGGGGGGGGGGAGGACTATACCATGGAAATAGAGGAGGCAGATTCTGGTATGCTGCATTATAATTCTAGAATAAAAAAAAGCTTATCAATGAACTACAGCTCAAAAAACAGTCATACCATGTTTAGTTCCTTTGAAAAATGGGACCAGTGATATGTTGGAAGTCCCGTCGAACTTGACCTGGCAAGATGTTAGGTTTCGCTTAGCAGAGAAAATGGAAATTTCTGTTACTTCACTGAACATAGGCTATAAATTTTTGACCCACACCATTCGTGATCCCCAAAGATGCCTCAGCTCCGTTGCAAATTGGCTCGATTTAGTTGCAAAGGCACACGAAGCTATAAAAGCTAGATTGAAAGCCAAGGGGAAGGGGAAACCATTTGAGGTACATATCAAAGATATGAATCCACCTCCGGATTCCAAGGGTGCCAAGGTTACAAATGAAAAATTACGACTGGGAGGATCCGGTGGCAAAAAAAGTGGAGGTGGAGGTGGTAGCGTGGAACCAGGTGTGACGGTGAACTCCGAGGAGGAAGCTTTCTCCGAGGGACGATTAGTCAAACTTCTTGGGCTTAAGACCCACTGCAGTAAACATGACCGGAACTGTGCTATAACAGAGAAAGGTGAACATATCCGGCTCCTGAAAGAACATATTAGCCTTTGGGCTATGTTAGTGGTGTGTTTTCTCATTCTTGATTATCACTAAATATATCTAACTATCTACAAGGCACGTGGAATGGGTGACAAAAATTGTATAAAGCCACCTGACCTAGTCATCAATGCAGCAAAAAAGTCTTCAGAAGCTCGAGACCACATTGCACCTCCACGTGGCATGTCTAGGGGCCCTAAACGAGCTCTAGAATGGACCAATCTTTACGAAGTGGAAGATGAAATAGCAGCAGTAGCTGATAGTGACATGGACGAAATTGAAGATCCGAGAAAGTTCCCACTTATCTCCTCATGGCTCAAAGAGATTGATGAAAGTCCCCGTGCAGATGGCCAATCTTACCACCAATATCTTCTGTTGATCGAGAGCGAAGGGTACAAGCGAATTTCCGAGTTAGCAGACTTGGTTACCGATGTTGAGCTCCATGCTGCCTGTTCAGGAATGTCAATGGCCATTGCAAAGAACCTTATCCAGTTTGTGAAAAACGACACCAAAAGGATTCGTCGAAGTTTGAAAAAAGATCTTAACCATAGAGCATACTAAAAACAATAGTAGTTACAATATAACTAGCTAAATTGGTACATATTAGTAACCACAATGTTTATACCATGCATTTGCATGCTTGGCTTTTATACTCCAGACCGCATCATGTAAACGCATATATATTTCACCCTCGTCATCTCCCAGCACTGCAAGCCGCATGAGATTGCCATTGCGCCGGATGATATTCTTGACATATGAAAATGCAAGCTCGATTGGGTTGTAGTCAGGGGAATATGGAGGAAGGAATTCAACCTTTACACCACTAAAGAATAGACTTTAGATTACTCAGAAGCTTTGGAATAAACTCACCAGCTTGTGATCATATCCAAAACCTCTTGACATTTGTGGATACGGCAATTATCCATCACAAGAACTGAATTTGGATGTGGATATGGTTGCATTTGATCAAGAAGTCCTTCAATGAATGTGGCAAAGCTTGCAGTGTTGAATGATCCCTCGATGATATTGACATGTAGAATGCCAGAGATTGATAGTGCGGGAAGAATGGAATATCTATTTTTTTCTTGTAATTCACATATAAAATAATGATCAAAGCATGATACCTTTTTCCTCTAACAAAAAAGCTTTTGCGCACAGCCTTCTCACCAGAAATAGCCCAGGCACGGTTCCGAAACATGGTGCGACGATCACATGCACTCTCATCCACAAAAACGAGTTGTTCAGGGGCATAGTTTGAAATCCAAAGGACATATTCAGCACGTTGTTCCTCAGAGCGTTCAAGTGCAACATTAGTGATCTAGATTCAGTTATTGTGTGGTGAACTGGTGCAATGAACAAGCAAACACTTACCTTCTTCATTGTAAACCCACTGCGCTCCAGAGTTCTCCATATTGTCGACTGAGAGGCTTGTTTCCCACATATTTGTTCCAGCTCCATTTGTAGCTCATCCAAAAAAACATCATTCATCCGCTCAATACTTCCATGCAGAAACTATAAAACATTTGTGAAAACAACCACTAAACAAAGTAAAGAACACTCACATCAATGTCCTCACCATCAAGAAGACGTTTCCGGCCTCGTTTTGCACCTGCCACCTGATTTATGGGGTTCCCAGTCAAGAAATGGCGTTCCGACAATGTGTTGATTGTCTTTACACTAAGATTGGTCAAAGCGGAAACTTCGAGTGGTGAGAAATGTTTGAGAAGTCGGATGACAGTCCAGGCATGATCATCCGAGACTTTTTGGCCTTGTCTCATGCCAGAAAACTCAGGTCAACGGGGGCGAAGGTGTGGATAAGGATGTGGCACGAGGTAAAGGAGCAGAGTCTGAATTCCAGTGCTTCGTCGGATTGGGAGCACTTGCTGGCTAGCTACAATACCATGGAAAAATCGATATATATCTTAGTTGAGCATTGTGATCTCATTCAGGGAAAGGGTAACAATTTATCGGGGTTTTTTACACCCTAATACTTTCAGGAACAAGGGCCTCAATAATAACATTCAAAAAAAGACTCTTTTTACTCTGATTTATGTAAGTAAAATCAAGTATTCTACAAATAAAATTTTTTGCACTTTATTCGGTGTAATTACCTACCGTATTCGTGAAGATACAAATTTTTTCGTTGAGGACGTGAACGCATGTCGGAGTTGGAAAACAATTTTGCAAACGGCAATAATGTCCTGTATGCACCGCATATACATACTTGTACAGCATATGGCACTGTTACCAATGCATTTTAATGGTAAATGATAGAGCAGAAATATCTAATGAACACTTGGAGAGCATCATAGAATTGCAACGGTCTATCCAGGAAGCCGACGGTCCGAGGTCGCAACTAGTACATACCACATTGGCGATGGACAGGGAAAGCCGGGCTTAATAAAACCCCGGCTACATTATAGAAATTAGAAATCAAACCTCATCGATCATCGATTTCAAGTTTCAGATATATAAAAGAGTTTTCCGTCGTTCCAAAGTTGCTCCTCACTGCCTACGACAGATGAATTCGAACGTCTCGGTGCCCTGAGGAAGGCCGAGGGGTTGTGGAAGCAGAATTTCAAGATCGTCTCGTGTAAGCAAAGTCAACTATATTTTATAACGATAAACATCCGAGCATATTTAAATTTTCTCAATTGTAACGTAATCTTTACAACAGACTGATTTTTCTTTGCGACTATACACATACGTTACACGCATATCCTCAATCTTCGGCACTTTTATCCTTACCCTTACCCTTATCCTTATCCTTCTTTCTCAATATGAAACATTCCGGCGGAAGACCATATGTATCATAGGGTTCCAGATTCCGGAATATTGATGGTTCAGGCTACAGATGATGATGATGATGATGATGATGATGATGTCAGTCACTTCAAGTATGGAGTTCAAAAGGACGGTACGTACTTGTGGCGCCGGGGGTGATAACCATGCCACCTCTAGCATTTTGTTCATCTGGCGTGTTTTGTCTCGAAGCTGGGGGAAGGGAAAGTAAGCGAAATAGAGGATGGATTGAGTATTGGAACCCAATACGCGGAAAATAAAACAACATACAGTGTATACCCGTTTTGGATAAAGGACTGGCGGTGGGTTGGTATTACTACTACTGCTGCTGGATGAGGAGGCACTCGGGCTGTCTTTGGGTTGTGCACTGGCGTCGTGGTTTTCAAGGAATTCGACCCATGAATGTTCCTGGGGAAAAGACAGTCTGAATAACATTGACGAGGTTTCGAGGTCTTTTTCTGTGATTTTTTTTTGCTTACACGACGTCATTCATCCAATAATACGTCCTCCACAGTTACACTTGAGGCGGCTTCAGATTCATGGGTTTCGTCAGAACAGAGCGTAATAGGGGCACTGCCAGTGGGAGTAAGTCCCCCAGAAGAAAATTGGCCTGACCCGGCGGGAGTGCCATTCCATTCTACCTCCATAGGGTCATGTTGGGATTGGGATGTCGAGGGTTTGGAGGTTATGTATTGTTCACAGTTAGGAGATGACATTGTGTCGGATGATGTCGAAGGGCAATGAGGCTGGAAATTTTATGGGTCAGAAGTGGGAAGAAGAACATCCATTTCCCCTTTTAAAGCGTTTTTTAGGGTATCAATTGGATGGATGGGAGGACTGGTGGACGAGGTTTTTTTTTTCCCGCTGTTAGACACGTCGGACTTGTCTCTACTGTGCAGTCTATTATAGCCGGTGGACGGACGGACTGGCTCAGAGCCTGTTCGTGAAAGAAGAAAAAAAAGCACGGGTCCAAGTCTCCCGACGCTGAGTTTTAGTACAGTTAAAAATGTTTCATGGCTTGTGCATTTTCAGTTAGTCGTAAATGTAAATTTAAATGATGTCGCCTTTCGAAATGTCGAGGAACTCGTCACCATACTACGCGAATAAACATACTACAACATTCAGAAGTAGAAGTAGGAGACATCCGGCCGCCGCCGTGAATAAAGTTAGAACGTCGACGTCTAGTTGAATAACCAATTGTTAGCAGCGTTGTACTAGGCTTCAGGAATTTAGGCTAGAAGAAAAACAACTTAATGTAATTACAAGACGCACAGATTTCATACCTGTAATCTACTTTCAGGTTTTTGCAGCTGCCGATCGACTGAATTTGACTGGACAAACCAAGCGTCTGAACTTTGTTGAACTTGGCGCCGTGGAGATTGTATCTCCATGTATACAACATGTCACATTATATTTCTCAATAAAGAAAATTACAACAACAATTTTAAAAGTCTTATTAAATTGGCGAGCAAAGTAAAAACAGAAAACGAGAATAACAAGAAGAAAAAGCATATAATAGCATACAGTGGGCGATGTGAATGTAAATGTAATGTAATGCGATGTGATTTGTTGGTTTGTTGGTTTGTGTTGATTATTAGTGGTAGAAGAAAAGAGAAGAGAGTTGAAAAGTTGAGGTGAGGCTACAACGTCGTCACGGGGTTCGTCGGTCGTCGGTCATCGGTCGTTGAAAGGTTGCGTTGAAAGGCTCATTCGTACGTAAAGTTAAAAGAAAAGAAGAAAAAAGCCGAATACCGAGTACTTGAGCACTTGAAGTACTTAAATCATGAGTAACCAGTTTTTTCTCTCTCTTTCTAGTGAACGAACGAACGAATGAGTGGTGAATAAAATTCAATTGGTTACCGTATCGCGATGTCCTTTCTCGCTCAATACCTAGAAAACGCTCGTTTTAAAACCCAAAAAAACCATTCAAATGAAAAAAAAAATAGGCAACGTACGTCCCCAGGAATATCATCAAGCTACCCCAAAAAAAGAACAAACACAAGTCAGTAACCAAAATCCTCAAAGATAGTGTGTGTGTGTGTGCCAAGGGTAGCTGGTTAAACAACCACACAGCGCAAACAAAGAAAAGACATATAAAAAATACACACACACACCTTATCAAGATCATTCAAACACTGTCCAATAATCTTAATAGCCTTATCCATATCCTCCTCGGTAATAACCAAAGGCGGCGCAAACCGAATTCTAACAAAAACAGTCAACCTACAACACACTGAAAAAACCCCCAAAACTCACATATTAACATGCGTAGGCTTAGCAAGCACCCCTCTACTCTTCAACAACAAACAAAACTGCCACGCCGTCCTCCCACGCACGCTCTTCCGCTCATCAATAACAACAGCATTCAACAGTCCTCGACCTCTCACGCAATCCACGAGCGGGTGATTCAGAGCGCGAATTTGAGTGCGGAAGTGCTCGCCTAAATGGGTCGCCCTCGATGCGAGATTTTCGTCTTGTAAGACTTGGAGGGCTGTTATTGATACCGCGCAAGCTAGAGGGTTTCTGTTATTTTTAAGTGAAAATGAAATGAAATGAGTGTTTGATGATATGAAATTGAGTGGGAAATGGAGTGGTTTTTTACCCTCCGTAGGTGCTGCCGTGTTCGCCGGGTTGAATAACGTGCATAATGTGTTTATCAGCCAACACAGCCGAAACAGGATAAACTTAAAAATAAAATAAAAAAGGTCATGAATTTTAAAAACTGTGCAATGATTTCTCATTATTTTAAAAACGCACCTCCACCAGACAAAGCTTTCCCCAACAACACAATATCCGGACGCACATTATCATACTCACACGCAAGCATTTTACCGGTCCTACAGAGTCCAGTTTGAATCTCATCACAAATGAGCAATACGTTATGTTTTTTGCATAGTGCATGGACGCGTGTGAGATATCCGTCGTCCGGTACCACAATACTACCCAAAAATAAGTAAAAATTCAAAAAAGGGGGTGATGATGATGTTGTTGCGTACGTACCCTGCTTCGCCCTGAATAGGTTCAACCAAAAAAGCAGCAACATTCTCTCCGTGCACAGAAAGAGCTTCTTCAAGGTCTTGTACGTTGTTATATCTGATCGTTCTTCGTTCTTCGCCGTATGTATATGTCGGACCGACGTTTTGAAGGAATGGGCCAAAGCCTGTTCGACTTTCAGGGTCGGTGCTCATTCTAAGAGGAAACAATTCAGAGAAAGAAAGGCTCAAAGGTTGAGGTTGAGGGACGTACGAAATAACACCGATGGTTCTTCCATGGAAATTATTAGCAGCACTAAAAATGATAGCTTTGCCTTCTGGAACGCCCTTTCGCTTATACCTATGTAACCAACAAAGATTCAATTTAATCAACCGGCACAATAATAACACAACCCGAAAAAAAAAAAAATTCCAAACGGTCAGTCAACTCACGCCCACTTTCTAGCAATCTTAATTGCAGTCTCAACGGCCTCGGCGCCCGTATTCATAGGCAACACACTCTCATAACCGAAAAGCTCGGTCACGTATTT
The DNA here is from genome assembly GCA_029959195.1 of Dictyophora rubrovolvata. Classification (NCBI taxonomy): domain Eukaryota; kingdom Fungi; phylum Basidiomycota; class Agaricomycetes; order Phallales; family Phallaceae; genus Dictyophora; species Dictyophora rubrovolvata. The sequence goes on along the minus strand of CP114127.1, from coordinate 1,448,297 downwards.
AGCATACACGCCGAATAGGGAGTTGTAAAATGCGCGAGAGGAGAGGGTGAGTTTTTGGGCTTGGGTTGTTAGGGTTTGGATGATGCGGGGGTGGCAGTGGCCTTGGTTTACTGCGCTGTTTAAGGAGGGTTGATTAGTGAATGCTGATAAATACGGGGAGGAGAAGGGATGTACGAGTATGCGGAGAGCATGTCGATGTATTCTCGGCCTTCGGGGTCCCAGACTCTGTGAAAGGTGGGGTACTACTAAGCACAGCAATATGAAGTTGAAAAGGTTATTGAATGAACATACTTGGCGCCTTTGGCGGATTCAAACACGACAGGAAGAGGATGATAACTAGAGAATGAAGAGAGTTAGTGTTCAGCGGATCTGTTCTAAAAACTCGAACTAACTTGTGTGCGCCGTATTCATGCTCGAAGGAAATAACTCTCGCAGAGTTTATCGGCTCTACTGTCTTTGAGGGATGATGGTTCGGATGACCGGGACCATGTGTTTGTGCGTGTGACTCCTTGTTCGTCGTCGCCACGGCACTGGCCAATTTAGAATTCGGTACAACAGCAGGAGACATGTGGAATGATAGTGTGCACTGTGGTGGAGGGTGTGGGTGTGGTGCAGTGTGGTTCTGTTGGTCCTGTGGTTCTGTTGGTCTGTGGTCTGTGGTGCACTGGGGTGGTGGCTGGTGGTGGGATGACTGCTGAGCTTGATTTGTTGATCGCCCTTTTAAAAGTCTCCCAGCTGAAAAGCTAAATGGGCGTCTACATTGCTCGGCGAACTCCGCTCGGAGGTGAATAGCTCCTTTCGTCATATGACTTGGTTTGTCCGCATTACATTATCTACGCGATGAATTAATTACACATTGTCTTATCTCAATACACTGCAATTCATAATACAATTCAACTAGAGGTGTCATACAATTTCAATCTCCACTCTTACTCCCCCGGTACCTGCTCGCCACTGTCCTCGCCCATCCTCCTCACACTCTCCACAAGCTCCTCCTCAGTCCACCTCTCCGTATCCCTCCACCACCTATACGCCCGATCCACAACAACCCTCTGCGCGCCTTTCAACCTCCGCATCGCCTCCTCATACGTAACGAGATAGCTCTCATAGTCCATCTCGTCCGCGTTCCCCGTGTTCTCATTCCGCGTCGCATCTTCTTCGATGAACGCCACGTACCAGAATGTGAGGTATTGGTAGAGCGTGCCGTTGCGTCGTCGGGAGAGGCACTGCGTTGTTATGTAGATGGGCTCCGTGTTGAGGTCGAGGGTGGGGCGACGGCGGGCGGAGGCGGAGGAGGAGGAAGGGGGTCCGCGTGATTGGGAGAAGGAGCGGGAGTGGGTTGGACTGGCTGGATTAGGGTTTGGATTTGGATTTGGTTGTTCGGCTTGGGTTTTGCGGTCGGTGGGCGCGAGAGGTGCGAGAGACGGTAAAGCCAGAGGTAGAAATTTAGCCCGGTATCCCGACTAGAATATATATATATTAGCAGGCTGTTTCAACGATTTTGTATGTTAAAAAGCCAAACCTCCTCATAAGCCTCTCTCAACGCAGTCTGCTCCAACGATTCACCCGTATCTTTCCTTCCCTAAATCCAATCCATTAGTAATCTCAACTCAATAGATTGAATACCTACCTTGGGAAGAAACCAAGACCTTGTAGTAGGCTGATAGATTAACACAATAAGACTCGTAGCAGGCTGAATTATAACAGTTCCAGCTCCAAGAATGAAATCGTGACAGAACCAAATGCTGTCTGGAACAGCATTCGACGAGTCTTCAGACATGGCTGGATAGATCTCGAATGAGTCCCTGTCAGAAGGCGGTGGAGGAGGAAGTGTGTTTGCGTTCACGCCCTCGTGTTCTGGAGGAAGATGATACGTCCGATGATGATGATGTTGATGTAGATCACTCGTCGGATGGTGAGAAGAGCTTGATCGCAAGCCTGAGTGTTGGCTTGTGCTCGATCTTTTCGAGGGTCGTCTGAACATCTTTGCAGCAGTACAAAAGAAAAAAAGTGAGTTATCTTTTTGTCTGCTTTAAAGGAGGATCCGTGCGATTGACGTCGTTTTGCACTGGTGCAACCAGTGGGTAGTATCGGAACGAGACTAACATGAGGCAGTGCTGAGTTTCAAGTTGAGAATGACACGATCCCATCTCCATCTCCAGTGGCATATTTACTTGGTGTTTTTTTTTTTCTGGTAGATGAAAAACTCACCTCCTTTATTCAATCTTGACTCATTCCGCGTTCCATCTGATGTAAACGAGTGTTTTTATATTCCGAATTTTATAAATCCCGACGAGGAAGAGTACTTATTGCGTAAAGTGAGCGCGTCACTGGGCAATATTTGAAATTCCGTGGCGTGCATTCTGATGATGGCCTAGATTAATGAAACTAGTAAAGTAAATTGGAGAAGGCTGCCCGAGCGGAGGTGAGTTATCCCTGTCTTTGGTCTGCACAGCCATCTCAGACATACATATGTATGTAACACCAATTTGAGATAGATTACAAGTATGGGGTAACAAATATTTATTTCACACTCACGTCAGGCTCGAAACTCGAACATTGATTGTTATGTTGTAAGGCGGTGAAATCATATCAAACACATTAATCCCTCGAGCCCTCCCCAACTTCATAACAAACCAGTCAGTGGAGTCTACCTATCTATTCTATCTATCACACCGCAATTAATCAAATACATATGTACATCTCAAAAAAAAACAGCCCCCCGATAATCTCAAAACTCCGAAATACAGGAGCATTTCTAAACTCGAAACATGGCGAACCGAATCATATCATCATCAACGAAGTGCGTGTCCCCCTTTTATTTTCACATTTATTTTTTCTGTATTACCCGATTTTTAAGTATCACCCTGGTCAAGGTATAATGGTCAGTTTTTATTTCATCTTGAATACTGCTAGTATTCTATACTATTGAACTTCAGCCACACGAAGACGGACCGAGTTATTATCCCGTCGTAGCTACAATCTCACTAGGCTCACACGCCGTATTCCACTATCACAAATATCGTTCCTCTCATTCAGACCCAGAATCGGAGTCAGAGTTAGAGTCAGAGTCTCGCTCCGACGGAAAATCAATCGACCCAAATCCAATCCTCTCTCTCCTCCTCGAACCCCGAAGTCTAATCATCACCTCCAAAAATCTTTATACAGACCATCTTCATTCTATTCAAGGCGTTGAATATGATGTTTTTCCTGCTTCAATTTCAACTTCAACTTCAACTTCGGCTTCCGAATCCGTCTCGAGTTCAACCACTGAGGCTCAGCCTGAGATAAGCCTAAGCGACGGGCGGGCCCATCGGTGCAAAATTGCGAACTGGGAGATGTTAGACGATGAAGAGATGAGAAATGTTGTGAGGGGTGGGGGTGTTTTGAAAAGAGGTTTGAGAGTTAGTTTGACGTGTCGTGATGTGGAGAGGGTTTTTGGAAATGTCAGGTCGGAGCGCGGGAAGATAAAGATCTACTAGTATGTAGTTGAGTTCAAGTGCCAGTGTCACTACTAGTAGTAGTTGATTCAAATTACTAGAGGCAGTCTCGGACGCCACTGAACCCCACCAAGTTTCATTATTCGCAAACTGAACGGTACAAAATGCATGATCAATTACTATACATACATAGGTTCTTTTTCCATAGCCCTATCCGCTTTTCGGGTGTCAATGGTCCATTTCCGATTCTCGGTTCTTTTCTCGTGCTCCGTGGATATAGCAAAACCTCCATCCGGCGCGGTCTGACCACGTACACGGTTGCATTATCTAGATCAAAACGAAGCCCGGATCCCAGTCTTCGAGTTCTGTCCTCTCTCACGAGGCGAGCTGCATGAGGCATAGAAAAAAAAAATAGCAGCGGGACAGTAAATGGGAAAAGATACTATATTCTGAGAAAATACCATAAACAGGAAGATATTCCTTGAGTAGGTATAATCCACTCCCAAGTCTAACCACACGGAGTATAAGGTGGCTTCAGCCCGCTGTTGTATAATGCCAGCAAGTTTAGCCCCTTTTCTACCGCTTGTAGTCCTGGATAGCCAGAATACAAGCTCCGAGTCAGCCTGAGTAGGCCGGATTTGGCGTACAAGAAGTCACTCAGTGAGTAATCACAATGTCGATATGTACGCATAAATATTCATAATAACTAATAAGTGATATAGGGAGAAAACTAGTCGAGTGTGTATGCCAATTATTGCATATTGTCAATTCCACTGACGATATAATCCGTTCCCTATTGAGTAAACCCCAAAGCGACAGAAGTATCGGAGAAGGAGTTGGCTACACCATCAGTAATATTCTGTAGCTGTTGTGCCATCTCATCCTTTAAAGGAGAAGAGGCATGAATGTGAGTGTCTAGCATTCATCAAAAACATACCGAAGCAATGAATCCCCCGATAACCGATGGAATAACCTGTAAATCATCATCATCATTAAGGATTACTATTAGCGAGAGTGGGCCAAACATGGCACACTCGCTTAACATTTTTTGCCAGTCGTCTTTTCACATTTTCTGCGACAATAAAGTTCCGGAGTTCTAAAATTCACGCACAACGCCCATATACACCCATATTATTAAAACCCCGCACCCTGGGATAGTCGCTAAAATGTGAAAAGCGATTGGGTAGGAGTCTGGTGCAGGGCAATCCACAAGTTAGTAAATATTCACTGCCGTAGATACCGGTCTTCACCAGCCGACATCATGTCCCACAGGATTGGTTTGTGAGGCACACCATCCTCCAATGAACAAGTAACGGTCGGTTTCCCCGTCACCATTTATTTTTAAATCTTAGGCTTCTGTGTGTATTGTCAGACAACAGCATACAGCGCACTAGCAGACACAACAGTGTCCACTGGTATTTATCAAATACAATGCTAATTATTATTGATTCAATAAAACCCGATGGATATCACCAACATTCCACATTGAAATCCAATGCTCAGGTAGTGTCAAACACTGTGAAATTTTGAATTTCATTAGTGTTGAAAGTGAAGACTCCTGACCATATGTAATTCTACATTGGAAGAGTGTGAAATTTTCATTGGATTGGATTAATGTTTATTGGAGGTAATTGATGTACACAATGCACAACACAGACATGGATAGCACAGCAGAACACAGTTAAAAAAATTTGATCCATCACTGGAATGGAACTACAAGCCTACTTTCTTGCTGGAGGCACAGAGGCTTCTTACCAACTGATCTACAGTACACATGATGTGATACTGTGTTGTTTAGATTATAAAACAGCTGACACAGCTTTAAACCTGCGGAATGTCGCACGACATCTGGTGGTGGGACTGTTAGGGCAACTTAGGGCACACACCTAGAGGAGGGAAAACCTAAGATCTATTCATGGGAAATGACTAGCTACTCACCTAGAGGAGGGAAAACCTAAGAGAAAAAGCTTAGGGATCCTCCTCTAGGGAAAACAACTATATATCTATGAGTACATGTGCTCAGTTGATCCCCATGGGATCTGCGGTAATAATGAATGAAAATGAGTGAGAACGAGAATTCGGTCTTTGACCAAATTCAAGAGAACAAGCTGAAAACAAGAAATAGACAGAAATATGAGAAAGTGAGAAAGGACGGAATAGACATAGAGTGTGTGTGAATATGGGAAAATGGGAAAACAGAAAACAGAAAGTGTCACTAGCATACTGTGACACCACCCCCCCCCCTTAAATGAGGTGTCTGTCAGGGCTACTCACTCAGACTAGAGGGAGGGGATTCTAAGTAAATATATTTTTGGGAAGAATACTAACTCACCTAGAGGGAGGGGATCCTAAGAGAACAAACTTAGGGATCCCTCCTCTAGGGCTACTAACTATATACTATGAAAAACAGCAAAGGTCATACACGGCCCTTGGTTCATGGACTGGGCACGGATACGGGCTGGTCCTGGACTTTTAGCTGGGGCCTAGGCCATGGCACTGATGGGAATGGGTGCTCAGTGCCTGTTGAAGAGAAGAATGGGAATACAGAAGGAAAGGGGAAAACAAGAGATGGGATAAATATGAGAAATGTGGAAATGAATAAAATAGACAGGAACCAAAGATAAATGGAAGAAAAGAAAGGGACAACGCTAGCGTACCCTGACACCACCCCCCCCTTCAACCAGGCATTGACCCAACACCTGTAGTCTCTCCCAAGGTTGGATTGGCCGTGGATGAAACAACAGACCATTTATCGCATGTGGTGCATCAGGATGCTCTTGATAGAATTTATCCAAGAGATCAGGGGCTGTGAGGTCCTTCTCTGGTACCCATTGATCATGCTCTGGGCCATAACCTTCCCAATGAACCTTAAATTTGAGTTTGCTTTGTTGGACTTGACTATCCAAGACCTCTTCCACAATATAATGTTCTCCATCATCGTGAATTTTGGGAGGAGGAGGGACTCGAGAACAATGACCTGGGATGGTGTGTGTGTGTGTGTGTGTGAATCTGTTGAGTCTCTGAGGGCGTAGCCCTATGCATCGAGACTTTAACTTCTGCTTGTCACCTAACAATTTGCTTTCGTCTCTTCATCTGGTAACAGGAGGGTTGGTCAGTCAGTATCTGTTGTTGTTTCTTGTGTTGGTCTGGTCTGTTGCTGGTTCGCTTCTTCTCTTCTTGGTTTTCTTTCGTTCAGTTTCTTTGGATTCGTTAAAATTTCCATATGGCTCTTTGAAGCATTTTGTTTTATTGATGAACTCGAAGAGGAATTTCATCGCTTTTGGGCTTGCCAGGAGTGTTCTTTTTGGGATAATGTGTTGCCAGTATCTTTGCTGCATCTTTAGGCGGTGCGTGTCGTATCTTGGGCATTTCACTAGGTAATGAGTCATATCTTCTTTTTCTAATTCGCACGCTTGGTATAAGGGTGTTTCTGCTTTCCCTATTTTGTGTAGGAAGTGGTTCAATGGTATGTGCCCTGTTCTTAATTGCATTAGTATAGATGTATTATGATGTGGGAACTTATTCGTAATTTTTAGGAAGCCTGTCCCTAGGAGCCTCTCATCTATTTCCCTCATGCACTCATATCTTGGTGAGTCCTCCCATTTCTTCGATGCCCGCGTTTTAAGGCTAGTTTCCATAGCCTGTCTTACTGCCGATCGACTGATTGGGAGGTCCTTGAGGTATGTCAAGTTATCGCTGTTCAAATCACCGTCTGTGATTGCCTTTGCAGCCTCCTTATCTGCTTCTTCATTACCATCGATCCCTTCATGGCCCGGCATCCAAATTAGCTTTATCTTTTTCCGGTGTGCTTTTTTTAGGTTCTCTATTTGGGTCTGAATCTGTTCCACCAAGTGTTGCCCTGGTATTGCCCTCTGTCTCTTGGTCACTTGGATTGCCGCTTGATTGTCAAGCCTAATGTGCACTAGGTCTGAGGTTTAGATTCCTTTCGCAATATCCAATGCCAACATTATCCCCACCAACTCTGCTTCATATACTGTGTGTTCCCCTGCTTTGCTGAGGAGCTTTCGTTTGACCTGCTTCTAGCTGTTTGCATCCCAGTATATTGCTGCTGCTCCCACTTTTCCGTTTCTGCATGATCCATCAGAATAGACTGTCTGCACATCATTGGACTCATCTGTGTTTAGTAACGCTTTTTCCCTACTCGATTCAATTTCTATCTGGTGTACGCTCTCCTATTTGGGTCCCTGTCAGGGCTACTCTCTCAGACTAGAGGGAGGGGATCCTAAGCAAAATATATTCTAGGAATAATACTAACTCACCTAGAGGGAGGGGATCCTAAGAGAACAAACTTAGGGATCCCTCCTCTAGGGCTACTAACTATATACTATGAAAAACGGCGAAGGCCACACACGGCCTTTAGTTCATGGACTGGACGCGGATATGCGCCGGTCCTAGACTTTTAGCCAGGGCCTAGGCCATGGCTCTAATGAGAACAGGCGCTCAGCGCCCATTGGAGGAAAAATGGGAATACGGAAGGAGAGGGAAATGCAAGAGATGGGATAGAATACAAGAAATATGGAAATAAATAAAATAAACCAGAACCAAAGATAAATGTAGAAAAATAAGGGGACGACGCTAGCATACCCTGACAGTCCCCCCATGCAGGACTTTATTTTTTCATATGCACTTGGGTCTATTTTGCCTCTGTGCATTATTTCATGCAGTGGACTCTTGTGCTTTTTTACCATTCTTTTTGCCGCCCTTTGTATCTGCTTGTGCAAAATGTGTGAGTTTGGTAGAGTTGCCATCCTCGTACCTGCTCTGACTATTACTCTTTCTACTAGCATTTCAAGAGGCAGGAGATTTGTGTGTACATCCATCACATCTGTGGCTGTTGTTCTTAGTGCTTCTGTGATTGCTATTGCTACTTGTCTTTGCACCCTCGATAACTTCTTTATGATACCTTTCACTCCTCTCATGCCGCTGATTGCTGGTGCCAAGAAGATGTCTACCGCGTAGAGCATCTTTGGTACTGTCACTGACAAGTAGAACCATCTCATGTGCTTTGCGGGTGTGCCTTTTGTAAGTTTGTTAGTCTCCAGAATTGGCTCACCCATCCTGATCCCTTTTGCATTGCATAGTTCACATGTGCTGTGAATCTCAACTCTTCATCCATCACCACTCCCAAGAATTTGTGCTGTCGGGATGGTTCTATGATTCTTCCGTTGATCAGGATAGATGGTTGCTTCCTTGGCTCAGACTTTCCTCCCTTGTTTCTATTTACCATCCTCCTTTTTGAGAACCCCATCAAAGCAAACTTTTCTGTTGCGAATTTGCAGTTGTGTTGGTCCACCCACTTACCCGTGCCATGCGAATTGCTCATGAGGTCTTGCAGGGTTTTCACTGCTTCTTCCAACGTCTTTGCTCTGGTGAGTAAGGTTGTGTCATCTGCAAATATCACAACTTCAGTGTCTTTCCTGCCCTTGGCCAGATCTGCCAATGCCACATTGTAGAATGCGAATCCTGGTTCTGATTCTGGTCTGCCCTGGTCTAATCTGATTTTCATTTCCATCAGCTCTGATCTGTAGTTGTCGAAGGTGAGCACTGTTTTCCTACCAGACATTACTGTCATCAGCCAGTCTGTGTATTCGCGTGGGATGCCCCTTTTCCTCATGTTGTGTGCTAGCCATTCTGGTAGCACACTTGGGAATGCTGCTTTTATGTCTAAGAAGAGTGCCGCTACTTCGTCTCCACCTCGCCATGTGTTTTTTATGAAATTCACTGTATGCTGTATGGCGTCTGTTGTGGTTCGGCCTGGGCGGCATCCGAATTGTGTTGGTGGAAGAAGTTCGTGTTTATCTGCAAAGGCAAGTAGATCTTCCGATACGCATGATGAAAGCACTTTACCTATCATGTCTAGTAGAGCAATTGGTCTGTACGCATTTGGCTCTGCATAGTCTGGCTTGCCTGGTTTGTGCATTACTATTATCATTGAGTCTTTCCATTCTTGGGGGAAATACTTCAGTACGAATGTCGCTTGGAACAAGGGCCCTATTATTGGTATAATCATGTCCACTACCTTCTTTAGGACTACGTTGGGTACCCCATTGTTGCCTGGTGCTTTGAAAGGTTTGAGACGCTCAATTGCTCTATAGACCTGTGCATTCGTTATATTCTTGAACTCGAACTTTTGTGTTGGGCACACAAAGTTTGCTGCTGGCTTCCTGTAGTTACCGATGTCTGGGAAGAAGGTTCTAAAGAAGAGGTCAGCTTTTTCTGTGTCGTTTTCCATGTACTTTACTGATCTATCTCTCTCCCTCTTTCTTAGTGCCATTGTCTTGCTTGTTGATCCATCGGTTGGTTCACCTGTCACATACTTTTGTGCTGTCCACATGGTTTTTTCATCCAAGTTTGCCAGGAAGTCGTCCCAATGGTCTTGTTTACTGTCTCAGATCTTCTGTGTGAACTTGTTTTATTGGGTTCTCAGTGTCTCGTGTATTGGGTCCTGTGGGTTGTGGCGATGTTTCCTCGCCTGGTTTCTGATCCATTTTGTTTCCCTGTACAGATTCATGAGTTCTTCTGTCCACCATCTCTTTGCGTACCTTGTAATTTTTGACTGTGGGACCACTTCCCTGATTGTGCTCTGTATGGCTTCTATTAGTGTTTTGAGCCTGGTATTCAGGGTACCTTGTGCCTCGATGACTTTGTTTGTGGGTATGCCTTCTATCTTTGGCCAGAGGGTTGTCCTGAACTCTTTCCAGTCTGTCCCTTTAAAGTTGAAGATTTCCCTGTCTTCAATTTTTTGCACTTTGGTATTGATCCTAGTTACTATTGGGAAGTGGTCCGTCCGCAGCGGGGTTTCACTTTCCGCAGTTTTACATGACACTAGGTTGTCAGTGATTCCTTGTGATGCAAATACGTTGTCTGGTCGCGTGTAATTGTCTGTGTTCATGGCTTTGAGGGTTGGGGTGCTGCGTGGTAGTATCATCTGTAAACTTAGTTCATCAGTATAGTCTATTAATATTTGTGCTTTATCTAGATTTTCATGCATAAAAAGGTGCACATTCCTTAGTTCATCCCATCTGGGGTGGTGTCTATTGAAGTCACCCATCCAGATACTGTGGGCTTGTCTCCCTTGAATCTTATTGGTTTCTCTCTTTGTTGCTAGCATTGCTTCCTGTAATACCCGTGAGTGTTCTATATTGCCATATATATTTATAATTATTATGTCTCCTATCTCTGTCTTCACCCTTATTCCCACTGTGTCCGGTGATTCCATCTTGATCTGGTCCCACTCCTTAAGCTTGGCATTGACTAGAAATGCTGCATGTGATCTTTCTTCGCCGTCTCTCCTATGTCTGCTTGGCATTACTGCATTCTATGCTCTTGTGGCTCGGGTGTTATTGTAGTGATCTAGATATGGTTCCTGGATGGCAATAATGTGTTAAGTACCGATTCTCGGGTATCGGCGACGAAGGTATAAACATTAATACTCGTATTTAATAATGATACAAACGTCACCGTAATGTTGTAGAGCGTGGTCTCAACCTGAGTGGGTTGTACCATGACAGTCCTCTGGACGTTGGCTCTACTTGTCTTGATGTCGATTGGGATCTTCGAGTTGTCAAAGAATATTGTTGAGCCAAAGCTCTAAGAAGTCTAGAACGATCTGGTAGAATAGATTGTCAACTAGAAGGCAGAAGAACAAGAGATGGAAGAAGTAGCGGATCCAACGCCAGAACGGCGTTGTTGCTACGGACGGTTTAGATTTAAAGCGTTTGGAAATGACTGAAGCGTTATTGGGAAATGAAAACTATATTGAGATATCGAACTAGGTTCGATATTAAGTCTAAAGAGAAGTCTAGCTACGAAGTATAGGAGGCTTTATATACAAGTACGCTAGAGGTTTGAATCTCAGTTCGAAATAGATAACGAACTTGAGAACGTATACATGTCATAGCAATTCGTGAGTATCATAGGTATATGCAGGGTCAGTTTGCCATGTGGCAAACATGAGGTAACAAGAACAAAGGGAAAGCACATAAGGACCTACGACCGTTATAGATGATCTCATGTGCGGTTTGGAACTAGAATTTATACCAAAGGTCTATCCGCGGCTTACTGTAAGTCCTAGGAAGACGACGGCCTCTAGGACTTCGTGAAAACGGCGATGAAGTCTGATAAGACTTCCGGTCGTGGCGTCTATGAAGCGATTGTGATAAGATAACGTTTAAGTACGATAAGATAAGGGAATATAATAAGGAATCCGTATCGCTAGTGATGTCATGAATCGGATCATGACATAATGTCAGTATTGTTCGGGTTTACAGTGTTAATCATGCTTAGCATGGTGTCATTTGATTTGTTCAGGTTTTGTTGTCGTATTATCAAGATCTGCTTATTTTGATTAGTCATATTTTCTTCTGTCATATGTCTTCTTCTGCTTCTTCTGCTTTGTCATCTCCCCTCATATTTTGCTTTGTGTAGCCGAATCTCTCTAGAGTTGACTGTGTGAACGATCTCCTACCTATTTTTCTTTTTGGCACTATTCTCCATTCAGAGTCCTCTACCTCCCCCTCCTCTATCTCCATCTCATCTCTGCCTTCTTTTTTGTGCCCTGTTTCTGCTATTCCCTGTGTCATGTGCTTATCAGTTGTTGGGTCATTTCCCCCTCTCATCTCGTATATGGGGTCCATTTCTTGTATCCATTCTTCTTCTGTTCTGTAGTACTTATACTTTATCTCTTCATTGCTTCGGATTGTCTTCTCCATTTCACATCTGTATGTTGGACAGTCCAGGTCCCATGCTGTGTGGCCTCTTATGTTACAGCTTATACACTTGTACTCACCTTCGTCTTTTGCTGTACACTGATTTCTCTCGTGTGACCTGGCACATGATGGGCATTTTGCTTGGTCTCTGCTATAGGGGTATTTAGTGGCTGTATGTCCATACTTTTGACAGTGGTAGCAGCGTAATGGTCCATTGATTGCTTTGTGTCCATGGACCCTTCTACCTTGTATTATTATTCCCTGCTTTATCACCTCATTTGCTGCTTGTGGGTTTGAGAAGTGGGCCATTAACATTGCTACCCGTTGGTCTTCTCTTCGATTGTGGATTGCTTTTATCCATGCTGTTACTGTCAAGCTCCCTCTCTCTAGCCCTGAGTTCTCCTCAATTTGGTGTCTCTCCCATTCACTGCTAACATCGTGAGCAATTGGTACAAATGACATTCTTACTGTGTATGTTCTATCTTTGATTCTTACTGCCGGACCAAAGGCTTTGCAGAATTCTTCTTTTTGTTTTCTTATTTTGTCTGCTGCTTCGCTGTTATTGGTTTCCAGGAGGAGGCCGCCATTTCAAAGTTTCTTTGTGCTGATGATTTTGAGTTCTTGCCTGTTCTTTTCTATTTTTGCGATCTCGATTGCTTCATTTGCTTTAGCCACTAACTGGATTTCCATTAGCATTGAGAGGGTGTCTATTAACATATCTTCTTCCTGATCTATGAGTATCTGTTTTCTTTTTATTTCCACACTCGATGCTTGCTGTGCTTTATTCCCTCTTCTTATTGCACTCACATAGGTTGTTTGTCTTACCGCTGTTCCTATTTCTCTGCTTCCCTCTTTAATCTCTTTTAATTCTTTTCTCATCAACTCTAGTTCTGTTTTTATGAGGTTTAGTGTGTCTTTTGTTACCTCCTCAGTTTGTTTATTTTGTATTGCGCTATTCATCTCTCTCATCAGAATTGCTACCGCTCTTGCTCCTTCTTGTACTAGCCTCAAATCCGACGTGGCTGAGAAAAGCATTAGTGTGTAACTTAGACTTTCCAGATTTACCTCTATTGTGTCCTCGAAATACAGCTGGTATGTCAGATAGTTCAAAGCATCACTACTGTCTTTCATGTTCTCCTGCATTTCTTTCAAGGTCTCCCATTCCAGCTGTATAAATTTCTCGACCTCTTTTGACATGGTTCACAACTTACGCGCTCGCTTGGCTGCCGTTGCCACGTCATCTTTTTCAGGCTGGGGTATCAACATCTCAGCTATTAGCCCAGATGTCGCTTTTTGCTTCTTATTTAGGTCTATGGGAGACCCGCCTTGGCCTATTTGTGCTATTTTTGGTAGAATTTTGTGTTATTCCTGGTGTTTTGATTTGGAAAAGTTTTTGAGAGCGTTTAAAAAAAAGTGGGTGATGGTGGTAGGAGTGTGAGAGTTCCGACCTAGGATGGTATCTTCTGTTCTCAGATGTAACTTCATGACATGAAAGACTGGGTAGAGCCATGACATCGATCTAGGTAGGAGTAGACAATATGAATAAGAGCTGACTCTTGCTGCTATAGGAAAAGGCCCTAGGAAGTGATGAGACAACTTCACCGAAGGCCTGGTGGTGTGAATGTCATTAGTATTAAGGTAGACCTTGTCACCAATCTTATACTCGGGAGTTGGGAGTTGTTTACAATCATAGTACTTGGCCATGTCATCCTTGGCCTTGATGATAGCAGCTCTGGCTTCTTCAATAGTCAATGATATACAGTCTTTGAACTTGTTGACAGACTCGATCTTTAGTTCGGGGATATGAGGTTTGAAGCCCATATGTGGTTGATGGCCTGTGTTCAACTCAAATAGTTTCACTTGTGTTGCTGAGTGCATGTGATTGTTGTATGTGAACTTGGCCATGGGAAGCAGCCTATCTCAGTCATCTTGTCATTCCGAGGTGAAGAGTCAGAGGTACTATTCGACTTCCACATTAACCCTCTCAGTCTAACTATCGGTTTGGGGATGGTAGGCTGTGGATGTGATGAGTCGAATGTCAAGGAGTCGAGAGAGTTCCTTCATGAAGCATATCACAAACTGTAGTCCTCTGTCAGAAATGATCTTGTCAGGGGGGCCATGTAACTTCCACACATATTGCAGGTATAGACTTACAAGACCAGATGTGTTGATGGTGGTGAATGTGGGAATGAAATGAACTCATTTGGTTAGCAAATCTACCACAGAGAGGATTGTATCATACCCATTAGATTCTGGGAGTTCAACGATAAAATCAATGGATATGAACTCCCAAGGACAGTGTAGTGTCTCGGTGGGGCGCAACTTGCCAAAGGGTGCGTGGCGAGCTATTTTTGTATGCAAGCAGAGATTGCAGGCTTTGATGTATCATTGGATGTACCAAGACACACCCAGCCACCAAAAGGTTTGAGAAACCAGTTCAAGAGTTTTAAAATGACCCAGGTGACTACCAACTTTGGTATCATGATGACATGCAATGATCTCTCATTGCAGATCCTTGACATTGGGAACATAGATCTTACCATGGTAGTAGAGAACATCCTAATCTTCAGACCATTTGCTGGTATGAACCAAATGACTACCAAGAGTTCGAAAAGAAGTGATGGCTTTGGAGATGCTATCCTCATGCTTGCCTTCTCGATTGGCCTTGTGAATCTGACATAGGAAGTCCTCTTTTTCTCCTCAGATGTAGAATGTTTACAGGGTATTGATTGCAAATATCTTGGGTCAGATAAGGGTGATCCCTTGATTGTCATCCTTTCCCAATCTATGATCAGCATGTCAAAAGAGGCTGTCGGGCTTCCCCATTGACTTACCCGGGATGTGCTGGAGGGTAAAGTCAAATCAAGCAAGATAGACTGACCACTGAGCTTGTCGACAATTGAGGTTGCAAGCAGTCATAAAGTACTCCAAGTTCTTATGGTCAGTGCAAATGTCGATGGGGTGACTTGTGCTTTCGAGAAAGTGTCGCCATTCTTCCAAGGCTCGAATTATCGCCAGTATTTCCTTGTCATGAATCTCATAGTTGCATTCTACAGGGCTCAGGGCTTTCAAGAAGAACGCGACAGGGTGCCATTTACTATCCTCATCCAATAGCTGTAAGAGAACCATGCCAGAAGCAAAGTCGGAGCTGTCTGCCTCAACTTTATAGAGTTTAGCAGAGTCTGGGATGAGCAAGATGGGAGCCAAAGTGATTGAGAGCTTGAGTGCATTGAAGGCTTGCTGACAATTGTTGGACCAGACGAACAGGGTGTCCTTTTTAGTCAGACCAAACATTGGGAGTGTGATATGAGAGATGTCTTTGATGAAATGATAATAGAAGTTAGCAAAACTAAGAAAGGATTGAACTTCAGTGACATTTCTCAGGACAGGCCAGTCTCTAACACCCGAGACTTTTGCGGGATTCATTTTGATGGCATTCTCAGATATGACTATCCCAAGGTACTCAATCCTGGTCTTGCAGAACTCGCATTTCTCTGCTTTAAGGTATAGCTAGTGCTCGTGAAGCCGTTCAAGTATGCATCGAGTAATACAATGGTGTTCCTCCAAGTTGTTACGCCTGCTTAGTGCATATGTAACCTCACTTAACTTTCTGAAACCCCACTCGTTCCCTATTGGGCAACTTCCCGAAGTTGCCATTTCCAAACTTGTCCGCATCATCCTTTTTCATATTTGTCATCACGTTTCATCTCAAAATCTTAAATCTTTATCCTGATGTTTTGGGCAACATCGTAGACATCATCAAAACTCTTGTATCCATCGTGTGACATAGTCGTACCACGTGTTTCCCCGTCATCTGAACCATGCGCTCTCCACATCAGACGTTGTGACCACGTAACTTGAAGTTAATGGACACGCACAGTGAGGGCGCAACTCAAGAGCAAGTTAAAGCCTACCATTTATCTCTTGCACTAACCTCACCAGACTTTGTACGCGTGTTCCAGTACGTAACACAAGTCTCGTGTATAGATGAGGATATTGTCAATATACACGGCAACAATACCTTCCGAGATCATGTCCTCAAAGATTTCATTCATCATTGTCTGGAAGGTGGCCAGACTGTTAGTAAGACTGAAAAACATCACCAAAGGTTCGAAAAGACCTCTGTTAGTACAAAACGTGGCCTTCCACTCATCGCCTTCCTTTATCCATACATTGTTGTAGCCCCATTGAATATTGAGCTTCGTGAAGTAGTGGGCACCCTGCAACTTATTGACAAGTTCTGAGATAAGAGACAATAGATAGCGGTTCTTGATCATCATCACATTCAGAGCCCGGTAATCCTGAATGAGATGAAGGGAACCATCCTTCTTTTTGATAAAGAAGACCAGTGAGGCCATTGGCGATTTCGAGAGTCAGATCCATCCTGATTTGAGGTTTTCCTCTAGAAACACATCCAACTTGGCCTGTTCCTTTGGTGACAGCAGGTAGATCTTACTGGATTTGGGCTCTGAACCAGAAACGAGTTCTATTGGGTGATCCCACTTCTTCAACATTAGTAACAAATCAAAGGATTCTTTGGAAAAGATGTCATCAAAGTCATGGAATTGTTCAGACATGATATTACGAAAACCCTTAGGGGCTGGAGCATCTGAGTTCTTGGTGTGAGCTTGGGCAAGTCTCTGTGAGATGGTCTCAGTTGCGCTGTAACAATCCGAACTAGAATAGCTTTATGTCACAGCTAGTCTAATTGGATATCTATGGAGATATTTGTTTTGAGATCCTTAGTCTTCCGTGGAGCGGGTCCTGGTGCTGCTTAGGCGAATGTGAAATAGAGTGAATAGATGATAGCAGGTGATGAGGAGTGTGTGTCAATGTTGAATCAACAGCAATAACAAACAAACACAACAAACAACACCACAACAGTTGACTAGTGAGTGTAGTATGTGCGTGAGAGGTATAAATTGTCGATGGGGGATAATTGGAGTAATGAGTAATGAGGACAAATGTTGAGCTGTGTCAGAGATGATGAAACAATGACAATAAACAGAAAAGGTTAGTTAAGGCTTCAGCGACAATACGAATCGCTGGGTTTATACTCCAAGGCCTCGATCGGAGTAATCCAAGAAATAGATGTGAGCGTAGAAATAGACGGGAGATGAAACACTAAAAACTTGACTTGACTTGACTAAAACTTAACTCGAACAAAACTATGAGACAACCGTTCTGGTAGATTGCTGCTGTTACAATTATTTACATGCAGTATATATACCATTTGGAAACATAAAGGAAAGCAGAATGATCACTCATCATTCGCCATGATAACAAAAGGAAACAAAAAGAGAACAAAGAAACAAAAGAAAAAGGAGAAAACGATGGAGGATACAATTACAGAAAAAGGGGAATCGCATATGTGGTTAAGGGGAATAGGAGAAATATGTTGAAACAAAAGAGAAACAAAAGAGAAACAAAAAGAGATCAAAAGAAAACGATGAAACCGGATTCCCAGCATAGCTTTACCAAAATCACCATCTGGCACTTCTTGCGCTGTCGCACACCAAAACCTTTCTCATTTGGTGATTAGGCTGCTTATCCAAAGCGGACATTCAAATCCTCCCTTCCTAGAAAGTGACTATCAACTTACCCAAATTCCCTTATTCAAATAACAATAAAATGTTCAATCTTCGTCTCTCATCCACATTCACGATTAGAAATCCTACCTCTTCCCCAGACACCCAAGATTCTTCCCCAGAAAATGTTATCCCTCCGATATTTCGTTATATTCATGATAGTCCTCGTACTCATGATCTGGATATCGAGACTACATTGTTCACTTATTATTCCCCGACGCCTATCCTCCAAATTGACCCCACGACTCTTCTCCCAGTCTACTCACACAAGGTTCCTAGAAGTATCCATACATGTCGAAGTTCAGATATCGTACATCCCTTCTTGGCGTTTGGAAGAGAAGTCTACATCGAGAAGGAACTAAGATGGTTTACAGTAACTCATGTTTATTCTACGCCAGAATCAGCCTTACAAGATTCATACCGTGTCTGGTTAACGACACAAGTTGGGTTAGAATACATGATAATGGTTCTGGACATTCCTAGTCGATGGATCCTATCATCATGCAATCACCAACCGGTCTTAGGATTCTATTGACCTGCCAATCCCCTTCCCAAAGAACCAACAAACTCCTCATCTAACCATAATTCACCTCCCCTATCTCCGACTTCTTCCGATTTAACAATATGCCCTTCTCGATATCAATAAACAATCCACACACTTCGACATGTTTGTTCTGGATTCCTAGAATGAGCTTGATCAGTTTGGAACATAATAAAGAACAAAAATAACGTATAAGGGTAAACATCTATTTTAATCATCTGGTCTCTTTTTGTTTTGGAGTTCCAAGTTTCTTCAGCCTTACTCTATCCCTTCGCTACCATAATGATCAACCTCACAGCCTCTTATACCATGTCATCATCCAATTGCCCACATGGCAATTTCAAAACAGTCATACGAGAATATGTCCTCCGCTGAAAAGGACTAATTGATGTCAACGAAGAAACCTTGTTACCCTTTCATGATGGGTACATCCAACATACGCTCTACTACAATGATTTAAGGTTACCGCCAATACTTCGTTTATATGATCAATATCATATCAGAGTAAAGGGACATTCGTATGAACTTGCAGCATATCTACAGATGCATTGAGATGGACGGCTAGCTTGGTGACTCATCTTCCAATGATCTGTGCTTTTAGCCAGACAAGTCCTATTCCTTGATGCCCCTTTAGACGTATTCCCATACCCTCCCAGTTTCTACTCTAACCCTCCCAATCCCCTTACTCCATCCCCTTGCTACGAGGCAACTAATTCAGTAACATTTTATTTGCCGACAACTAGACGACCTTGACCGATGGAAGAAGAGGATGTACGACTCATAAAGAGGAGAAGAATAAGAGATTAAGAAAATGGAGGAATTGTTGCTGTGGCAGTATGGTGCGAAAATGGTAAAAAAAAAGGAGAGTATTGCTTTCTTCCAAATTGGGACTGTTTGTGTTTGTTGTACTTCTATTTCCTCCCTGAAAAATTCCTCATCGCTTGTTGTTCTCCCCAAATGTAACTCTTCTTCTCTTTTTCTTCTTTTTCTTTTATTGTATCATGAAAACGGTTTACAATTGCTTATTGTTAAACCTCCTAAAAATTCCAAAAATATTTCTTTTGTTCTAAATGGTATAAATACTGCATGTAAATATATGTAACAGCAGCAATCTACCGGAACGGTTGTCTCAAGTTTAGTTCAGTTTAAGTCAAGTTCAAGTCAAGTTTCGTCTCTAATCTATTTCTACACTCACGTCTATTTCTTTGGATTACTCTGAGTGAGGCCTCAGAGTATAAACTCAACGATTTGTATTGTCGTTGAAGCCTTACTAACTTTAAAACAGATTATCATCACTGTATTATTGACAGCGTATTGACTCACCATTTTATCGCAACTCACATTTATCGTCCCCCTCACACACACACGATCTTAGGATCATCATTTTTTTGTTGTTGTTGGTTTTATATTGATGCACACACACTCACTAAAATATCATATTATTCCCCCACCCTCCTTCTTATGAAATCAGCACCAGGACCCGCTCCACAGAGACTAGATGGCCTCAAACAAAATATCTTTGTAGTTTTTCCGATTGTATATATAGCTATGACATTTAGCTATTATCTTCGGATCGTTACAGCGCTACCTCTTACCCAAAACTATAATCTTACCATCCCAAACTTCTTACTGATCTGGTTCTTGTTGATGAGATCTTCTTCTTCGTGGCTGTGGCGCAATAATAATGGCTATGGCAACGCTTAACAATATCAGATCTTGAACGAGATTGGATTGGAGATTGGAATAGGAAGGGAGGGTTTGATTTCCAACAGAGTAGTCGGGAGGGGATGGGATGGCAGATAGGGGTGCGTCTATGAATAAGAATTGAGTATAACTTCGAAATTGATGACAAAAGACCAGTCTCCAGATTGATTCTTCTTGATGATTTGTTGAAAGGAACTCAACAAACTCATACGATTCGTCCATGACATTGACGTTAGTTCGTTCGTACAGGGTTAAAGCTCGTGGATATCCTATCTCCAGATCGTCGTAAGGAATAGTAATCGGAAGCATTGTGGAGGGATCGACATCAATTTCACAAACAAGAGTATTGTAAATGCAAAGTCGTGAGAGGTCCGAATCTGAGAGAAGAACGATATTCAAAAGGGAAGAAAGGGAGTTGAAAAAGGGGAATAGGGGAAGTAGGAGTATCGTTATTGTCCGACATGATGATATGAGTTAACCAAAATTTTCAAGCACTAATGAAATGTCCAGAAGGAAAGAAGGAGATAAAATACAAATCTAATCGCTTATCCTAAACAAGCCTTTTGTCCTAATTTCGTCCAAGAAGGTTTGAGCAAACGCGTCGGATCTTTCGGAAGGATCGTTTGGATGGAGAATGTCAGGGTACGCTAGCGTCATCCCCTTATTTTTCTACATTTATCTTCGGTTCTGGTCTATTTTATTTATTTCCATATTTCTTGTATTCTATCCCATCTCTTGCATTTCCCTCTCCTTCTGTATTCCCATTTTTCCTCCAACGGGCGCTGAGCGCCCGTTCTCATCAGAGCCATGGCCTAGGCCCCGGCTAAAAGTCTGGGACCGGCGCGTATTCACACCCAGTCCATGAACCGAAGGCCACGTGTGGCCTTTGCCGTTTTTCATAGTATATAGTTAGTAGCCCTAGAGGAGGGATCCCTAAGTTTGTTCTCTTAGGATCCCCTCCCTCTAGGTGAGTTAGTATTATTCCTAGAATATATGTTCTCTTATGATCCCCTCCCTCTAGTCTGAGAGAGTAGCTCTGACAGAGAAGAGGGGAGAGATATTGGTTCTGGCGAATGGGGTGAAAAACGAGACACTTGAGGATCTACAGGAACAAGATTGGCCGGTCTATATGGGCTATGTTTTTGCGTTTTCATGTTTTTCATGACAACCCAACGACTTGGCACATCTAGAACCAGGAATGTAAATTTGAACCCTTCTTGTGTCACTAACCAAATCCAATACGAGTCTTTAACAGCTGATTCAGGTGTAGAATAAACATTGATAATTGTAAACCAGTCTAATCGTTCCTCGATATAAACCTTTTCTCCAAACATGAGACTGGGGTGAACCAAATCCGAACTTCTGCATTGACGAATAATAAGAGGTGGAGGGAACTTCGGGAGGTATGTTTCTTCGTTGATGTCGAGACTCGCATATTGGGAACTATAGATATAAAGAGTCGTATGCAGATCCAAATTGTATGTCCTTGGACTGGAAGGTGAAAAACGAAAAGGTGATATAGATTCATCATCGGAGGGGGGTAATGACTCGGTGGGAGATGCTGGAATGGGCAAAGAGATTGAAGATGTATAGTGAAATGAAAATGCAGCCATTTTTCATAAGGTTTTTGATTTCGAGAGGCTGTGGTGTATCGGTTAAGTTTTTGGTAGTTTGAAACTCCGCTTTGAACCAAAAATCGGAACGTTTCTGTCAGGGCTACTCTCTCAGACTAGAGGGAGGGGATCCTAAGCAAAATATATTCTAGGAATAATACTAACTCACCTAGAGGGAGGGGATCCTAAGAGAACAAACTTAGGGATCCCTCCTCTAGGGCTACTAACTATATACTATGAAAAACGGTGAAGGCCACACGCAGCCTTTGGTTCATGGACTGGGCACGGATATACGCCGGTCCCGGACTTTTAGCCGGGGCCTAGGCCATGGCTCTGATGAGAACGGGCGCTCAGTGCCCGTTGGAGGAAAAATGGGAATACGGAAGGAGAGGGAAATGCAAGAGATGGGATAGAATACAAGAAATATAGAAATAAATAAAATAGACCAGAACCGAAGATAAATGTAGAAAAATAAGGGGACGACGCTAGCATACCCTGACAGTTTTCTTATTAGGAAGATTTTGGTGTGCGACAGCACCAACGCAATGGAGGTCTAGTGTCAACCATCGAAATACCAAAGAGTCGATTACCGTCCTCCAGTTGGAGCTTGTCTTCCATATCTGCCAGATCAGGCATGTCAGGATCTTCAGCCTTGGTGTTATCAAGCATCACATCTGCAGACATTCAGATCTGTCGGAAGGAACATTTAGTATGACAACCCAAAGGCCAGCTGGGTGCACAGGAACGACATTGGGGACTACAATGCATCAGTATAGTCAATCACCAGGTTGTGGGCCTTGAACCAAGGTAGCCCCAGTAATACAGGATATTTCCTAAGTGCGGTGACAGCAAATAGGACACATTCAGAGTGGGATTGATACCTCATAACCAGATTGACCACATATGTGATGGCACCAGCTGTCAGGGTACGCTAATGCCGTCCCTTTCATCTCTTCCGTTTATCTTCAGTTCCTATCTATTTTATTTATTTCCACATTTCTCATATTTTATCCTACTCCTTGTCTTCCCCTTTCCTTCCGTATTTCTATTTTTCCCTTCAACGGGCACTCAGCACCCGTTCCTATCAGAGCCATGGCCTAGGCCCCGGCTAAAAGCCCGGGACCAGCGCATATCCGCACCCAGTCCATGAACCAAAGGCTGCGTATGACCTTTGCCATTTTTTGTAGTATATAGTTAGTAGCCCTAGAGGAAGGATCCCTAAGTTTGTTCTTAGGATCCCCTCCCTCTAGGTGAGTTAGTATTATTCCCAGAATATATTTTACTTAGGATCCCCTCCCTCTAGTCTGAGTGAGTAGCCCTGACACCAGCCTGATTGGGTGTACCATCAACATTAAATACGGGAATAGGTTTTGGGAGCTTGACAGTCGGGAGTCGATGTCTCTCAACAAAATCACAGTCCAGAAACATACCACTAGCACCCATATCAAGCATGGCTTTGCTGGTAATCAGATCTTCTGTATCAGTACTCTGGAGCTCTACTGAGATTTCAAGTTTCTGAGTACCGGTGGTGGCTGCAAGTCAATATTTGGAGGGTATTGACTTCCATTTTGAAGTCGAGAGTCATAGAGGTGGCAGTGTAGAAGAAGGCATAGGGAGAGGGGGGTTTTTAGGAGATACTGTCAGGGTATACTAGTGCTGTCCCCTTTCTTTTCTTCCGTTTATCTTCAGTTCCTGTCTATTTTATTCATTTCCATATTTCTCGTACTTTATTCCATCCCTTGCTTTTCCCTTTCCTTCCATATTCCCATTCTTCTCTTCAACAGGCACTGAGCGCCTGTTCCCATCAGCGCCATGGCCTAGGCCCCAGCTAAAAGTCCAGGACTGGCCCATATCCATGCCCAGTCCATGAACCAAGGGCTGCTGTAATGATCCGAAGATAAAAGCTAAATGTTGTAGCTAAATATACTATCAGAAAAACTACGAAGATATTTGTTTGAGGTCATCTAGTCTCCGTGGAGCGGGTCCTGGTGCTGATTTCATGGAAAAGAGGGTGGGGGAATATATGATATAGTGAGTGTGAGTGTCAATATCAAACTAAACAACAACAAAAAAAAATAATCGATCCTGAGATCTTGTATGTGTGAGGGGGATGAATATGAATTTGCAATAAAAATGGTATGACAATATACCATCGATAATACAGCAATAGTAAACTGTTAAAGTTAGTAAGGCTTCAATGACAATACGAATCGTTGAGTTTATACTCTGAGGCCTCACTCAGAGTAATCCAAAGTAATAGACATGAGCGTAGAAATAGACTAGAGACGAAACCTTGACTTGAACTTGACTTAAACTGAACTAAACTTGAGACAACCGTTCCGGTAGATTGCTGCTGTTACACGTATTTACATGCAGTATTTATACCATTTAGAACAAAAGAAATAATTTTGGAATGTTTAGGAGGTTTAACAATAAGCAATTGTAAACTATTTTCATGAAACAATAAAAGGAAAAAAGAAAGGAAGAAAAAGAGAGGAAGAGTTACATTTGGGGAGAACAACAAGTGATGAGGAATTTTTCAGGGAGGAAATAGAAGTACAACAAACATAAACAGTCCCAATTTGGAAGAAAGCAATACTCTCCTTTTTACCATTTTTGCACCATACTCCTACAGTAACAATTCCTCCATTTTCCTAATCTCTTACTCTTCTCCTCTTTATGAGTCATACATCCTCTTCTTCCATCGGTCGAGGTCGTCTAGTCATCGGCAAATAAAATGTTACTGAATTAGTTGCCTCGTAACGAGGGGATGGAGTAAGAGGATTGGGAGGGTTAGAGTAGAAACCGGGAGGGTATGGGAATACGTCTAAAGGGGCATCAAGGAATAGGACTTGTCTGGCTAAAAGCACAGATCATTGGAAGATGAGTCACCAAGCTAGCCGTCCATCTCAATACATCTGTAGATATGCTGCAAGTTCATACGAATGTCCCTTTACTCTGATATGATATTGATCATATAGACGAAGTATTGGCGGTAACCTTAAATCATTGTAGTAGAGCATATGTTGGATGTACCCATCGTGAAAGGGTAACAAGGTTTCTTCGTTGATATTGATTAGTCCTTTTCGACGGAGGACATATTCTTGTATGACCGTTTTGAAATCGCCATGTGGGCGATTGGATGATGACATGGTGTAAGAGGCTGTGAGGTTGATCATTATGGTAGCGAAGGGATAGAGTAAGGCTGAAGAAACTTGGAACTCCAAAACAAAAAGAGACCAGATGATTAAAATAGATGTTTACCCTTATACGTTATTTTTGTTCTTTATTATGTTCCAAACTGATCAAGCTCATTCTAGGAATCCAGAACAAACACGTCGAAGTGTGTGGATTGTTTGTTAATATCGAGGAGGGTGTATTGTTAAATCAGAAGAAGTCGGAGATTGGGGAGGTGAATTATGGTTAGATGAGGAGTTTGTTGGTTCTTTGGGAAGGGGATTGGCAGGTCAATAGAATCCTAAGACCGGTTGGTGATTGTATGATGATAGGATCCATCGACTAGGAATGTCCAGAACCATTATCATGTATTCTAACCCAACTTGTGTCGTTAACCAGACACGGTATGAATCTTGTAAGGCTGATTCTGGCATAGAATAAACATGAGTTACTGTAAACCATCTTAATTCCTTCTCAATGTAGACTTCTCTTCCAAACGCCAAGAAGGGATGTATGATATCTGAACTTCGACATTTATGGATACTTCTAGGAACCTTGTGTGAGTAGACTGGGAGAAGAGTCGTGGGGTCAATTTGGAGGATAGGCATCGGGGAATAATAAGTGAACAAAGTAGTCTCGATATCCAGATCATGAGTACAAGGACTATCATGAGTATAACGAAATATCGGAGGGATAACATCTTCTGGGGAAGAATCTTGGGTGTCTGGGAAAGAGGTAGGATTTCTAATCATGAATGTGGATGAGAGATGAAGATTGAACATTTTATTGTTATTTGAATAAGGGAATTTGGGTAAGTTGATAGTCACTTTCTAGGAAGGGAGGATTTGAATGTCCGCTTTGGATAAGCAGCCTAATCACCAAATGAGGAAGGTTTTGGTGTGCGACACCGGGCCACTGGGTATGACAGGAGGCGGAGTACTGAAGTATGGGGTGAGGGACTTGGCTTCAACTTATATGTTGCACCCACTCACCCAGCCTACAATATCCCTCGATTTCGGAATACAAGGAAGTATGCAAGTACATATAAGTCTGATGACATATGATACGACGACAGAGTACAAGTCCACGTCATCAAAGACAACATGAATGACAAGTACGAGTTGACTCAAATGTTAAGTCCGAGCCAACTACATAATACGGAAGAGTATGAGACGGACTAGAGATGAGAGAATAACTGATTATATTCAGACAGAGAATAACTGATTATATTCAGACAGAGAATAACTGATTATATTCAGACAGAGAATAACTGATTATATTCAGACAGAGAATAACTGATTATATTCAGACAGAGAATCCACAGCTGGGGAGCTGGGGTTTAAATACAGGAAGGAGTGGAACTACAGAAATGGGGATAACAACAAATAAGGAAAGGTGGAAACTGACTAGTGTGAGCCAAGATGATGATAATATAATCTAGGTACCTTGTTACTAAGTGTGCGGGACAGAATTCCCCATAAGGAAATTCTGTGATACGGGGTACAGACAAGAATGTGGAGTGTGGAGTTGGGGGAATGAGACAGAATAGAGTACAGAGTTTGGATATGTCTGGATTTGGACTACGGGGCATGTGGGGTGTGACAAGTGGCCAGAGTTTGGCTGTTCCAAAGGATGTCAAATGAGTTGCATTGGATCAGAATATGAGTGGTGCCACCACTCTTTCCAGTTGGCACCCAGGAATAAATGGGAGTCAATGGTACTCTTCAATCCAAGTTGGGGAGTGTCAGGGCTACTCACTCAGACTAGAAGGAGGGGATCCTAAGAGAATATATTTTTGGGAAGAATACTAACTCACCTAGAGGGAGGGGATCCTAAGAGAACAAACTTAGGGATCCCTCCTCTAGGGCTACTAACTATATACTATGAAAAACAGCGAAGGTCATATGCGGCCCTCAGTTCATGGACTGGGCGTGGATATGGGCCGGTCCTGGACTTTTAGCTGGGGCCTAGGCCATGGCTCTGATGGGAATGGGTGCTCAGCACCCGTTGAAGAGAAGAATGGGAATACAGAAGGAAAGGGGAGAACAAGAGATGGGATAAAATACGAGAAATGTGGAAATGAATAAAATAGACAGGAGCTGAAGATAAACGGAAGAAAAGAAAGGGGACGACGCTAGCGTACCCTGACAAATTCAAATTGAGGAACATTTCAAAGTCTTTGGAGCAGGCGCAACACACAAGTTGAAGCCAGGTTCCTCATTATACTCATTTTATCGATTTCACAATCTCAAACAATTTCGGATCTTGACAGTATGCTAGTGACACTTTCTGTTTTCCCATTTTCCCGTTTTCCCATATTCATGCTCTCTCTGTATTTATTCTGTCCTTTCTCACTTTCTCATATTTCTAACTATTTCTCATTTTCAACTTATTCTCTTGAATTCAGTCAAAGACTGAATTCTTGTTCTCATTCGTTATCACTGTGGATCCCATGGGGATCAACCGAGCGCCTGTACTTGTAGATATATAGTCATTTTCCCTAGAGGAGGATCCCTAAGCTTTTTCTCTTAGGTTTTCCCTCCTCTAGGTGAGTAGCTAGTCGTTTCCCATGAATAGATCTTAGGTTTTCCCTCCTCTAGGTGTGTGCCCTGAGTTGCCCTAACAACAACCACCTCTTCATGTGACCTCCCACGATTTTTACTCTATATATGCAATTTGAATCTGCAGCCTGAATTCTTATACTCATATCAACATGTCAACCGATTTGCTACAATGCTTCTGTGGCTTTAAGGCCAAGTCCACTCATTCGCTAACAGTACACCAGAACAAATGTGAAATCCACCAGGATAGTATTCATCATGATATGCTGCAGTATCAAGAACTAGTACAAGGCACATCTGTCATGCTCCATGTGCCCCAGAGTCCAAACCTGGACTATTCCGAATCCCGTACTACATACCCTGTATTTCCCCTTAACTCCGAGACCTGTACTCCATCCGTACTCTGTATCAGCCACCTTTCTTAAGGGGATGTGTATTCCAGTCGCTTAGTAATAAGGTACCTGGTTGTTATCTTGGCTTGCACTAGTCAATTCCCACTTTCCCTTATTTGTCATTATCCCCATTTACGTAGTTCCGCTCCCTCCTGTATTTAAACCCCAGCTCCCTCAGCTGTGGATTGTCAAGATCTGAAAACGTTCGAGTTCGAGAATACGATAATACGGAGAATGAGGAACCTGGCTTCAACTTATATGTTGCGCCCGTTCCAAAGGCCTGATAATTGTTCCTCAATTTAGATTGTGATGAACATACACTCGCAAATACGGAGTTTGAATGAAACAAGGCCTTTGACAACGAAGTCGTCAAAGACGAGTGAAACGAGAATTCATGTAGAATGAAGGTTCGAGAATAAAGATGGTTTATAGACAAAAGAAGTCTTAATTGAAAAAGATATTTAATCGAATCAAAGTTCGATTTCAAGACGACTATAACTATATATTTACAATGCGTTTAAATACTAGTTAAGTCGTGCAGGGACAAGAACAAAGAAAGTACAAAAATAGAATAGTACTTAGTAGTTCTTGAACACAACATGTTTTCGTAGAAGGAGATAGAACGCGATAGAAAAGTGTTCTATATATATCATGAGAACTTTACCAATCAAAGTAAATATAGAAAACATCATTCGCGGTAAAGTTCAGTCGTAATTCGTATAATGGTAAAACATTACTAATTCGTGAGTTCGGTAAAACGTGTGTCATGAAAAATCAGCTCATGACATGGATCCTCAGTCTGAATATAATCAGTTTAATCAGTTACTCTCTCATCTCTAATCCGTCTCGTACTCTTAATCCGTATTGCGTAGTTGGCTCAGACTTAATGTTCGAGTCAACTCGTACTTATCGTTCACGTTGTCTTCGATGACGTGGACTTGTACTCCATCATCGGACTTGTACATACTTGCGTACTTCCTCGTATTCTGAAATCGAGGGATATCGTAAGCTGGGCGAGTGGGCGCAACATATAAGTTGAAGCCAAGTCCCTCACCCTGTACTTCAGTACTCCACCTCCCATCTGACCTCGTGGTCCGGACTTCTTCGGAACTATCTGGAATAGCTTCGGGCCACCGTACGTAACAACATCAGAAGATCTCAGAGATTATAAAAGGAGACAGTTGGATGAGCTGGCAGTATTTCCATATTTCAATACTGCTGAAGGTGTGTCATATCCAATGCATATCGAGCCTGAGGTAAGTGATAAATTGGAGATATTGCATATACAATATAAGGGATGTACATTCAGATGCCTTTATTGCCCGACAATGAAGTTTTACCTCTCGCTGGGAATGAAGAAAATGATCCAAAGTGTCCCCAACACCATCACCATTTGCCTTTGAGATTTAGAGATGAACTCCCAGAACCTGATTCCAGTAACACATCACCTCCCAATCCCCCTTGAGTCATTCTTCATGTCTCACAATCTTAGGAGACAGTGTCAGGGCTACTCACTCAGACTAGAGAGAGGGGATTCTAAGTAAATATATTTTGGGAAAGATACTAACTCACCTAGAGGGAGGGGATCCTAAGAGAACAAACTTAGGGATCCCTCCTCTAGGGCTACTAACTATATACTATGAAAAACGGCGAAGGCCACACGTGGCCTTCGGTTCATGGACTGGGCACGGATATGGGCTGGTCCTGGACTTTTAGCCGGGGCCTAGGCCATGGCTCTGATGGGAACGGGCACTCAGCACCCATTGAAGGGAAAATGGGAATACGGAAGGAGAGGGAAACACAAGAGATGGGATAAAATACGAGAAATATGGAAATGAATAAAATAGACCAGAACTGAAGATAAACAGAGGAAAAGAAGGGGATGATGCTAGTGTATCCTGACAATCGCTTCGCAGACACTATGACTGGAAGTCTTGCCAGACTTCATCACCATTTCACGAAGTCCTAGATGCCGTCATCTTCCTAGGACTTACAATAAGCCATGGATAGACCTTCAGTCTACATCCTAGTTCCAAACCACGCATGAGATCATCTATGATGGTCGTAGGTCCTTGTATATGTTTTCCCTTTGTTCTTGTTGCCTCATGTTTGCCACATGGCAAACCGACCCTGCATATACTTATGATACTCACGAATTGCCATGACATGTATATGATCTCAAGTTCGTTATCTATTTCAAACTGAGATTCAAACCTCTAGCATACTTGTATATAAAGCTTTCTTGTTAAGTACTGATTCTCGGGTATCAATGATAAATGTATATGTGTTAGAATCTGTATCTAATAGTAATACAAACTTCACCAGGTTGGCGTAGAGCGTGGTCTCAACCTGAGTGGGTTGTACCATGACAGTCCTCTGAGCATTAGCTCTACTTGTCTTGACGACATTCAGGACCTTCGAGTCTGTGGAGGATATTGTTGAGCCGAAGCTCTAGGAAATCTAGAATGATCTGTAGGAATAGATTGTCGACAAGGAAGCAGAAAAAGAGTAGGTTAAAGAAGTAGCGGATCCAATGTGTTAAGTACCGATTCTCGGGTATCGGTGACAAATGTATAAACGTTAATAATCGTATTTAATGATAATACAAATGTCACTGTAATGTCGTAGAGCGCGGTCTCAACCTGAGTGGGTTGTACCACGACAGTCCTCTGGACGTTGACTCTACTTGTCTTGACATCGTTCGGGATCTTCGAGTCGTCGGAGAATATCGTTGAGCCGAAGCTCTAAGAAGTCTAAAATGATCTGGTAGAATAGATCGTCAACTAGAAAGCAGAAGAACAAGAGATGGAAGAAGTAGCGGATCCAATGCCGAAACGGCATTGTCACTACGGACGGTTTAGATTTAAAGTGTTTTGAAATGACGGAAGCACTATTGGGAAATGTAGACTATATTGAGATATCGAACTAGGTTCAATATTAAGTCTGAAGAGAAGTCTAGCTATGAAGTATAGAAGGCTTTATATACAAGTATGCTAGAGGTTTGAATCTCAGTTCGAAATAGATAACGAACTTGAGAACGTATACATGTCATAGTAATTCATGAGTATCATAAGTATATGCAGGGTCAGTTTGCCATGTGGCAAACATGAGGCAACAAGAACAAAGGGAAAACACATACAAGGACCTACGACCGTCATAGATGATCTCATGCGTGGTTTGGAACTAGAATGTAGACCGAAGGTCTATCCACAGCTTACTGTAAGTCCTAGGAAGACAACGGTGTCTAGGACTTCGTGAAATGGCGATGAAGTCTGGCAAGACTTCCAGTTGTAGTGTCTGTGATGTGATTGTGATAAGATAATGCTTAAATACGATAAGATAAGGAAATAAGATAGGGAATCTGTATCACTAGTGATGTCATGAATTTGGATCATGACATTTCTATACATCATAGCTAGACTTCTCTTTAGACTTAATATCGAACCTAGTTCGATATCTCAATATAGTCTTTCCTACTCATTAATGCTTCAATCATTTCCAAACACTTTAAATCCAAACTATCTGTAGCAATAATGCTGTTCCAGCATTGGATCCACTATTTCTTTAATCTCCTCTTTTTCTGCTTTCTTGTCGACGATCTATTCCTACAGATTGTTCTAGACTTTCTAGAGCTTCAGCTCAACAACATTCTTAGAAGACTCAAAGGTCCCGAGCATCGTCAAGACAAGTAGAGCTAACATTCAGAGGACTGTTATGGTACAACCCACTCAGGTTGAGACCACGCTCTACAACAACATGGTGACATTTGTATTAATATTAGATATGAACTCTAACATATATACATTCGTCATCGATACCTGAGTATTGGTACTTAACACCAACTCAGAAAATGTTGCCTCTGAACCCGAGAATTCTCAATCCCATCCTTTTAAAAATTTCTCACAATATCAACTGGCAAACTGGTTTGTTGCTGCTCAGTCGGGGACAGTATCTGGGCCCTTGTTTGATTCACTCTTGAGCACACTCCAGGACCCCCACTTTGACATTGAGGACCTAGAGGAGGGAAAACCCAAGAGAAAAGGCTTAGGGATCCTCCTCTAGGGAAAACAACTATATATCTATGAGTACAGGCACTCAGTTGATCCCCATGGGATCTGCAGTGATGATGAATGAAAACAAGTGAGAACAAGAATTTGGTCAAAGACCGAATTCGAGAGAACAAGTTGAAAATGAGAAATAAACAGAAATATGAGAAAGTGAGAAAGGACAGAATAAACACAGAGAGTGTGTGAATATGGGAGAATGGGAAAACGGGAAAACGGAAAGTGTCGCTAGCATACCATGCCAGTTATCCAGTCCAAGAGTTGTCTCAGATATTGCAAGTTTCCACTTAGAACGAGGAGCACAGGTGGTTATGATTGAGCACAGTATGTTTATTATTATACTAATTTGTATGAGGTGTTATGGGCTCCAAACAACATGAACATTTAAACCTAACTTGGTATCAGTCACATGAGATTCAGGTCGATGCAAATATATAAGTTGCCTCTTACAAAAAAAAATCGTTCATAACCCCTCCCCCCAAATCCTCCTTCCCATATGGCATTCACTCCTCCTCTCATATCACCAACACAAATCCCTTCTTCTGATTCATTCTTCAATGCATCTCGGACCTTTGGTAACACACCTGACGTGAACCAACAGCACAAACGTGGTGCACAGGCTGATACATCAGATGATGAAGACCCAAGGCCTAGTCACAAGAAGAAGTAATTCCTAGTTTTCACCACACATTAGTTCCTAACATTTCCAAGTAAACCCTCAGCCCCTTTCCATGATTGGGGATGCAGATACGCACATCTTGTTGACACATTCACTCACCCAGAGAAATTATTTCAAGTAGCGGCACGCACGCGACTGCCAACAGCTACAGAAAAATATAAGACAGAGTACCAATCATATTTCATACACATTAATTTACACTCACATTTATAAAGGAATGCAGCACTTCTCCGGGGATATCTGATGTTGTTGGAGCAATATCCTGACCTTGGAGAAGTTATATTGAAATCCAATCCCGCGTCATTCAAATTACTTACTCAAGAGGTATGCCCCCCCATCTGGTGTGTTTCCTTGCCCATGTTCATTCCGGCAGATGAAAATTGGCCAGGAAGGGGTTCGGCACACAGATACAAATCATCTTAAAGAAAGTATTATTGATATGGTGAAATATCAATACCCAGAAGAGGATGCCACCCAAGGGTTGTTACAAGGAGAAATATGTAAGTGACGTTACTATCAATAAATGTCGACAATACCCGCACATACAAGAAATAGGTGTACAAGTTTATCTTCACTGGCCCTAGGACCTGGAAAGGGCAAGACTCTACTCACTGCGCAACTCGGAAATGCAATGCGCGCATTGCTGGACTGGAAAGAGTTACCGCACGTTAAATAGCCTATGTTGCTGCTCAGGTAAAACCGTGTGCTTGTCAATAGTTATTGAACCATCTTGACCAATCTGCCTTGGTAGACACGCTTTGCATTATCATCAGTGGAGATCAATAATGAAAACGAGACATTTAACCTTGAAAGATTTTACAACAAAGTCATAGAATATTTGGAAGACCCGGATTTTTGTGAGGACGTGGATGAGCTCCTGGAATGGTGGACGAAGT
This sequence comes from Dictyophora rubrovolvata, assembly GCA_029959195.1. Taxonomy (NCBI): domain Eukaryota; kingdom Fungi; phylum Basidiomycota; class Agaricomycetes; order Phallales; family Phallaceae; genus Dictyophora; species Dictyophora rubrovolvata. The sequence goes on along the minus strand of CP114127.1, from coordinate 1,414,913 downwards.
AATCTTTAGCTGTTATTTCAAAAACTGAACAAACAAATACTGACATACCACCTAGGCAAATTTTTCCTAACACTACCGGAACTCCCAAATCCCACAGCCACAAACCCAAAGTCGATACCTTAGCCAAACTGAAAGCGCAGAGGGTGGCGAGGAGAAGGGCATTGCAAACCATTGCTCTGAACTGAGTCAGATGGACAACGCGCGTCGTCACAGGCAGTTGATAGTGTCGCGGTTGCCAGCGTCGTTTCTCCATAATTCTTATGTAATTACAAAACAATTGGTTACCCGACCGAATATATTGAATTCGATTATGATTTATATAATATATTGAATTTGATTGTGATTCTTATAATATATCGGATTTGATTATGATTCTTATCATTCGCAAAGTATATCTAAGACGGAAAAACTCGCACAAAATAGCATATGCTTCCGCCACTCTTGTCTGAAAGTTAGGTCGATTATATATTGATAGAAGGCCTGGCAGGCCTCCGAATACTTACAAGCTCCAAAAGAATTACAATACACATGAGTATCACGTTCCTTATCAGAAAGTGAGGTCGATTAAATAAGGTTATATGTCGTGTCTCCATCTTACTTCCCTTCCGGCCCTTCCGAGACTTACAAGGGGCTTAGAACCCCGATATAACCCCCTCGTAAGTTTTGCACCGTTTCGCCGATGATACTGAGTTTGTATCACTAGTCTACATGTCTCTGGCATACTGTCTAGAATAAACTGAAGTTTCGAATGAATGGAGTCATTTGAATCCCAAAGCGTGCATGCAAGGGGTTTGGCGCTACGCGCCCCTAGTACCAACGCCATCGTACCCAATGTGAGTTTTTGTGACATCGTGCATGGAATTTACTCAAAAGAATGTTGATTTCATGCTCTGCACATCCGCATTTCCTTTATCTTGCGAAATACAACATCTGTACACGTATTTGTCTGTATACGGCCGTATTACGGACCGTACAGTACCGTAAAGGACTCGGGTTGGTCAAAATAGGGTACGGATACAGTACGGATGACGCCGTGACGGTACGGTGTCAACCCCTAGCCTGAGTAGGCAGGATTTGGCGTACAAGAAGTCACTCAGTGAGTAATCACAATGTCGATATGTACGCATAAATATTCATAATAACTAATAAGTGATATAGGGAGAAAACTAGTCGAGTGTGTATGCCAATTATTGCATATTGTCAATTCCACTGACGATATAATCCGTTCTCTATTGAGTAAACCCCAAAGCGAAAGCAGTATCGGAGAAGGATTTGGATACACCATCAGTAATATTCTGTAGCTGTTGTGCTATCTCATCCTTTAAAGGAGAAGAGGCATGAATGTGAGTGTCTAGCATTCATCAAAAACATACCGAAGCAATTAATCCCCCCGCGATGACCGATGGAATAACCTGTAAATAATCATCATCATCAAGGATTACTATTAGCGAGCTAAATTATCTTACATCAAAATCTAATAAAATATCTTCGAGCGATCCCGCAAGAATGCTTTGTTGGAAAGAATCGAAATCGGCTATAACGTTTCTCTGTTGAGCCAAACTTTTGGCAGTGTTGTTAAGGCTGGCTAGGAGCGGTATGAAATCGCCATTCGCGAATCTTCCACTATCATCCTCGTCGAGAGTCTGATTAATTGACTTTGTTGATATTATTCTCAGTTTCTTTTTCCTATTGAAACCCAAGTTCTCTTACCAACATAAGGACAAGCACCTATGTGTTTCAACCACATAAAAACTTTTTTTGTATGAGAATAGGAGGTGTTTCTTACCCCATCCACATCGACTATGGCATTTGAGAAGATATCGAAGAATTTCTGAAGCACAATAAACTTTTCAGACAGCACATAACAACCTAATCTGCCAAGTAACTTACTTGGATTTCCGATTCATCAGGGGTTGAGGAAATACCTTGAATCTCATTGTTGACATTTTGCTTATCCGGACGAAGAGTGAGTTCATGTGTACGGAAGCAGAATAAAGGTGTAAGCGAGACTTACGACAACCGTATTCGTTTCATTAAACGCATCAGCTAGAATCGTTAGAATCGTAGCATTACTACTAATACTCAAGCTGTCTCGCCGAATGTAACCATTCATGGGAGTTGCCAAAACAGCGGCGAGGAAAGTCGTTGCGACGAGTACAAGAGGAGCTCTGAGATAGTGCATTATGATGTCCGAATGAACGAGGATAATGTGTCGCAAATGTTCCGATTTTTATATGCAAAGACCCTGAAAATTCGGCGTGAATTTGACCGGGTGCGGGTGAGGAATGGTCAAGGATGGGGTGTTATTCAATATTGCGGTGTGGAATATAATGGGCAATGTGTAATACAATGCGGAATGTTCAATATTGCGGCGTGGAATGGCCAGGTTTTTTTCTATTCATTGTACAGGCATGCCACAGGTAATTCTGAAGGGAGCCTCTCGGAGTATCTTGAGCGCTGTATCCATCTAAATGTCTACAGAATCAAGAAAAACTTTTCTTGGCTCACATGTTATGCAGTGAAAAGACAGGGATTATACCAGCATTCCAGTTACACGGTCATACATATGGTCATAGTTGACCGGACCAGTGACCGTTGATTGATGACGGAAGAGAAAAATACCGTGAGCCTTCGAATTAGAAACCCCAGCGGGAAGATAATTATATTCGAGCTGTGTTCTGCCCACTCGCGGGTCTAGCCGGCCTAATGAATCCTTTTGGATTGAAACCATGTATAATAGCTGCGATGTGTCTGATAACATTAACTATACGTTCTTGCAAGGTAAGATTGACTGAGCAATATATCCGCGTCTAGTAGACGCTGGGCCGGGCGCTGCCGTCTTCACGAACCCTTCGCATCCTTAGGGAGTAAGATAAGTTGGTTCAACATGCATGTGATAATGTGATAATTCAGTTATTTCATTTGATATATAATAGTCTGCTAATAAAACCAGATTACACACTCAAATAACTACGAGAAGATCTACTATTATCCGCGTCATCCTGGCATCATGTCCACGCTCAACCCAACAGATTCCCTGTGCCCCACCCTTGATGCCATCAGCGCCATCCTAAGAGAAATAGAACAAACCATTGCGGTCATAGGAACAGCCTCAGGCGGTCTCATCTCAGCATGTCTTGCCATGTCCGGAGCGTGCACGTACTATCGTGGTGGACTGACCGTACACCGCAAACGGAATTTCCGGACACATGGGTGGTATCCGAACTTCCGGTATTGACTTCTCTCGTGTCGCATGCCTCACTCGCAGCAATGAGCATGTCGCATATCCTGTAGTTCTACGACTCCTAGGGAACACAATATGATTGCGTTCGCGGCGAAAGCTCTAAAGCTTGAAAAGGGATGGCTTTGAAGTACCGAGTCATACTTCAATACAAGCCACGCTAGTAGCACCTATCACAAATATCGTCCCTCTCATTCTCGCCAGCCAGAAGAACCAGACCCCGAATCAGAGTCAGAGTCCCCCTCCGACGGAAAGCAATCAACTCAAATCCAATCCTCTCTCTCCTCGAACCCCGAAGTCTAATCATCACATCCAAAAAATTTAATACAGAGCATCATCTTCATTCTATTCAAGTTTCTGAAATATTGGTCCGAGAAAACAGGTATATTGACGAAATTGAAGTTTAACGGTCTCAGCGTCACGTGATTCAATCCCTCGCTCTTTTTTTTTAGAATTTCCCAAAATTTTCAATGTCACCGTCACTTCGAACAGCTGCGCGACATCATCATCATTGTGCACTTCGGAGTTTTGGTGTACCAGCAACCGAGACGGGGGCATTTCAATCAAACGACTGAGCTCGTCAACACTGCGAGCTGGCGCTGATGAACCCTCATGGCCTCAACAATTGGTGACTGAATGCGGCATCGATTCCAAGCGACGAAGTCTAAGATGAATGGATTGTCCATGATCTCACACGGACCAATGCCACGACGCGATCTCAACTGACAATTCTTTTTCTTCTCGCTCTTTCTTATAGAACTATCAGTGATGTCACGTTATAGGATTCTGAATCTTCCCGAACAATCGGTCGCTCGGAATATGTACCTAAGGGAGGATCAGTTGGTGGATCTCAAATACCAGTGATGACGGGCGACCATAAACTCTTTGGTATTCAAACACACAACCTACCTCACTAATAGAATCCAAATAGCATGAAATGAGGTTCTATTGCCATGGATGACGTTTCCCTAGAGCCCATCATTGATCAAACGACAGCATACTACTCCTTTATTACGTTCTACTAGCCTACTATACTCTGCCTCTTCAAGCGTTTATTCAATGCTTCTTCAAGATCGAGTGATTCTTGTCAGAAATGACGGTACAAATATAACGTACGTCGGTGGTAATTGGACAACTGCGCAGGCATCCGTGGTCAATAATTTTGGAGCCTTGGGTTCAGCGTTTTCCCCCACGTTACACAGTACGACAACGACAAGCAGTTTTACCTTTCCATTTCATGGTCGGAATTTCTAAAACCGCCTTATTTGCATAGGACTTTTACTTACTGTTGTTTTGGCAATATTAGGCTCCTCAATAAATGTATTTGGCACCGCCAATATCGCGAATCCATCGACAAATCCGAACCCTACTTGGCAATGCTCCGTTGATGGCTTTAGTCTAGGTTCACCAAATATAGTCAGTTCTCCTGAAAATAATTGGTCGTTGTGCAGTCAAGGAAATATTCCAGATGGCGCACATGAACTCGTCGTTAACGTTACCTCACAAGGAATGCCATTCTATCTGGATTATATTGAATATCGACCATCATCGGGTGTCTCCCTTGAGAATTCATTTATAGTTATCCAAAATGACGATTCCGAAATTGACTATATTTCAGGATGGGACGCTTTGGTGGATATAGCAAACCAAACAACAGATCCTAAGGGCCTCGTCAATGTGACCTTCGTCGGTACGAAAAGTCCAACACATTTTGCTCGATTTTTGTTTTGAAATAAATTCAGGGACTCAACTGTCTTGGTACGGATTTGTCTCTAATGACGAGCCGCATAACGCGTCTTCGGGAGAATATTCAATCGATGGTCAACCCTACTCATCTTTCCAGTTACCTGGCCTACCTGCACAATTTTCTACCCCCTCGTTATACAACCAGCTTTTCTTCACGACTCCAACTCTTGATATGGAGTCTCACACGCTTTCCGCTAGATATACAGGAAGCCCAGGACAAACTCCCTTCACATTGGATTTTCTTATCGTGACGAATGGCTCTTTTCCATCCACAAATTCCTCGCCCCATAATTCTAGCGGACGGGCTGGTAGAAGTTCCACTGTAACGTCAAGTCCAGCACCGCTAATAACAAACAATATTGGCAAGAGTTCATCATCATCACACGTCGGGAGCATTGTTGGAAGTGCCGTAGGAGGGATTGGGGGCGTTGTGGTATTATGCTCAATCATCGTTTTCTTCTGGCTGAGATCGCGCAAACGAAGAAGAAGCAATCGTGATAATGAAGTAATTCGACGTAGCGTTAATATGGAGCCCTCTTCCATACAGCTGACGCGGTTCGTCTCTCAAGTAGCCCCATTCGAGTTGGCACCGCCAAATCAGACTCCTGAATGTGAGGGTACTTCGTATACTCATCATCCTTCACAATTAAGTACGAGTATACCCTCTAATTCAGCCTCGTTGTCAAACACTTTAGTCTCACCCTACGCGACCGATGAAACATTCAGTAGGCCAACGCGGCGGCTTCTTCCAGTTCCTCCCTCTCAGTTGATTCCATCTCCATCTCCACCAAGAAAAAGATCTGCACCAGTATCAGGTATAACACCTACAATAACTTCTATTCAACATGAAGATAGTGGTGTTCGCTTATTGCAGCCTGTTATTAACGAAATTGTTGTCGAAATGCCTCCAACGTATTCCGAGCAATAATAGCCACATTTGTACATAATATTATTCACTCTGTTTCTTCATATTCACTACACTGTTAGCGTGTGTGCATCTGCATCATATAGGTCTCGTGGGACCTAGCCCTATGTGTCGAACTGAGAGGTTTTTGCTTTGTCTCCCTTCTTCGTCGCCTGGTCTCCTCTTTCTTCCTCGTCCCAATAGCGGCATTGTATTAGTATGGATAAGGTATATTCATAATTGATTATTGAATCACGCCCGCATACTTTTACTTGCTATTTAATTGTGATTTGATAGCATAATAGGGCCGCCGATTTCATCTTCATTGTGCAAACTTGGAGCCTCTCAACATTCTTCTTTGTCATGATATACACCTAATATTTTATGTATTATTTTATGTATTCGTACATGCATGCCATAATAGTGGCGCCCGACATTCCGTAAGCGGATTTCAACAGTCTGATATCCAACGGACTTGAACAGCCGGTGTCCCGCCGGCTTGACCCATCTCATTCCACCGCTGTCCTGCACCGTCCCAACATTCGTTTTCTCGATTGCCACATCTCCGAATGGGGTCGTTCAGAGACAGAAAAATTTGTAATTCAGTGTATATTGTTAATAAAATATTTTTGGCATCACAAAATCAAAAATAATAAAATGCGGCCCTAATTACATGCTTGCGCATTGTCGCAACTAGCGGTTATGGTTTAGATAGAACTTGTTATTTAGTGCTCGAAATATAGAGCTTTATATACAAAATTATAAATATGAAAAAGGTAAAAACTAACTACCGGGATTTATAATATTTTACTAAGACTTAACTAATGCGTCGTCGGCGACGATGCAATATTAATTTGACTGTTAGCCGGCGACTCCGATACCAACACTCCCCCTCGACGAGAGCATGCCGGCGAGTTTGCATAAGTCGGCGTGCCTCGGCGCATTCATCGGCTTGGTGAATAAGTCGGCGGTGTTTTCATTTGTTGAAATATAATTGGTTCGAATTTCGCCTGAATTAACTTTCTCTCGGCAGAAATGATGTCGGATGTCGATGTGTTTGGTGCGCGAGTGAAGTGTCTCGTCGTTAGCAAATGAAATCGCGGCTTGATTATCTACATTGATTTCCGTTGGTTCCGCGATAGATAAACCTAATTCGGAAATTAGTGACCTAAGCCAAATGGCTTCGCGGGTTGCATGGCCAATAGCCATGTATTCAGCCTCCATGCTTGATAAAGCGACGGTTGGCTGTTTCTTTGATGACCAGCTGATTGGTCCGCCTAATCTAAAAATATAGCCGGTAACAGAGCGCCGGTCCGCTAAATTTGCGCCCCAATCAGCGTCGCAAAAACCTTCTAGTGTGAGCTGATTGGTCGATCCAAGAGTAATTCCGGCGTTTAATGTGCCTTTAAGGTACCGGAAAACGCGTTTAACGGCTGTCCAATGAGCTTTGGAGGGCCGTGATGAAAATTGGCTGAGGTGCTGTACCGCGTAGGTAATGTCGGGCCGTGTGCCTAGTGACGCGTACATAAGCGATCCTATAGCCATTTGATATTGATGTGGCTCGATTTCTGGGTCGAGTGCAGGGTCCATCGGTTGGAGTTTGGAGTGAGTGTCCACCGGAGTAGGAGATGGGTTTGCGTCTTGTAGACCCATCCTCTCGATAATTTTGTTAATAAATTGTTTTTGAGAAAGAAAAATACTTTTTCTCCCCCTGTCCCGGTGTATCTCCAGTCCGACTATCTGCTTTAATTCACCTAAGTCTGTGATTTCGAAATGCGACGAAATTTCCTTTTTCGTCTGTGATATCAAATGAATGGCTGATGCGGCGATTGCCATATCATCAATATGGACGGCGATGATGGTGATGCCGAGATCATTTGATCGGGTAAAAATAGAGTGGTCCGCATTGGTCCTTGCAAAGCCAATATTAGTGAAGGCTTTGTCGAGTTCCGTTCGCCAAGCGCGTCCGGACTGTTTAAGTCCATATAAGGATTTCTTGAGTAATAAAATGTTTTTTGATCCGTCACTGAAACCAGGTGGTTGATTCATATAGATTTCTTTATCGAGGTAGCCGTTTAGGTAAGCGCCTTTGACGTCAATGCCATGGAGCTCTAGATCGTAATGTGCGGCTATAGATAGCACGACGCGGAGTGATTCTAATCTTAGTGCGGGTGCTTGTGTGAGCTCATAATCGACGCCGGGAACTTGGGAAAATCCCTTGGCCACTAGTCTAGCTTTGTACTTAGCTATAGCTCCCTCCATATTCTTTTTAATTTTGTAGACCCATTTAGAGTCTATGGCCTTCCTATCATCAGGTAAGGTTGCTTTCACATAGGTTCCTTTGGCCTCCAGAGTGGTAAGCTCCTCTATCATCGCTTTTTGCCATTCTGGCCAATCATCGCGCGTTTTGGCTTCGGCTAAATTGATTGGTTCTGAATCAGCGCTGAGAAGCGCGATTAGATCGTCATTGTCCAATAGGGGAATTGATGGTGTTTCTTCTTCGGCTAAGTGCGCGTCCCGCCAGTTTGGTACGGATCGTGATGCTGGATTATTTAATTGGTGATAGTTGATTGGCTGTTTCTCGCATAACCGAGGGATTTGTGATGGAGTCGAGGGTGTGACTATATTTGGAGTAGCTGGAGTGACGGGCGCTTGGGTGGATTGTGTCATACTCTCCCCCTCAGCTGGCGCCGGAACGTCGGTTGCTGCTTCTATTGTAGCTGATTCCTGTAGACTAATAGGAATACTCCGGTCTTCCTCAACTTTGTTATCTAAAAATATAACGTTATGCGAGGTATTAATTTGGCGAGAAGCGGAATTAAAATAGCGATGCGCGCGTGATTGGTCAGAGAAGCCAGTGAAAATGAAAGGTCTGGACTTTGGGTCCAGCTTGTCACGATTGGTGGATTGGTCCAGCACATAAATTTCTGAACCGAATTCTTGGAGCCGTTCTAAATTTGGCTTTTTTCCCGTGATGACTTCTTCTGGCGTTTTGCCGTCGAGGGCTCTTGTGGGTGATCTGTTCTTGAGATAATTAGCATAGAGTACCGCTTCACCCCACAATTGTTTAGATAATTCTTTCTCAAAAATCATCGCCTTGGCATTCTCGACTATCGTCCTGTTTAAACGTTCGGCTATCCCGTTTTGGGCAGATGAATGTGGAGCCGTCGTTTCGAGTTTGATTCCGCGCTCCTTTAGGTAATTAATGAATTCGCGATCCTCTGTGAATTCTTTTGCATTGTCAACGCGGAATGCTTTGATCTTCTTCCCATATTGGGTATCAATAAGCGCTTCAAAGTGCTTGAATCGGGATCGGACCTCTGTCCGGTCTTTAATTAAATAGAGAAGCGACCAACGAGTAAAAACATCTGTGAATGAGACGAAATAGCGGTATCCGCCAAGTGCAGTCATTCTTGCCGGTCCCCAAACATCGGCGCAGACCAAGTCGCCAATAGCATTGGCCTTAATATGGGAGTCCTTAGGATAGGGCTCTACATGTTGTTTGGCTTGGATGCAAGCTTCGCATTGTGACATTTCCTTATCAGGATTGTCAACCTCCATGCCTGTAGACATTCTGATTAGAGTTTTAAGTGACTTAAAATTGATATGTCCCATTATCCTATGCCAGTCATCCCATGTGCGACGTTTTGTTGTTCCAAATAAGGCAATATCAGTTTTTGGGGTCGGCAATACAGGGGTAACATTCATGTTATATAAGCGTCCGGCCTGTGATCCGGCCGCGAATGTTGATTGGCCGCGTTTAAAATAGACGTTGTTTTTGATAAAAACGACTTGATGGCTCGGGTTAACCGAGGTGAATCTCGATATGGAGATTAATTGGTAAGGAAGGCTCGGCACATGTAATATGTCCCTGAGTGTGACTGTTGTTGGTTTATTATTGTGATGAAAGGTAAGCACAATGCTTCCTTTGCCGAGGCATGGCGTACTGCCGATGCCGTTAATGACCGTGCCGGGGGTTCCTGAATAAGAATGGAATAAATTGCGGTCCCTGACCATGTGGGAAGCCGCTCCAGAGTCTGCAAGCCAGTCTGTCGGTTTCAATGCCGGCAGGGCGATTGAATCTGCTCCCGTTACCATGAACGCGAAATTATCTTCGGCTATATTAGTGGAGTTCTCCTTTTGGGATTTAAGGGCTCGGCATTCCGGCTTGATATGTCCTTTCTTGCCGCAATGGTGACAAGTGACATGAGGGTTATATTTGGATTTACCCTTTTTACCAGATTTGGCTGGTAATGCCGTGTCGGCAGTAGTTGACGCTTTGCGATTCTTTATTTCGATGATGCGATTAATAATCGATTCGGAATCTGCCAACTCGGAGTCCTTAATAGTATTAATAAAAGAATCCCATGATTCGCCTAATGCAGTAAGAATTAATAACGAAAATTCGTCATCGGCTAGCGGTTTGCCGAGGACTGCCAATTGGTCCTTAAATTTGAGCATGGTATTAATAAATTCGGAGATGTCGGTCCCTTCGTCCCAACACGCTAATAATAGCTTCCGCCGGATCACAACCACGGCAGATACTCCTTTGGGCTCAAATCTTCTAATCAAAAGTGCCCATGCAGCAGCAGAAGTTGATGCCGCGCGAATGTGAGTGATGATTGGATCGGAAACGCGTAGCCGTATGGCCGTGAGCGCTTTTCGATCATTCGTGTCCCATGCCATTGCAGTTGCATCATCCAGCCTGACTAACCTTCTCATGGCATAATCAAATAGGCCGAGGTCGGTTAGAATATCTTGCATCTTGATCTTCCATACCGGGAAGTTGCTTTCACCTTTAAGCGGCTCGATTCTATAAGCATGGTCATTAGTTGACATAATGCCGGTAGATAGAAAATAGTAAGGGGTAGATTAAGAGTTCAAGAAGATGCGAATACGAGGTGAAGTTCTTTTAATTTTAGTAGGGCTCGGGGCCCATAACCTGTCGCAACTAGCGGTTATGGTTTAGATAGAACTTGTTATTTAGTGCTCGAAATATAGAGCTTTATATACAAAATTATAAATATGAAAAAGGTAAAAACTAACTACTGGGATTTATAATATTTTACTAAGACTTAACTAATGCGTTGTCGGCGACGATGCAATATTAATTTGACTGTTAGCCGGCGACTCCAATACCAACATGCATTGTCCCTAATTAGTCCGGAACTGTCCCAACTTTCATTCTCTCGATGACCACATGATAAAATTCATAAAAAAAAATCATGGAAGGATACATAACATGAGTGGAATCTACAATAAATTGTTTAGAGCACTATATAATTAAATGCGGTGATGATAAATCTGGGGTGTCAACCAGTGTTAACCATCAAGGCTGGAATGGACTGTTGTGGGTGTAACCGCTGCATGTTGACGCCCAAGGCCAATGATTCCAACAGGTGTGACTAGACTAGTGACTCAGAGGTTCGGCTAACTACCCGACGGCGGGGGACTATGGGCGCTTGTGGGTCACAAGTGCATATTCCAACAAAGGATGCGTCGCGTGCTGAAAACAGTTGTTTATTGATCCATGGAAAAATGAATGTTATTGCGCGTTTTCAAGCTTCCGAATAATTTTCATAGATTGTGTTAATCAGCCACTATATTTTGAACAAAAAATGAGCTAAATCCATCAAGAAAATGTCGAGAAATCGAAACTTGGGTCAGTTATGTTTGGGTATTGAGACCGTTATGGTCCAATAGTCTATTTCAAGGGATGGTCTCGATTCTTCTCAGTTCAGAACGAGACAGATGGACTTCAGGGTTGGAGACGGAAATGGTTGATAAGCAGACAGGTGGTGCCGAAGACTGAGACATTCAGGGACAGTTGAAATCCCCTTACGGACAGTTGAAATCCCCTTACGGACAGTGAAAATCCGCTTACGGAATGTCAGGCACCACTATTATATTTTCGTTCGTACATTGTATCATACTCCTGTAAACGTGAATTCAAATTCTTCTTTAACAGGTAATAACAACATCTGAATCACCAATCAACACCAGGCTCTTGTATTTTTCCTGGGCTCCTCGAAAGAATAGTTGATGTTAATGATTTTGCAACAAAGGAAAGGAAAAGAAAGAAGAGACAAAGGCTTGTTATGGGCAAGCCATTCGTGTATGGGCATCTACTGGCGATGTGGTTGGATGAGTGTATGCAAAACTGATGAATGACGCCTAAATAGGTGTTAACGTGGATGTCTATGAAATTTTGTCACCCAAACTTTGTGCTCAACGGTGGCTATTATTGTCAAGTTTTTTTTCTTACTAGCATAAGTTATTGACATATGGCACTGGCTCTTGACAGGGGGCTGATGCCGATATTTAAACCCTTTGATAAAGACCGAAAGCATCACATTCCCCTTTCGTTTCTGTATTCATCTTGCTCTTATCACCCCCATAACTGTTGAGGCCAAAGCAAACCCTTTATTTTCCTGAGCATATTGTCGGCGACAAACAGCGGGAGATGTGACCCGCAGCATATTATATAAAAAGCCCTCTTACAGCCAAAAGCATCACAATCTCCTTTCATTCTTGCACCTATCTCGCTCTTCTTACTACCATTTTCATAGAACTATGCCTAAGTGTCATGCATCACCAACAAAAAGACCCAAACGTGCCAAACGTGCAGAACCTATGACCCAGACAAAACCACACATTAAAGAAAATACGCATATATACTGCCTCATCAGTCAATAAATTCTAGAAAAGCTTTCAGAGACGATGTTACGGTTAGTGACCGCGAATTGGAAATCGATTTTGTTCTTTGTTTATGTAAAAAGATACACGAAAATAAACGCAGTTTAATCCAAATCTAAGAACGTAAAAAAACGACATAACACTGCGTAATGTAGCATCATAAGTATCATACACTTTTAGACTTGAACACTTTCAGGCAGACCAAGATAACTCAGACGAACATTTCCGGTATCTGAAAAGATTAATTTATATGTGTAAGGAAAATACTGTAACGCGCTGAAAATCGGTGCAACATACTGATAATAACTTTCTCAGCAACAATCCCAGGCTCGATCATAAAAATCTAAAAGTTAAAGCCATCGTCAATACCTCAAAAACCAATTCATTCAGAAAAACTTATGTTCAATAGTACACACCTTAAGAGTATGATTACCAGGATTAGCAACATGCGTGCTAACAACACTAATAATCGAGTTCGCAACCCATCCGTCAGTGCCATCCCACCCATCGGGTAAAGCACCAGGAGCAGCCGGCGGAATGAAATATTGTGCTTGAGGCTGATCATTGTCTACTTGTGTAGCAAAACCTACGGGTTGGTCGCCTCCATATGAGTTCAGTATAGGTGAAACCATGACGTGAACGTTCACTGAGCCGTTGACATTGTTGAAGTTGTAAAAATCGAATTCCCTGGTTGGTTAATTTTCGAGATACACACATATAGAAGACTTGGTAAATTTTTTGAGATGGCTTACAATCTAGGACCTGTTCCAATTGAGAAATTGGCATCGTTGTTGCCCAGTGCGGGCATTGGTGTCATCCCGGGCAACGTTCTTCCGTAATTCAGAACTTTGGTCCATTGGATGCTGTTGACGGCTATGTTTCGTGTTGCATGCGCAGCTTCCATAGTGACAGACCCATCTCCTTCAATGAAACCTGAAAAAAAAAGATAAATGGGAACCAATGATAATACAATAACATACCCTTGAAACCAGGAGAGACAGCAGTCTTATTAGCAACAAAGAATATCTGCTGGGTCTCGGTAGGTTGTCCAGTCGCATTAGCACTGAGCAGAATGCTTGCAATTGAATTTCCAAGCTCAAGTTGCGTCCAATTAACGCTGAGCTCCAAACATGTTTCAGCATTCAATGGAGAAATAGACCCATTTGACGGAGAAATGATGAGCCATGATACGTTTGAAGTGGCTGCCCATGTGAAATTGTGCGGACCTCTGGTGCTGACGTCTATCCATCGTGCACTGCCCGGTGTGAAATTGTCGAGAGCTGGCATTGTTGGTGGTGAACAGCTGAACATTTGTGTGCAGTCGAACATGTCATCTCCGGGCCTACATAATACATAATTGAGGTTATTTTGACAGACTTTTTTTTAAAAATAAAGCAAACCACTTACCATGCACCCATTGAGCCTTCTAATCTGATTCGCATCGGACCGGGAAGAGCTTGTTTTTTCGCGGGAACACGGGTGATCATAGGCATACTTTTTTTTAAACATATGTCAGTGCATCTGCTCGTTTCAAAGATGTGTGTGGACGATAATGGACTTACATGTTTTGCATGGGTTGTTGCCAGTAGGCATACCCAACATGTGTTTGATCCATGATGCTAAACAATAACATTTTTTCTTTTTTAAAAAAAACGGACAATAAAGTGAAAGAGGGGGAAAGCTTACTGATTCCATTTACCTCCCAACAAACTATGATATTCCGCTTCAAGGTCGTAGTCTTGTTCAAACAAGTCTTGTACCTAATATATTGTTTTGTTTGTTACATGTGCATGTGCTCTCTCCCGATCTCAGGTTGATCAGCTTACCTGATCCGCCAGAGCGTTAGTACTCAACCTAGCCTGACTTCCATATAAGTTATTTTTCCTGGCTGTAATCCACATCTTTTGAAGAGTAGCGGACGCCAAGACAGGATGGTGTGCTAGCTCAAAAAAAGCGGGCTTCATCTTTTCCGGTAGACAGTTGTAAATGTCTGTTGAGCTTTGAACCGTCGCGTTCCACATAGCCAGAACGTTATTGGCTCTGCATCACATTCAAAGAAAAAAGGATAAATTTTACACGAACTCTACATGGGTTTGGCTTGTTTACTCACTCTCGGTAGTTGATAAGACTGTACATCGTCGAATTCATAAGCTCGGGTTTTCGTCTGTAATTAGCCCGGGTAACATTGTTCATGATATCAGAAACAATCGCGGCCTTGTCAGCTGGTAGCTGGAACTCGCAACTAGCCCACCGTTCCATGAAACCATTCACGTTAGTTTGGTTGAATTGCGTGACATCGTAGGCAAGGCTTAGGAAGAACTCGGTAGCCATTTCGCTGGGTTTCAAATCACCAACCTTATAAAAAATAGAAAAGTAGGGTTTGAATTCAGGAATTGGGGGGTAATACGTCGGGCGCTTACGTTGAGAACCCAGATCTGTGAAGCATTTCGTTCAAAAGCTAGCGAAAGCTGTTGCCACATTTTGGCCAGTTGCGAGCTCTGCAATTGTAAGTTTTCTCATTGAATCGACAAACTCCAAATAAGCATGTGGATATGGTACATACTTGAATCCATTTGTAGTCACGGGGATCACCAACCTACCAAAGGAAAAAAAAAACTATCAATATCAGGGAAAAACCAGAGAGTACACCTTTCTTACATAGTCAATCTATTTGGCATGGTTTGTTAGCAGTTATGCATAACAAGGTTGTGTGCTTACATGGAAGTAAACGCCTGAACCAGCCGCTCGTTGTCTTTCAGTTGCATTTGGAAAATGAACCATGTTTTCCCAGCTTTGAAATATGTAAATATGAAGACTATATTGAACAAGGTAGATAACTTACTTGTCATCAGTCCACAAAAGAACAACTGCAAAAAAACTCGTGTTAATCAAAAGCCTCTACACAATGTCTAAAGACGGGCTCTCTCTTACCATCATCAGGAACACGCATGCCAGATTCTATAACACCAATGAGTACAGGTTCAAGTTTTTCTTTAAAAGCAGTCTTTTACCATAAAATCCCTGTACTTCTTCTACATAACATCATGAGAAACCAACTTGGAGCTTGAACTTGTTTAATCCTTACTGTACAAGGTCCATACTTGAGGAACACGGGCAGGATCGGAAACGTTGTAAACTTGAGAAATAATGCTACGCTGAACGGACACAACATTTTCCAAAAGTTGAATATCTTGTCCTTCGGTGAGCGGCTCTATTGCACGAATTACGCCCCCACCATTAGATGCCACGACGCGCCATTAGGTGGTGAGGTTACATACCGTCACCATCACCACGCATTCCAATAGTGTAAATTTCTTCATATCCTTTGGCTCGTTCCGTGCCGTTAATCCAGAATTGGGTAATGTTATCAGCGTTAACTGAGAAATCCCAAGCTCCATGACCGAATGCATTCCATTCGTCTGTAATCATGTATCAACGAACTCTACAGCAGGGTGAGGGTCCAGGTTAAAAACATACTTGGAATACTTCGCATCATGGGTTCTTCATGTGAAGTTCCCATAATGATCCCGTACAAGTCGGCCAAATGCTGATTTTCAGGGTCATCGACAGCAAAAATGGCACCCCATTGAGCTGAGTTGAGAATATAAGAAAGAAATATTGAAAGTACCAATAGTAAAACTAACCAGGCCAGAGGTGGTTAGCCTTAAGTCAAAGGATTAATTCGAATAATTTGATGTAAAAGAATCTGTTAAATGGAGTGGCTGCGTTTGTCCCAGATGATGGGGATGTAGCATCTCCTTCAGCTCCAAAAGATGGATCTCCACCCACGGCTTCTCCAGTGCCGGAACCTCCAAAATTGTTGGTAAACTTTTCTTGAGCCCAGTTTTGAAGAGCGGGTTGTTCGTCGTTCAGGAAAATGGCACAATATTTGACGCTAGGTGAACCATGAGCACAAGGAGTCAAAGTCAAGAAAAGATCTTTGGAGGTCTTGATTGGGACGTCTGCCCACCTGAAAGTTCACACAATGTTAGCATGTACCCAAGAAATGAAGTAAACAGCAGATGAACGTACCACCACCAGGGAGAAACACCAGACTGTTCAGAAATCTTGTAAAGTGCAAAAATGGTTCCTCTTCGGTCTGCGCCGACTATAACATAGGCCTGATCGACACCAGGCAAAGGATTTGAAACGATTTGAGCATGGTAAGCTTCCCAAGAGCCGTTCAAAGCCACAAATGGCGCTGCAACAGAAGAGTTCACATGCAAGATAAAAGCATCAATTAGTGACGAAGTTCCCAATGTTCCGACGAGCACTGGAGTCCCACTGCGCGAATGGACACCAGAGGATGAAGTAACATTCGTAACAGTCGGAGTGACACCTGTGACCCTGTTCACGTCTTTCACGAAGTCGGTAACAGTGCGATACACAGCTGGTGATTCATCCTGACTGACGAAAACTGGAGCTGTTTTGTCTTTGGAAACGAGAGAGATAGACGATGAACTAGAGGTCGTGCTGACACAGCCCGAAGAAGAAGACAAGCCAAGTGTGGACGTGATGAGCCACGCCAACACGGTGAAGCCCCTGGTCAAACGCATCTTTTACTCGTGTCCAAGCTTGGAACCAGTGAAAGAGACGAGAGAAATATAACCTGTTCTGCTCTGGCTTTTACTGTTTTCTTTTTCAAAATGCCTTTGCTTTCTATCAAAAATTTCTTACAGGGGCACATCTCACGCCATTTGCCTTTTACCATTTTCACGGACCAGCTGATGCTCGGAGAGTTATTTTAACTGAGTCCAAAGGCGTTTTCAAATCCCTAAACCATTTGTTAATGTGGTCAGCTGTTCAAGAAACAGACCATCTGACAGGTCGGAAAATACTGGAGTGAGCTGATGCGACTGCAGTTTCAGGGCTGACATGACTGATGCAGCATTTCTTCTCACATTTTATATCTGCCCCAATTACCTTGTATCCCAATGACGACAGAAACAAGTTCCGTTACGGTTATGTAGGTAGGGTGAAATTTTGACCTTCTCCACCCAAATACGCTCAACCGCTCAACCGATGATCGATTACAAATGCTGACTCCAGCACCGCAAAAGTACGATCAAGAACATAATTTTAGAACGCGAACATTCTAATATGTTAGAACACAAAGTGCGTATAAGTAAACTAAACAAGTCATAAGCTAATTTAATTTGTCGCAGATGAATCGTTAAAGTGGGGAATTGAAAGTATGATTGATTTATCGAGCTTCTACCCCACATTTCCTTGCTGCTTAAAGGTACATCCCATGAAAAAATCAATTATTACCGAAAAGGTTGTTAAGTACTGATTCTCGGGTATCGGTGACGAATGTATAAACGTTAATAATTGTATTTAATGATGATACAAACGTCACCATAATGTCGTAGAGCGCAGTCTCAACCTGAGTGGGTTGTACCACGACAGTCCTCTGGATGTTGGCTCTACTTGTCTTGACGTCATTCGGGATCTTTGAGTCGTCGTAGAATCTCGTTGAGCCGAAGCTCTAAGAAGTCTAAAACGATCTGGTAGAATAGATCATCGACTAGAAAGCAGAAGAACAAGAGATGGAAGAAGTAGCAGATCCAACACCGGAACGGCGTTGTCGCTACAGACAGTTTAGATTTAAAGTATTTGGAAATGACTGAAGCGCTATTGGGAAATGAAGACTATATTGAGATATTGAACTAGGTTCGATATTAAGTCTGAAGAGAAGTCTAGCTACAAAGTATAGGAGGCTTTATATACAAGTACGCTAGAGGTTTGAATCTCAGTTCGAAATAGATAACGAACTTGAGAATGTATACATGTCATAGCAATTCGTGAGTATCATAGGTATATGCAGGGTCAGTTTGCCATGTCGCAAACATGAGGCAACAAGAACAAAGGGAAAGCACATAAGGACCTATGACCATCATAGATGATCTCATGTGCGGTTTGGAACTAGAATTTATACCAAAGGTCTATCTGCGGCTTACTGTAAGTCCTAGGAAGACAATGGCCTCTAGGACTTCGTAAAAACGGCGATGAAGTCTGATAAGACTTCCGGTTGTGGCGTCTATGAAGTGATTGTGATAAGATAACATTTAAGTATGATAAGATAAGAGAATATAATAAGGAATCCGTATTGCTAGTGATGTCATGAATCGGATCATGACAAAGGTGAGCATAACGTCAAAAGAACAAATTGTCCCTTGAGCCGTCTTACAACATTCACTCTGGGCACCTGTGGGTTAGCCATTTGATCTCCCCATCCTGTTTGTATATTCAAATGCGGTTCCGAAACCTCTTGTAAATTATTCGGATAATTCCAATTTGATTTACTGCACACAGCGTCCATGACTATATCCCAAGCTCTACCTCAAAAGAATAGACCAGTACCTCTTTTCACTGGCAGATTCAAGGACGAAATGTTACACAAACAACTTCAACCACTGAGCACTGAGCACTGAGCACTGAGCGTATCGGGGTTCGTCCTTATGTTATATTTATAATTAACATTAATGAGAGCAATTCTTCATGTGCTTCTGTTATTTACCAGATTGCAGGTGCAATCACAACCCTGCAGTCCAACAGTCCATATCTAGTCATGCTTCCACATTGCACATATGTACTACACCGGTCCGTCTGCTCTAATCATGAACTAGACCTCTGTGTCTGAAAAAATCGATTGGAAGGTCTGAATCTCAAACGTCCAGTCAGCAATGACTCGAGTAGTTCACAAACACCCTATTGCGCGAGATTTTTTCTGACCACAGCGGTAAGCCATTCATCCGTTCTCAGTTCAAAGCATTTAATATTTCTACACAAGTCCTGCACTACACTGGCTGTTTGTTCACTTATTCTATGCCGCTCCTTTAGATTTTACTGCTGTCACATTCGACGTCCGAACTTCTCTTGGGGGGTCACTCTAGGGCATTGGGATTCCCCGGAAATGCTGGAAATGCTGTGTTGATGTTGGTGAACTGCATCTCCAATTAACACCTGAAAAGCGGATAGGGCTATGGAAAAAAGACCTATGTATGTGGGTGTATCGTAATTGATCATGTATTTCAGTTTGTGAATAATGATACTTGGTTGACATGAACCAATGATTTGGGGCATGCAAGGGGTTTGGTGTCCGAGACGCCTCTAGTAATTTCAATCAAGTATGCAACTCAACTAGATCTATATCTTCCCGCTCCCACTGTCGTGCACCAAAATCTATATTTGGCAAAAATTAGGGTAAATGTTCTGAAGATTCCCTAATCCCATGATATGTCCCTCGGAGCTTGAATTCACTTTTGCAACTACCCAAAACCCATGTCCAAAACATTTTTTTTATCCCAAAAACATTGATACAAAAGATATGTCCTCACTCCAGATTCGCTCTTCTCGTTCCCTGCTGTCCCTTCACGCTCCTTCTATCAATGACTCTGATTGTTTTCGTTTTGTCCCTCCTACTCCTGATGTCAATCTCTGTGATTTGGACACTCAGTACTACGTCTACTTCACATCCTATGCGCGCCTCAACCTCAATCCCTCCACTTTATTACCACTATACCCGAACCCCATTATTATCGGTTGACATAAAGCTTCGGATCTGATCTCATATTCAGATGTGGGTGATAAGAAGGTTTCTTTTGGAACACGATTATGGTTAGAAGGATATGAAGAATGGTTCGTTGTGGTGAATATGTACACAATTCACATAGGTCTACTGGACATGGTTACTAGGATATGGGCTACTGCTGAACATGGACATGCATTCTGGCACATTGTATTTGATGTCCCTTGTTCATGGATCCATTGTCGATATCAGCACATGCCAGAACCTGAATTTTTCCTTCCTTTCTACGATTCTGGTACTCCACAATTTCCCATGACTCCAAAACCTCCTATCTCCACCTTTGATCCTCCCACCGAACCTTCATCACCTTCTTTTCGTCCTACGACTCCTGTTTCTACTGTCCCCAAGCTACATCGGCTTCGGAAATTCTGTTCGGCTATATTTAAGACATCTGGGATAACACTATAGGAAGTACTTCATTTGAATAATCAGGACTAATTAAAACAAAAAACAAGGACTTCTTTATTTTTTTATTCCCCTCTTTTGTTGTCTCGTTTCTTTTCTTTCGGAGTCTAAATTAATTCCACCCTTTCTTATCCTTCTCTTCCATCATGAGCCTCGTACAACCTCTTGGCTACAAATCACTTGCCCCCACTTCCTTCCTTCCTTACCCCTTTTATCCTTTCACAGGGATAACTTTGGACGAACGATATGCCAACTTTGAATCAACAATACGGATTTATCGCATCTCTGGTACAAACATCGAGGTAGACAGAAGTACGTTATGGCCGCATTCTCTAGTCCCCATTCAAGAATACCAGGTACCCTATGAGAAACTGGAATTCCCAGAGAATCCAAAAGTGAACAAAATAATCCATATTAACATACTCGCTCGTTCATATGAATTGGTTTGGATTTGCCAGTTTCATCGTAGCGAACAACCTGTTTGGCGGTTCATATTCCATTGACCACTTCTTTATCATGATGAATTTCTTTTCATGGATGCTCCCACTAATGCGATCGACAATCATCCTGCCCCTGACTACTGTCCGCTAGAGGTTGATACTTCCCAACCGCTTCCCGAGTACCTTGAGCGGAGACCTTTAGTTCCGTACAATTGGAGCTCTTTAACAAGAGTTCAACAACGAAATACGCAGATACATATGGCAGTGGCAAACGCACATTGTTTCCGAGGTTAAAGGAAGGAGATGAAGATTGAAATCTGAGGCTGTGAAGCGCTTATCGATGGTGATGTCTATTTTTGGGAAAATTAGTAAGGATGAATAAAATGACCTCCTATTCTCATCGTTTCCTTCCTTGTTTGCTCCTTTTTCTTTCCTTTTGTACTTGTATTGACTCTAAATCCATTCTTTTGTGTTGCTCCTTTCTTTCTTTTTGTTTTGTCATCGCCTTGAAATTCTTTTGTTCGCTCTTTATAATAGTATAGTCTCACTGACTCATATGCCCCTTTTTTTATTTACTTGCTTTTCTCTTTGTTTCTTTTCTTCCTTATTACAAATCTGACTCACAATTACTAATTGTGTTGCCACTCAAAGCCCAAAAACATTCTTATTGTTCCAAAATGTATAAATACTGCATGTAAATACCTGTAACAGCAGCAATACCTACGTTGGTTTGACTCAAGTTTAAGTTTGTGGTTTTTGTTTAGTGTTTTTGGTTTTGCCTCTTGTCTATCTCTACACTCACGTCTTTACCTTTGGAAAACTCTGAGACCGTACATTTCGGAGTATAAACTTGCGATCTGAGTTATCGCAATTATCATACTTTGCCTCACAAGCAACCCTTGATTTGTTAACAGTAACCATCTTTTGGTTGTTGTTGTTTGTTGTTGTTTCCATCACCTCCCCCTTTTTTATTTCACACTAAGCAGCACCTGGACTCACTCCGCGGAGATTGACTACCTCACTCATTCTTTTCTTGTGTATTTCACTAGGCATATTATTTTTCCCTTTGTGCATAGTGAAGCTTACACTGCTATGACCACTGCTACCAAAAACCCTCTCCACATCACGATTCATGACACGTCTAACTCTCAAGCCTCTTTTCAAAACACCCTTACAACATTTCTCATCTCTTCATCATCTAACATCTCCCAATTCCCAATTTTGCACCAGGGACCGTCGCTTATGTTTACCTCAGGCTGAGTTGTTGAACTCGAGTCGGATTTAAATATTAATATTAAATTAGGCCTTTCCAGTGTCTACTAGGTCCGGCTAGACTCGCGAGTGTGCGGAACACAGCTCGAATATAATTATCTTTGTGCTGGGGTTTCTAATTCGAAAGGCTCACGGTATCTTTCTCTATATGCTTCATGCAGTGTCCATCATCAATCAACGGTCATGGTCCGGTCAACTATGACCATGTGTATGACCGTGTAACTGGAATGTTGGATCATAAAATCCCTGTCTTTTCACTGCATAACATGTGAGCCAAGAAAAGTTTTTCTTGATTCTGTAGACATTTAGATGGATACAACGCTCAAGATACTCCGAGAGGCTCCCTTCAGAATTACCTGTGGCATGCCTGTACAATGAATAGAAAAAAACCTGGCCATTCCACGCTGCAATATTGAACAATCCACATTGTATTCTGCATCGCAATATTGATGAGCATTCTGCATTGTATTACGCATCGCAATACTACACATTGCCCACACCGCAATATTGAATATCACACTCGCACCCGGTCAAATTCACGCCGAATTTGCAGGGTCTTTGCATATAAAAATCGGAACATTTGCGACACATTATCCTCGTTCATTCGGACATGCACTATCTCAGGGCTCCTCTTGTACTCCTGGCAATGACTTTCATCGCTGTTTTGGCAACTCCCATGAATGGTTACATTCGGTGAGACAGCACTAATAATGCTGCAATTCTAACGATCCTAGCTGATTCGTTTAATCAAACAAATACGGTTGTCATAAGTCTCGCTTACATCTTTATTCTGCTTCCTACACATGAACTCATTCTTTGTCCGGATAAGCAAAATGTCAACAATAATATTCAAAGTATTTCTTCAACCGGATCGGAAAGCCAAATAAGTTACTTAGCAGATTATGTTGTTATGTGCTGTCTGAGAAATTCATTGTGTTTCAGAATTTCTTCGATAGCCTCTCAATTTCCGTAATCAATCTGGACTCAGTAAGAAACACCCCCTATTCTCATCCAAAAAAAGTTTTATGTAATTGAAACACATAGTTGTCTATCGTTATGACGGTAAGAGAATTTGGGTTTTAATAATAGTTGAAAGAAACTGAGAATAATATCAACAAAGTCATTTAATGAGACTCTTGATGAGGATGATGGTCGAACATTCGCGAATAGCAATTTCATGCCGCTCCTAGCCAGCCTTAACGACACCGCCAAAAGTTTGGCTCAACAGGTGGGTGTTATAGCCGGTCTCGGTTTATTTCAACACGCCATTATTCAGGATTCGCTCTTAACCATTGCATTGGACGTTGGTGTAAGATAGTTTAGCTCGCTAATAGTAATCCTTAATGACGATGATTTACAGCAGTATGAAGCGGACGTCAAGGAATTAGTTGCTTCGGTATGTTTTTGATGAACACTAGACACTCACATTCATGCATTTTTTCCTCTAAAGGATGAGATAGTACAACAGCTACAGTCTACTGCTCTCGATGTAGTCAATTCCTTCTTAGATACTCTGGGCGCATTGGGGATTAGTGTATAGAGAACGGATTATATCGTCAGTTTTCTCCCTATATCACTTATTAGTTATTATGAATATTTATGCGTACATATCGACATTGTGATTGCTCACTGAGTGACTTCTGGCATGCCAAATATTAATCCAGCCTACTCAGGCTGACTCGGAGCTTGTATTCTGGCTATCCAGGACTACAAACGGTAGAAAAAAGGCTAAACTTGCCATTATACAACAGCGGGCTGAAGCCACCATATTTGTCCACGGTCTCTTACCCGGACAACTCTTATATTCCATGTGGCTAGACAAACTTTTGGGAGTGGATTAAGTGGATTATACCTACTGTAAGGGAGCGCAGCTCCCTACATGAGGTCCCTAGCGCCCATTTAGAGTATATTTAGGTTCTTTGTCCTCATCGTTCGTTTGTCTGTATGGACACTCCTTTCTTGTCCTCATTTTTAGTCCTTCCATTATGTCCTTAGCTTACATTGTGGTCCTCAGACCTTTTGTATTTAATCCTCATTTTTCATTCGAATTAAATCATCTTTCCATCTTAGAGATCATTGCAGTATATTAGGTCGACGCCAGACAGCAACGACTTAGTATCTACACTACTCAAGTAATATTTTCCTGTTTATGGTATTTTCTGAGTATATATCTTTTCCCCTTTACTGTCCCGCTGTTATTTTTTTCTACATCTCATGCAGCTCCAGCCTAGTCAGGCACACTGTCGCTGGGACACAGGAGCCCAGGCCCTTGTGCAAATGTTGCAAAAATCGAAATTAAATTTTTTTGTTAAGCAAACAGATCAAGGCTCTAACTTGCATTATAAAGGGTTTATAAACTGTTTATAATGCAAGTTAGAGCCTTGATCCATTCGCTTAACAAAAAAATTTAATTTCGAGTTTTGCGACACACCTTGTGACTTGGTGCGTGGAGAGACTGGTAATTATAGGATCCACCGACTCGCTTCATATTGATCTAGATAATGCAACCGTGTATGTTGTCAGACCGCCAGATGGAGATTTTGCTATATCCATGATAAGTTGTTTGAGTTCATTCAATCAGACTTACATACTGTATAGGCCACTTTGTCAAAGAAAAATTCCCATCTTGATTACATAAAGCGGAAGTGGTTTTGCCCATGGGTAACAACGGCTAGAGTAATATAGCTTATATTACAAGCAGCAGAATATAGCTAAAGAGTTCAAGGCGAAGCCTTGAATGTTAGATATGTACAGAAAAAAGAATGAAAAAGAAATAGCTCACCTAAAGAGTTCAAGGCTTCGCCTTGAACCTTTAGGTGAGTGTGTGACTAAGCTAAGACTAACTACACAAGCGCTCACACTTAGTGGCACTGTCTATCTTCAACACTCCCACTCAGCACACTAACTCGTTGCTCCCACTCCCAATTCACTCCGGAACCTTTCAAACGTTTCACGCGGCAGTTGCTTTGTGAATATATCCGCCAGCATGTGTTTCGTCGACATGTATTTGGTTGCAATCTCTGCCATCTCCACCCGCTCTCTGATGAAGTGATACTGGATGTTGATGTGCTTTGCTCTGCTGTGCATTATTGGATTTCGTGCAAGGGCAATGCAGCTCTGGTTGTTGATGTGCAGGATTGATGCTTTCAACTGTGGGTATCCGAGATCCGCAAGTAGGGTACGCAACCAGATGGCCTCCTTAGTGGCAGTTGATGCGGCCATAAATTCAGCTTCAACGGTTGATAAAGCGACAGTGGGTTGCTTTTTCAATGACCAGGAGATGGCACCACCTGCTATGTTGAAAATGAAGCCTGCTATTGAGCGGCAATCATCTGGATCTTGAGCCCAATCTGAGTCACTCCACCCTACAACATCAACAGTGGACTCAGTGTTGGATCCAAAGGTTAGTCTAAATTCAGCGGTCCCTTTCAGATACCTCAAAATCCTTTTTGTGGCTTCTAAATGTATTTTTCCAGGGTTACTGCTGAACTGAGAGACCAAACCAACTGCAAACTGGATGTCCGGTTGGGTCTGTGTTGCAAACAACAAAGAGCCGACCAACTCGAGGAACTTGATGTTGCCGGTGTATTCAAGGTAAGCTTTGCGTTCCTCATCCATCGATGGACATTCAGATTTGCATAGGTTGTGTTTAACAGTTAGTGGCATGCTGACGGGGTTACAGTCTGACATGCTGAAACATTTGAGCATCTTATGGATATAGGCCGTTTGGTTCAGTGAGATAGTATGTTTTTCTCTATCTCTTTCAACCTGGAGGCCTAAAATATATTTTAGTTCTCTCATGTCTGTGATGTCAAGATGGGCGCCCAAGTCCATCTTGAATTGCTTGATTTTCAAGGTTGATTTTCCGGCAACGGCCATGTCATCAACATAAACAAGGACCATTAAACCAACACCATCTTCCCCACTTTCCTTCAAAATGTACAGGCAGTCATCTGCAGTGCTTTTTTCAAATTGAAGCTCTGAGAGTATTCCATCAAGCTTCTGCTTCCATTGGTGTCCGGCTTGTTTCAATCCATACAACGCCTTTTTAAGTCGCCATGACCAGCCTTCTCTTCCCTCTTCCTTCACTCCATCAGGTACGTTCATATAAATTTCTTCGTCCAGTTCACCTTGAAGATAGGTGCTAACAACATCCACTTGATGCAGCTCCAAGTCTTCATGCGCAACAATTGACAACAAAACACAAAGGGTTGTGAATTTTGTGACGGAGGAGAACGTTTCTGAGAAATCAAGACCAGGTACCTGTGAGAAGCCCTTGGCAACAATTCTTGCTTTGCGCTTTGTCACTTCACCATTGCCGTTTTTCTTTGTTTTGAATACTATGCGGCCACCTATGGCTTTTCGACCTTCCAGAACCTTTTTAACCCACTCAAAGGTTCCCATTGACTTCAGCATTTTGTATTCAACTTGAATTGCCTCCTCCCACTGCTTCGAGTAAGGTGACTCGGTTGCTTCTTGGTAAGTTTCCGGGTCACCTTCAACAGTCAGGAAAGCATGATGCTGATCAGGTGTTACTTCAGAAGCCACATCTATTTCTTCTTCAGTTGCAGCTTCTCCAGGTGGAGCCAGTGGTCTTCTTATTCTTTGTGGATGGTCTTGTTGTGGTATGTTTGCCCATCTACTCCCGTGTGGTTGATGGGTCTTCACCTCTGGGGGTTCCACCTTGGCTTGCCTCTCTACAGGCACTTCCACATTTCCACCACCATTTTCTTCAGCAACGCCACTCTCTCCCTTATTGGCATCACTCTCAGCATCCTTGTCTGGGAATAGCACATCTAATTCAGCCCGGGTTGGTGGTCTGCCTCTCATCTCTATGATGGCTAGATCACCTGGGCTATCATCTTCAGCAAATGTCATGTCTCGAGCTGTGATGATGTTATGGCTGTCCTCTCCCACTGCCTCAAGTCGGTAGCCTTTTGTTTCATCGGCCCACCAACCGAGCAACCAGCACCCGGTAGAGGTGTGCTCCAGCTTTCCGCCACAGAGTTTCTTAGGAATATTGACATACGCAACAGAACCAAACATGCGGATATGCGAAATGTCAGGCTTCTGGTTGTACCATGCCTCAAACGGCACCTTATCCTTCAACTTCGAGGTATACGTGCAGCTTTGGATGTGCACAGCATAATTGAATGCTTCACCCCAGTAGCGCAGGTCCATTTTCGCAGAATGCAACATGCACCGAACCATGGCAAATATAACAGCAATTGCACGCTCGATGATGCCGTTTTGTTCTGGTGTATAAGGTACAGTCATCTCAGTAATGATGCCATTCTTCTTGCAGAATTCATTAAGCTCATCATTGATCAGCTCTTGACCATTATTGCACCGCAAACGTTTCAATCTCATGCCAGATTGCCACTCCAGCATGGCGATTATTTCTTGTAGGGCTTGTATCACTTCGCCCTTTGTGCGTAGCAATCGACCGACTGGGAATCTTGTAGCTGCTTCCACTACTAGAAGCGCGAATCTCATCCTGGACCAAGTTTCGACACGGAATGGACCAGTCAGAGCAACCATGACTAAATCCATCTTGGCATGCTCGGTATCACTTGCTTTCGGGAATGGCAATCGGTGAGACTTTCCAGTCACACATCCTTCGCACACATGATCAAACTCATTCATCGCTGAAATCTGCAGACCTTTCACCATGTCTTTGCGCGTCATCTCTTGGATCGCATCAAGGTGAAGATGACCTAAGCGACAGTGCCAGACTCGTAAGCTCCCACTCGTCGCAGCAAGTGCAGCTTCATTCTGGTCTTCCAAACAGTCGATGTGGTACAATGTCCCGGTGCTGCCTGCTAGTGAAGCTCTGAAAATCTCATCACCACCCTGCCAGACACTGATTCCACCATCACAGCTGCTGTAAGTGACTCCGTTCTTCTGTAATTGCCCGAGACTGACAAGGTTGACAGCTAATGATGGAACATGCAACACTTTATGCAAAACCACTTCATAAGAGCCTGTCGGCAATCTACTCTTGAAGGTAACGGATCCTCGGCCGACAACTGGCACACTCCGCACATCTCCCACTGACACGAACTCGCCAGATACATTCATGTAGTTCTTGAAGAATTTTCAATTGCGAAACATGTGCGATGTCACTACGGTATCAAGAACGAGATCAGACTTCAAAAATGGACTGGCCTGGACCATGAACAGCTGTCTGACTTCACGCACACCAAGGTTCTGCACCACTGCTGTGTGATTCGCTGTGCCTACAGTTCCGCTTGTCCTGGTTTTATTCTTGTCCTTCTTTGGACACTGCCTGGCCCAATGTCCCTTTTCATGACAATAATGGCATTCGTCATCAGGTTTGGGTCCGAAACCTTCACCCCTCTTCCTGCGCTTTTTGTCTTTCATCGTGAGAAGGGCTGTTTCACTGGCCTTCTCCTTTTGCCATCGATTGTACTTGCCGATTAACACAGACCCGACATAGTCCATTGTTAGCTTCGACGAATCCAGGCTGAACAGTTGGATCTTGACTAGATCCCATGAGGCTTCTCTGGGTAATGATAATACCAGCGCTCGAGCAATGTGGATATTCAGGAGGTTTTCACCTGCAGCTGTGATCTTCTGACCCAAATCAAGAATGGAGGCAACATGTTCAGGCATTGATTCTCCATCAACATATTTTCAGGTGTACAATTCCTCGAAACGGTAATGTATGTTGATCCTCTGCTGGTTCTTAACATATAGATCTTCCCACCCATCCCACACTTCTTTCGACGTCGCTTTGTTCTTGACATGTGGCCACTGTGATGTATCGGCCGCACCAAGCATCATACCCTGTGCCACTTGATCTCTCTGCATCCACTCCAGATACTCCTTCTTTTCAGCTTTCCAGGCAGCCTCAGTTACTTTGTCAGGCTGAGAGCTTGCAGGCTTTTTTGGACATGTCTCTATCCCTTGGACTACAAGCTACAAGTATCGAGCTTGAAGGGCTGACTTCATATAGCCTGCCCACAAGGTGTAGTTCTGACCATTCAACTTCGGAAACTTAAATGCTTGACACAGGTCATTAGAAGAACTGGATGGATCACTAGTGGGGCCCATAACCTAACAACGGCTAGAGTAATATAGCTTATATTACAAGCAGCAGAATATAGCTAAAGAGTTCAAGGCGAAGCCTTGAACCTTTAGGCGAGTGTGTGACTAAGCTAAGACTAACTACACAAGTGCTCACACTTAGTGGCGCTGTCTATCTTCAATAACGGGGAGCACCTATACCGAACAAGAAAAGAATCGAGATGGACCGTTTGACTTTGCCCTCGCTCATGACCATTCGTACCCTTAGCATTAACAAATATAACTTACTGTATTGTTCAGTGCATGTCGATGGCAAGATCTTGTCACCCGACAAAAGAAAACTATATCTGAATTCAAAGTCATCGTGCTCAGGATTTCACTAGTCAGCTTAGTCAACTCAGGTACCTTGATTGACTAAATCAAGATCATTTCCTTTGGCAGTGAGGCTCTTGCTCAACTAATTCTCATCCTCCCCTAGGACTCTGACATTCAAACTTGGCTCGTTCTCCCTTCCTGAACAAGGACTCTTCCTGGTGCATCTCAAATGTACCATCAAAGCCTGCTTGGCTGCTGAATCTGATGGCAGTGAACAACTTTCATTATCTACTATCCTGTTTGCCAAGATATTTGCCAAAAAAAACGTGAGTTTGTAAAAACCAAATTAATTTATCTCAGGCTCGACGGCATTGAATCCATAGTCAAAAGACAAATTACAACCATAGTTGCTAAAGATCATTGAAAGAACAAATGGGATATCAAATTGACTTATCTCCCGAATATCTGCGCAAAAGTCAAGATTTTGTCCCTCTCACATAAATCTCACCTGTGAGACTCAGCTGCATGTTATACACAATGGCTTTGTTTCGGAATAATTGACAAGTCTGATAAACAGTCCATAATAGTTCGGAGTTGGGTCAAAAAGCCCAAGGAAAAAAGGAAGTGGAGACTGATATGGACGCAATCCGGGAGACACCACTTCCATTGGGTGTGCGTCGCAACAGCTGTCGCAAAGGTAGAGGCAGAGGATGGCCCTGCAAAGTAGACTTGCAGTATAAAGCGAGCCGCACCTGCGACACTTGCACTGTGCAGAAGCAGAATTGCACATGGAACTCAGGGCCCGCTGTAACGATCCGAAGATAATAGCTAAATGTCGTAGCTATATGTACAATCGGAAAAACTACGAAGATATTTTGTTTGAGGCCGTCTAGTCTCCGTGGAGCGGGTCCTGGTGCTGATTTCGTAAGGAGGAGGGTGGGGGAATAATATGATATTTAGAGAGTGTGTGTGCGTCGATATAAAACCAACAACAACAAAAAAATGATGATCCTAAGATCGTGTGTGTGTGAGGGGGACGATAAATGTGAGTTGCGATAAAAATGGTGAGTCAATACGCCGTCGATAATACAGCGATGATAATCTGTTTTTAAAGTTAGTAAGGCTTCAATGACAATACGAATCGTTGAGTTTATACTCCAAGGCCTCACTCAGAGTAATCCAAAGAAATAGACGTGAGCGTAGAAATAGACTAGAGACGAAACTTGACTTGAACTTGACTTAAACTGAACTAAACTTGAGACAACCGTTCCGGTAGATTGCTGCTGTTACAATTATTTACATGCAGTATATATACCATTTGGAAATATAAAGGAAAGCAGAATGATCACTCATCATTCGCCATGATAACAAAAGGAAACAAAAAGAGAACAAAGAAACAAAAGAAAAAGGAGAAAACGATGGAGGATACAATTACAGAAAAAGGGGAATCGCATATGTGGTTAGGGGGAATAGGGGAAGTATGTTGAAACAAAAGAGAAACAAAAGAGAAACAAAAAGAGATCAAAAGAAAACAATGAAACCGGATTCCCAGCATATCTTTACCAAAATCACCATCTGGCACTTCTCGCGCTACCTCTTACCCAAAACTATAATCTTAGCATCCCAAACTTCTTACTGATCTGGTTCTTGTTGACGAGATCTGCTTCTTCGTGGCTGTGGCGCAATAATAATGGCTATGGCAATGCTTAACAATACCAGATCTTGAACGAGATTGGATTGGAGATTGGAATAGGAAGGGAGGGTTTGATTTCCAACAGAGTAGTCGGGAGGGGATGGGATGGCAGATAGGGGTGCGTCTATGAATAAGAATTGAGTATAACTTCAAAATTGATGACGAAAGACCAGTCTCCAGATTGATTCTTCTTGATGATTTGTTGAAAGGAACTCGACAAACTCATACAATTCATCCATGACATTGACGTTGGTTCGTTCGTACAGGGTTAAAGCTCGTGGATATCCTATCTCCAGATCGTCATAAGGAATAGTAATCTCCATTAGTGGCTGTGGAGTAATCGGAAGCATTGTGGAGGGGTCGACATCAATTTCAGAAACAAGAGTATTGTAAACGCGAAGTCGTGAGAGGAAATTAGGGTTGGGTCCGAATCTGAGAGAAGAACGATATTCAAAAGGGAAGAAAGGGAGTTGAAAAAAGGGGAATAGGGGAAGTAGGAGTATCGTTATTGTCCGACATGATGATATGAGTTAACCAAAATTTTCAAGCACTAATGAAATGTCCAAAAAGAAAGAAGGAGATGAAATACAAATCTAATCGCTTATCCTAATCAAGCCTTTTGTCCTAATTTCGTCCAAGAAGGTTTGAGCAAACGCGTCGGATCTTTCGGAAGGATCGTTTGGATGGAGAAGAGGGGAGAGATATTGGTTCTGGCGAATGGGGTGAAAAACGAGACATTTGAGGATCTACAGGAACAAGATTGGCTGGTCTATATGGGCTATGTTTTTGCGTTTTTATGTTTTTCATGACAACCCAACGACTTGGCATATCTAGAACCAGGAATGTAAATTCGAACCCTTCTTGTGTCACTAACCAAATCCGATATGAGTCTTTAATGGCTGATTCGGGTGTAGAATAAACGTTGATAATTGTAAACCAGTCTAATCATTCCTCGATATAAACCTTTTCTCCAAACATGAGACCGGGGTGAACCAAATCCGAACTTCTGCATTGACGAATAATAAGAGGTGGAGGGAACTTCGGGAGGTACGTTTCTTCATCGATGTTGAGACTCGCATATTGGGAACTATAGATATAAAGAGTCGTATGCAGATCCAAATCGTATGTCCTTGGACTGGAAGGCGAAAAACGAAAAGGTGATATAGATTCATCGTCAGAGGGGGGTAATGACTCGGTGGGAGATGCTGGAATGGGCAAAGAGATTGATGATGTATAGTGAAATAAAAATGCAGCCATTTTTTTTTTTTTTTTGTAAGGGTTTTGATTTCGAGAGGCTGTGGTGTATTGGTTAAGTTTTTGGTAGTTTGACACTCCGCTTTGAACCAAAAATCAGAACATTTCCTTATTAGGAAGATTTTGGTGCGCGACACCGCGAGGAAGAGGAAATGGAGGAAGAAGCCTTGTCTTGTTCTAGGAGCAAATGCTCTCGCGCCATGATCACTGCTTCACTTGCACTTTGCACATTCGTGCAGGATGGTATGTATATCCTGAAGGGCACTCGACATAAGACCTGGCACCATAGGATCACCTAGCTCTAACACCTTTTCATGTGCTGAAAAGGTGATGAATAATGATGAGATAACGATGAGATGTAAGTACCTCCTATGGCATCATAAATCACCTTGAAAAAATTGAGAATGCTTTGGCAGGCACTCAGCCTAAGACCGATGCTTCCCATCACAAGTCAGTGCTTGGTTCGATTGCTAATGGTTAACTGGTCAAAAATACAAGTCATCGAATATGGAATGGACCATATGTGACTAGGTGAAGCAATGTATATTGCAAATTGTTATGGATGGGGTGGGGTAACTCCAGGAACAAAACCATGACATGGACACACGGCACTTATCATTTCGCTTTCTAATTGATCATGGCTGGATGGTTTGATCGTTGAGAGTCTTGAGAAGGGTGGGGCCATGCAATGTGAATTGTCAATGGCCCAGTATGGATATTATTTAAAGAGAGCGTACAGACTCACCGGACATAAACTGTCCGATCCACCTTATTTCCCTACAGCAACAATCCTTCTTAGATCCATAAACCAGAACTGACAGAAACTTTTGAGAGCTGCAGGCACAATTCTGACTCAAATTTCTGCATGTTTATTCAAGGAGAGCATGCCGGTTGAGAGCCAAGTTGTGAACAACAGGTCACGGTTGGTGAATAGATTTTATACCAAATGTTCACGATTATGCATAATGCAAGGCGTGACATGAATCTCGGTTTCAACAGAAACTCAGATTGTTATACAACAAGATGATACTAACACGACAGATGAAGAAGAAGTAGCATATGTGATGTGTTTTTATACTTTTTTTACGACGCACATGGGACAAAGGGATGAATCGCAAGAAAGGATGTGCATGGGTTGAACCAGACAACTGCCA
Source organism: Dictyophora rubrovolvata (assembly GCA_029959195.1). NCBI lineage: Eukaryota > Fungi > Basidiomycota > Agaricomycetes > Phallales > Phallaceae > Dictyophora > Dictyophora rubrovolvata. Next base: position 1,381,152 of record CP114127.1, on the reverse strand, counting down.
GTTGAATCATAAAGCTGTATGGACTCGGTTAAACAAGTCCAATTGGTGTTAAAGCTCTTTACAGATACTAATTTTGTTCACCAGAAGCCTGCTTCGTGGAGGGATGGCCATTCAGTACGAACAAGCTTTGGGCCATTGATAATGTAGTCATCAGTCGAGCCTGAGGTAGAAATGAGTACTATGAAAATCCATACTTATCAATCCTCTCACCTGGAGAAATGTGGATAAAAGCATACTGGTCCCCAGAGAAGAAGTAAGCCACATCGGAGTTCTCTGGATGAGGGAGGATCACGTCAACAGTTCTGAAGCCAGCTTGCTTCAGCGAGAGCCAACTACCCCAGATGTCCTTTGGACCGTTGATGATATAGTCATCAGTTGTGCCTAAGCTTAAGGTATAAGCGTCTTTGAAAGAGAAAATGCAAAAGAACAAACAAACCAGGTTGATAGTGGATGAGCACATACTGTGTCCCACTGAAGAAGTATGCCTGATGGTCATCGGCTGGACTGGTTAACACGGCGTCAACTATATCGAACCCACTCTTGTAAAGAGATAGCCACTCTGTTGAGATGCTCTTAGGGCCATTAATTCCCTTGCACACCTGCAAGGGTTCTAGAATGGCTTTTGGATGCTAAAAAGTTATGAAACGAACAAATTATGTAATTTATTATGTAAAAAATACAATGTTAATTATCAATCATTCTTATGCCCTTTTTGTCCCTCTTATGTACATCTACATCTCTAAAGTTTTTACCAAGTTCACACTGGTCACATTAAACAAATCAGTATAAAAATTAATCACAATTCTAACATTTTTTTTCTCTGAACTGTTAACTCATGTTTTGATTTTCCTTCCATTGACTGGCTTTTCGTGAGCAGATAAACAGTGGGCAAACAAGAATAAGTGTAGCTGCCTGCATCGTCAGTCGTAATGTTCGTCGTTGACACCTTAAAATCATTTTAGACAATGTTTATCCCCTACATGTCTTGTTGTTGTGTGTAATTCCTCATGCAAAGACGATATGGGAATGTTATACAAACACAAAAATCTCCTTCACTCATATTTTCCAAATGCTGTAATCACTCTTTTGCAAACTATTGTTCTAGACATCTCTGTATTCGGCCAGCAGTAGATGTCCATATCAGAATCTGGCCATTTCACATTAAAAAAAAATTACAAGCACTGAGAGCCACTAATCACAAAATCTTCTTTACATTGAAGTCGCATGAAGAAAAATACTTCGTGAATATTGGCGAAAAAAGGTCACAGAATCTTGCGAAGTGATAGCCGTTTGGCAAGTACAAGGAATGCCTCTCGTCAAATGGACCGAGTGTGAATTTGTAATGAGCTTGTCCGAAAGACTCCTTAAACTTCGAGTTCCATCCAGGTGCAATGTCAACCTGATAGCTAGTGAGAATATCTTAATACATCAACCAAAATAGAAGAAATCTGGCATTGTGTTCTCGTCTGGTAGTACCTGTCCCACTATAATGAATTTACTGGGTGAAGTTTTGTTCCCTTTGAAAAGTGTTTTACCTCCACCTTCAACAGTTGGTGATCATATCCATCTATAACCACTGTGGTTGTATGATTCATTCAGCAAGTATCTTGGTTCAACCGAAACAAAGGTTAACAATGTCAACAGCTGTGCCACTTTATCACTCTCTACCTGATGGTCATGTAGAGTGGTGACTGTGCTCTGTTCGTCCGGTCCAAATTGATGGTCATTGACCATACTATGTTTGTCAGGCTCTACCTGTGAAACTGCTTTTCGGGACATGATTGATTTTGTTTTTTTTTTGGACGACTCATTTTATCTGTATCTCTGCGTATTTCGTACAGGCTAAACGATCTCGGCCATGGGCAGCATAATGACGTTCTCTGCTCTTTACGAGCGCTTATGTTTCTCGTGCAAGGGATCGCCGCTCTAAGGCGGCTCTAGTAATATAGTCGTCCATTGTGCCGGGATTGCTCCGGATGAGTGCGTACTTTCTGTTTGAGAAGAAGTACAAATCACCAGTTTCTTCGGGGTTGGGCAGCGCTGCATCAATACCGCCAGCGAATTGGGCTTGGGATAGCGATGGCCAGTTAGAGACAATATCGAGTGGACCATGCTCAAGGGTGTCATCTGTCGTGCCAGGGTTGATCTTGATGATGGCATAGCGGTTCCCGCAAAAGAAGTAGGCGCGACCACCTCCATCTGGGTGAAGGACACAAGAAACGTTGCTCCGTGGGACGGGGTCCACGTCATACATTTCATCAACGACACCATCACCTTCGCCAGTCATGAGGTCGTCATCACCGCTATTCACTGAGCGGGGATGACGACGCTCCAGCTCATCAGTCGTGACGCTAGGAGGATCGGTGTCACGGGATGGGTATGGCCTCGGGTCGGGGACGTCCGGAGGGAGACGACGAGGAGTAGGAAGCTCTGCAAGAGGCGGGGTGTGGCCGCCATTAACTGTGTTGTCGAAATGAGTGTTCTCCCAGATACGGATGATAGCTCCGTCCCAGTATTCACGTGCACCGCGGATGAACTCGGGGCGAATGCCTCCAGGGAAGGCAACTTCATGTTGATTCTCATAGTTGTGCCGTCCGAGGGCATAATTGACGTCGATACCGCCATATGCGAAGATCTCGTACTCGAAACGGTGCCTGGTGTCCTGAGTAAGGCGGCGCTCCCAGCGTGTCAGTCGACCCCTCTCGTTGCGATAAAAGCGGGCGGTGGACACAAATATGGAGTTAGTATTTTCTGCTACATACCGACGAAGGTTGAAAGCGGTGCGGTTGGTATAGTCACCTTCTCCAGGGTAGATGGACGGGAGAAAGCCAGTCCAGAAGATCTCCTCTGGGGCGGCGGTAGACCACCTAAGTAGACGCTCAGCGGCAGTCCCGACATTTCGGCGTGTGGTTGCGTCATCAACACGGTCGGGCCTGAACATGTCATGGGGGTCGGCGATGTTAGAGGCTTCGGCAATGTTGTGCATAACTTCCTCAGCATCGTTCGGGTTGGTGAACCAGCCAACAAGAGACGAGCAGAAGAGTTCATGACTCATGGCAACTCTGCATGCATAAATTCCAAGTCAACTTGATGTCCAACAGCTGCTCCAAGAAGTTGTTGGAGACGGATTACACTTACCAGAATGTTTGTATGCTGAGCGAATATAACGCGTATACCACTCCGAATTTATACCCTTAAAAAGCCTAATAGGAAATCGCATGCGCAAACTTCTGCCCCAATCCTATGATAATACTCGCTCTCGCCGTCTTCGCAATGCGCATTGATGATTTTCTGGCTTTTGGCTGGCTTAATACACTGGCTTTGGCTTCTCAGAATACAGGAGTACGTTGACTTCGCCCGCTAGACCGGGGCTTCAAATTAAAGTCAAACATAATTCTTTAAACGCAGTCACTCTATGTAAATGTCTTCTTCATCGTCTGTTCCTAGTCGACTCTGATTACAAATCATCTACGCATAGACACTCGTGAGCGCCTGTTGTATTTGGTATGCTCCTGCGGCCACATGCAAAGTGAAAATTGCGCGCAAGACTTGATCTAAATATCTCAAATCGGTCCAATGCTACATGAAGTACGATCTTGGTAGTAGGTAGAGCACACCGAGACGCGTTGATGCAAGTAATCCGAATGCTTACTATTTCAATCAACGTCAACGCGTCAACTTGAACGTGAACGCCCCTAGTCCAGTTCGAGAACGACATTCGACATTCCGTAATCACTACATAAACGAACCATCTCAAAATGCCCTTTTTCTTGTTGAGTTTTACCCTTCTTTTTACTATTTATATCATAGCACTTGGATTTACCTTCTTTTGTTGTTCAGGCTTCCTTTGTTCGCGTTCGACGATGTTCCTCGACTGAGACAGGATATATACGTGTAACATGCAGCATGTCAACTCGGCTTAGGCTCTTTAACATTCAACAACGATAAGCAACGCGTCAACGCAAGAACGAATCTACAGTGCTGTTTGCATAACCTGACACTAGTCGTTATCCCAGCTTCTTCATTGCCTCCTCACCTATACCACATTCGTCGATCTACTTGTTGATTAACATTGAAGATTTCTATCCCGCAAGACATAGAGGTGAACATCCACACTCGTAATCCCAAGGCCTGACTTCCGTTTCTCTAATTCTTTAGTCCTCGTTTCCAACATCCGGGAGGAATGCAGTATTTGCCTGATATGATTCCTGATCACTCTCCCAACCATTTTCAAAGGACTAATGTACCGTTAGCCCCGGACAGGGACATGCAATCTGGCACAAGGTCCTGGGACAAACCTGAGAATCCTCCACCCACGTCTGTTTACGAGTAAGACAATGCCTTGATATATATATATATATACCCAAAATCATACCTCTTTTTTCCTTCAGCACATCACGAATGTCAAACAATCAGTACCACTCAACTCAACAACTACCGTCGAACTCCCACAAAAGTGACAAAGCGTCGGTCGATCCAAAGCAAGCGGTCGTACAACAGCCAGTAGCAGTGCCGTATTCAAAGTCAAGCACGACCGAAACAAAAGAAAGACGAGTAAATCAGCCACCAGAAGATGCGTCAGCGAATGCAGCTGGTCCCAGCGATCAGGTGGCAGGTGTTAAACGGAAACGCGGAAACTCGCCAGTACGAATGGTTCAGTGGGCGCATGTACGACAGTGACGTCTCTGTGCTCCGAGTCTGCATGTAGTACCAATGGCTTAGACCACCTGTTTGGAATCAGAGCTTGGCTGACTACTTGAGTTTCATTACGAATGCTTCAAAGGAGCTTAGTCAAAGGAATGTTTATTAAATAACTTTGTTTGGAAATCATCATTCATAGTAACAATGTCGTTCTAAGTAAAAGAGCAAGAATTTAAGAAAGTTTATAAATAACTATGTGTTTGAGTGTTGTGGTAGTCTTCAAGTCGTATTCGGTTAAGACCATTTCTTCTATTCCCAATCTTAATTACGTATATAACAATTGAATGTTACTGACCGTCTGCACGAATGGGATGTTACCATCTCAGCACGAAGCGCTAATAGTCCATCCTTTGTTGACAACAAACGTGAAAAAGACATGACCAAAGCCATGGGCAGACAGCATTCAACACTGGAGTCGATAAAACGCAAGGAGTCCGAGTCTGCTTGAGGTCCGCCACAACCATTCGTGCTATCACCATGCAATCCAACCAGAATGTTACCGCAGAAGCAGTCCAGCCCACCGCTAAGTGCAGCGAAACCAAGATAGTGTCTATCCTTTAAGCTACTGAAAGATGCTTTCAGATGCGTCTCCATCCTTGAAGGAGGAATCACCAACCACCTTTTACAAAGCAAGATGACCCGCGTTTAATCATACCGCTTCCAAAGAGGAAAGGTACAAGAGGTGCGTTGCAAGTGCCACAGATTCCTATACACGCCGCAAAATAAAAAATAAAAAGTGAGAATGCTAATGCTCGAGCAGAAAAAAGGCCTTCGTTCACATACACTCAATGTTCCGATAACACCACCGCCCCGGTTAAACACAACCAGATCCCATCACCCAAGCCTACTTATCAACACGCGATATACCTGGTATCCTCGACGTCATCGTTCATCCTTCGAGAGCGACCTCCTCGACCACTCGTTAATCATCCCATGTCTCTGAGGAGTCGCGAGAACCTGAACGAAACTCTCACTGCCGCTGGAGAACCCTTAGACGGCCAATTTTTTTCAAGGTCGATCCATCGCGCTGGTTTGCACCACCTGATGAATCTTTGCGATCGATTGAAAGCTTCGAACATGCAACAGCCTTTGAGCCTGAGACTGCTTCACAACGGAGAGAGCTTTATACCAATATACCTGAAGATGCGTATCCGGGTCTGATTGTTTTGGCTGTGCTGGGACATTTCAATATGTCTCCGTTGACAGAGGAGAAGACAGCGCTCGTTCTTACTTATAAGGTTAAGGCAGGTACTTTGACTTGGCGTAGTGTAGTGAACACGTTATTATCATGACCCCCTTCGCACGTGACATCTGTGGTGATATGAGAATAAATGAAAAATGACTTGATAAGAGTCGGTCCCGAATTCAATTGACAGATTAGTAGGACGACTTACAGATAAATAAAGAGTTCCGAGCTCACTCTGTGGCGAACGATAAAACATGTCCCAAAACCAAAACCAAAACCACGACCACAACATCCCATCCGAATATAATTTATCTCCAGGCAGCGCAATCTCTTTTTATTCGCTACGGAATCCACGACCTTCACCTGATTCGACGAATGTAGTGCCTGACAGCATTTGGTTTAGTTCAAATTTCATCCTCGGGACGGGGTCTGTGATTATACAGCCATCGTCGGGGAAGATGGTGCTGATATACGATCGTAAAGGACGTTGGTGGCTGCTACCAAAGGTGTGTGATATGTAGATCGCGGAAGAGAAGCGTTCTTAGTCTGGGAATGCCATGTGTACGTGTGTTAGGGACGAAAGGACCTCGGTGAATCGATTGAGAGTGCGGTGCTAAGAGAGGCATATGAAGAGGTTTGACTAGGAATATTTGAGCATTTTCTAGAAGAATAATGGCCATTAATGTACGTGTAGACAGGCTATCGAGCTAAATTCTTACCTTTGGCGATACCAAGTCTTGCTCCGAGACCTAATCCCAGTTCCGGCACCAGTCCAAGCCCAAACGGGACAACGCCAGCGGATTCAGAACCAAGCCTTAATTGTGAACCTTTTTATATAACGACACAAGCCATGATCCCCACAGACTGGAGTATCAAGGACAACAACGAGTGGTTGGAGTACATCACTTTCTGGTACGTTCTCTATATTGAAGAAGACGCCATCCGGGATGAAGGAACCGGCGTGGAAGGGGAAGAAGGATTTGAAACGCATTTGATGGAGTTCTCAGAGGCAATTGATAAATTGTGGGGAATGCAGCAGGCGGTTGTTGTCAGTCGGGCTTGGCGACTTTGGAAGGAGACTGTGGAAATGATGCAGAGTGCAAATAGCACATCAATTTAAAAAGCGAATAGGTATTACTTACATACCTATAGATTGAATTGGATTCCGGAGAATATGTCTATCTTCTTCTATTAACGTAACTCCGAATTACCCCCATGGATTTGTAGGCACCTTTGTTTGTTTTCAAACGTTTCACTGGTCGGAACGATTCGTGGAATGACCCACGTGTACGATTCCCGGACGTCAATAGCAAACAACGTTCACATGGGGAAATGTTATCCCACTCATATTTGTTCTAAATATGAATAAAAATTCCCAAAAGATCATCAGTCACGAACTACTTACCGGTTTTACCGTCCTAGCCAAGGTGTCCCAGTGACAGCGGGTCAGGCGAAGCTGCAAATCATAAGACGCACATTTGGTCCGGAAACAGCCGCAAAAGCGTGTAACATAATTTATATACTTACTTACCATCCCTTCGTTTCTTTCTTTATTCTTCGTTCTTGCAGCATTGCGCAAACCGACACGTAGAAAGCTCCAACCCCCTTAACTTACTCAACCCAAAAACATGACGACGACCACACCACAAGCTGTTTCACCTTCTGAAGCCGAATTGCTCGTTGCTTTACGGACACTCCGGACTGAAAATCCTACACTCGGTCAAGCCAAACTACACGCCTTGCTCTTAAAAACTTATTCCACGTGGGCTGTCTCTGAAAAACGATGTCGGAGGGTTATTCACGTTAATGGACTGACTGCCGTCAAAGCAGGCGGCGACGGTGGTGCCGTGGACAGTGGTGATCCCGCTGAGACGCAAACCAGCGAGCCTGATGCCGAAGGAAAGAGAGCCAAAGTGTATCCGACGTACCGAATTTCAGAAGGTTTGGATATAACCAAGTGGACCAAGAAAGTGGAAGTCAGATATTTTGGCAAACGGAAGGGTAAAGGTCTTGTTGCGACTGAAAGAATTGACACGGGTGAAACAGTTTGGAAAGAAGGTGTTGTACTTCCATTAGTGTTTATGCAACACATCCCAAAACAACCCTTTAATAGATCCCTGGGTGTTAGCCCCAGAATGGGAAATCTACTCCTTCCAACAAGCATCTGCTTCATGCGCACACTGCTCCACTACAATAACCAAAAGCACCTTGACAGTCTCTTGTCCAGCCCAACCATGTCCAGCCCGATTCTGCAATAGACTATGTCTTCAAAAATCTCATCTCATTCATCCTCTTCTATGTCCTTCTCAGAATCCCGCATCGGTCGCGCTGATGGACTTGGCTAAACGTGCTCAGTGGATGGGGTTACACGCTCTTGCTCAACAAACGGCAAGAATATTGCTAAGCTATGAGAAAAGCGAAGAAGAATTCCCGAAAGAATGGAAAACTTTGAGAGGATTTGCCGAAATGGGGATGGAAGACAGGGTTTTGGAGAACGGGTGAAAAAAAAAGTCCAGTCCTTTTTTTGGGATCGTGTTGATCTGAGTTTCCTTTCTTTTTTCACAGACAAACCCCTTCTGCTAATGACAGACAAGCGTGGAAGAGCGCATTCAAAGCCTATTCTGCCGCGTTTAAAGCACCGCCAGACGAAAAACATCAAAAAAAGCTAGCACGACTCATTAAGAAACCTCTTCCAACGGACGTTGAAGATGAACTTTTCAAATACGAAGGATTCTTGCGAGGATTGGGCAGAATGAACTTGAGTGAGATCTTTAATTCTTTTATGCACGGCATGGACAACTTTTTTTTTTTACTAAATTGATTGATTTACGAATTTAGACTTGGAAGCGCATGGTGGATTATACGTTCTCCATTCTCACTTGAATCATTCCTGTAAACCAAATATTTCCATCCGGCATTTTGATCAACGAACAGCACTTGCGCGAATTACCGTAGTTGCCTTATCGCCTATTGAGGTGAGGGAATATCTATTCTTCGTCAGGCTACTCAATGCATAGTATTTTTGGACAAAACAGCCAGGAACGGAGTTACTCGTCAGCTACGTTAATCCAGAAGCTCCGGTGCTCCGTCGCAGAAGTGCATTGAAGGAATGGGGTTTTGGAGATTGCGATTGCGAAAGATGTGTTTCGGAGATGAAAAAGTTGAAGGAAAACGGGGAAAGCGAAACAAATGCCGAGAGTCAGAATACGGATGGGGATTCAAATTGGAATGGTACGACAGGCACTTCTCAACAACTTGTGGAGGAGGACGATCGTGGTTTGGATAAAGCCGATCTTGAGAAAGAGTTAAGAGAAGGGTTTGGACTGTGAAAATATGACCCATTCATTTTTTGGTGCTGTTTTCTGGTTGTGAGGAAAGGAGGTGTGTAATTGAATAATGAGGTGAGTATCGGTTTATTTTGAACTTTGTATCTTAGCAAGATCATTACAACTGACCTTTCTTTTAAAGTTGACTATTATTATTTGTATCTGTGGTGTCAAAAGTAGTGGATGTGAACTTGTGGTTGTCGCGCCTTTTGATCTTTCAGTTGCCATTAGTCGGTTGCTTACACTCACAAAATCGTTCGCGTAGAGGAGAGATAACGGATACAGCACATACTTGAAAGCACAACCGCTCCAAAAAATTAGACGGCAAATGAATGTCGGATAATGTGTCGCAAAAATCGAAAGGGGTTTATAATTCAAATCGGGTTTATTTACCCAACGTGAAATTAATTTTGCATTTATTTTCAATTTCACGATGTATAGAGCTTAGTTTTCTCCCCTGTGCCTTTATTTTCGGGTCCCTTCTCCAATGAATGCCCTGCAACTTCGCCTGAGTTGTGATCGGCTAAAAACTCATTCATCGGCTAATCTCTGGACGTCTTGAATCGCACAAAAAAGAGGATGGTCTGTGCGCAAGATCAGGTTCCCATATAAACTCGGGACTTCGTTCATTTTCAAGTCGGTCATGTTGCCCCACTTAGTGGTATTCGTTATATGTACAGTAGTAGTAGTCTAGTAGTAGTCTTAGTCTTAGTAGCAGCAGCAGCAGTAGATTAGTCTAGTAGCAGTGGTAATTACGCTCTTTCATGGTGTATATAGACTATGTACATATATATATGTTCAATATAATTTTTTTGAAAGCTACTCTGACTTGTGATTCAGTTTGAAAAAAAACAAAGCTAAAAAAAACAAGAGTAAGATGATTTAAGTAAAGTTTACAATGTATAAAAAACCACTGATTTAGTTTATAAACATGGCTGGCGGTTTATTGGAGCCTTGAAATGATTATAAACCAATTATAAACCCCCTCGGCGTCTGACAACCTTTTTTAGGTTTATAATGCATTATAATCCTCTAAGGATTTTTGCGACATGCGTTTGAATCCTCTAAGATTGAAAGTCAAATAATTTTAAAGATCTCGCTGTTTATTTGAGCAGGGAGTCTTGCAAATATGAATGTGTTTAGGGGGAAATATAGCGCAAAACCCTGTCGTTTACGTATTATATGAGACCAAGGTGAGTTGTGGACTAACATTTTATTCATCATGGGGCGGTGAACGCTGCAAATCGCTGGCTCGTGCTACTCTATGCAACGAGTTTAAATCATTGGAAAAAAAACCTACAAGAGAATAGTCAAAGGTTGTTTAGAGGTTATTTGGTCTTGGGAGTGATTGACGTGTTAGAATATGGATAAGATCATTGGCGTTACGCGGTCGCGTAGCTTGACTACAACAATCACTTTGTTAATCCTCGGTTCAAATCCGGGCGCGGCCTTCTCTTTTGTGTATCCAACCCTTGGACCCCCTGTCGATGTTAACCACATGCAGACCTAAATAAATGCCTCATGAATGGACATATAATACCAATACAAACAAACAAAAATAAATATCAGATGGGGGCAGCCCTGGCATTAACATGCAAAGGAGTATGTTTCGTGACAAAAGCGATGACTCGTTGCTTTTCTTTTTTTTCCCCACTATATGGTCTAACACACTGAACCATGTCACATAGAGAGAGAATTTATAAAGATGCGGGTTGAGAGAGTACTTACACCGTGAGACAATGCTTCATTACTTTCCTGATAACAAGTAGTCAGACTCAACGATGGTTCCGGCGCGACTTGCAGTAGAGGAAACCAATGTCATGAAAGTGCTTATCTGACGACACTGGAAAGAAAAAAAAACATGTAGTGAGTTCACAAACTTCTGAAGACAATCATACCATGCGCATTGAGGGAATGGGATCATCTTTCGCACACAGCTGTTTCTGCAACAAACGAACATCTACCCCATGGGCAACGGGGCGGTTTCGAATTTGAGTTGTCCAAAATGTTGATGGTATGGTCTGAATGGATGAACGTTGATTCTAGCAGCTCTCGGATTGGTCGGATTGGCGAGACTGCTATGGCCCGGTACCATAACCACTTTGTTTTTGATCATCTTGTCGAGCTTGGCACGGTATGCCTAGACGTCTCATCACATCCGATGACCCGAAGTCAGCTTGAACGTGATAGCACTCACGGCTGGTAAACAGATTTTATACCAAACGTTCACAATTATGCGAGGGGTTTCAACTTGGTTTCAACAGAAACTCAGATTATACAACCTGGTCTTTACTTGGACAATTTCTCTCTGTCCAGCACAACTTGCGTTGTAAACATAATGTAAAAAAGATGAAATATTGCGACCCGAAGATCGCCCACTCTGTACTCGTGTTGACCGCATTTACAGTATACCCGGGAGTCGACAGCCGTACGGTAGCGCGCGCGCCGCCCAAGCTACTCTGACTCGGTTCGCCCGGACCTAGTTTTATGTGGCAACATGCAATTCAATTTGTCTTGAAGGAAAAGACTATTAGCCCGGTTCTGCGCGCTTTTAATATATGCATTATGAATTCTAAATGATTTATGAAAATACAATGCGCTCTAAAAAAGAAAAGAAAAACAAAGCAAGGGAGAGTAATTAAACAGTACATTTGTTAGCTTGTTCTATAAAACAATAGTCCTCGAGATATATCGATGTAAGTGAACAACTCAATGTACTACTGCATAATTTTCAAGTGGTAGAGGAACGAGCATTCGAGCCAGGGACACGGTTACTACTATTATTGGTATTCAAAAAGGAAGCGGAAGGTGAGGAAGGAGATGTCATCCGCCTCTGTATACCACCCTGATTTGGGGGAAGAGGTTCATTAAAATTTTGAGTTTGTGACTGAGTTTGAGACTGCCCCGTCATTGCTGATCTGTCTTCAGACCGCTGCTGCCGGTGTTGCTGTCGTTGCTGCTGTCGTCCAAGCCCAAGCAGATCTGTAACACTCCAACTCCCAGCATGGTCAGAAGTTCTCAATGATATCGTTGTCGTTCTACGATCACGATCACGATCACGATCATGTCCACGTCCTGACGAGGGCGGTAAAGGTGGCGCCGGTCCATGACGAACATCTCCAAGCTGCAGAATCTCCCCACCGTCATTGTGCTCGTCCAACTCTTCATGCTCATAATACTCTTCCGATACTCCTAAGCCCGTCACGCTCGGATTACCGCCGTTACGCCTCCGTGCTACGTTACCACTGGCTGTACGACGAGCATGGAACGTGCGGCTGGCAGTGGCATTCGAAAATAAGGGAAGCAAGTATCGTTCGTCAATAGACTGGAACCATTTCGAATCACTTATTGAGATCGTACTGGCATTACGGTCCTCCTCTGTCATACCATTGCCAGGGTATTGATGTCCTCCTTCCCCACCGCCACCGACACCGTTGTGTTGCGGCGAAGGGCCCTGTCGCGCGACTGGCGAAGACATTGGTAAAACTTCAGCAATATCCGAATCATCAGAATTTGCTGAAGAGCCTGAACGTGAGAAAGAGGCTGAAAATATTCGTTCGTTCCTGTTGTCACGGCCTTGTCGTCGAGGAAGGTCGTTGTGTAGTGGGTAATGCGGGTCATTAGTAGTATCTCTGGAAGGATGGTGTTGATCAGCTTCGCTATCAGTGTATCTTCCATATAGATAATTATCATTCTCCCACTGTCGGTATGCCCTTGAAGAATGGCGCGGAGTCGTAGGTCTTCCGAAAAATGCACTTTCGGCGATATAATAATGATCATCCGGATCGCTTTCATCACCACCGGCTTCCTCTACGCCGGTACGTACACCCAGTACCTCAAGCATTCTCGCCGTAGTTCCTCCAAATAAGATAACAGTCGCGACAACAACGACTAGGACTGTCGTCCGCAACGTTTGAGCATTGGGGCCCTGAAATCCGGCAGCCAGCGCAACACCCACAGCTCCACGTAGACCCGCCCAAAACAGCATCATTTGATACGAATGCGGTAACTCATCCTGGCGCTGTCCTCGCACATGTCTGTGAAACAAGTTGATAAGCTCCGCCAGAGGAAACACAGACGCATAGCGCGTAAACACGACGCTGACCAATGTAACGATGATGAATAGAGGTTTAATATATGTTGTCAGCTTCTCGTCGTGTGGCGGGATTGTGAATATTGAGAGTCCTAGGTAGATGAAAATGAAGTTTTCGGAAAGTTGAGCGAGCATGCTGAAGATGTACCGGGTCGTGCGCTGTGTGCGTAGTGACATTGTGTGGTAGGCGTAGTGTTTTAGGGTAATGCCACAGAAGAGGAGTGAGACTATGCCGGACATTTGTAAGGCGTTGGAGAAAAAGTACGATGTGTAGGCTGTCAGAGCGACGAGACAGGATTCGAGGGAAGGGTAGAAAGATAGATGGGAATGTTTTAGAGTGAGAGAAACCATTAGACCGAAGGCGACTCCTAGTGCCATGGATGTCGAAAAGGAAAGTAGGAACAATCCGATTCCATGAATAAGTGAAGAAAGGTAAACTTCCTCTCCGTGAAATTGCGATAGTGTGTCATACATAACAATACTGACCGCATCATTAAGTATGCTTTCCCCAAAAATGACACTATAAAGCTTGGGATCGACTTTATACTGGTTGAATATGGCTAAGATCGTAACGGGGTCCGTTGCACTTAGAGTTGAGCCGAATATAAGACATTCAAGTAAGGAAAGGTCGAGTGATTCTAAGCCCAGGAAAGACCAGAGATAAACGAGGACGCCAAGGCCTACAGCTGAGATGAATGTGCCGAGGAATGCGAATGTGAGGATACTGAAAAAGTTGCGAAAGAAGTTGTCCTGTCTGAGTTCGTACCCTGAGTTGAGGATGATTGGCGGTAAGAGGAGGTTAAAGAATAGAGTGTGTTTGAATGTCTGTCAAAAACAATCAGAACCACGTTTGAAGGAAAAGGAGATTGAAACCACACAACTGACCAACATTTCTCTGATAAGAGTACCAGGTGCAAGTCGGACAATTAGCCCAACAAACATCCCAGCAAAAATAGATATGATTGTTTCATGAATCAACCGAATCTTTTTTATTTGTAGGTAATACGACGTCCATAGAGATATAATGAGAAGAACGCAAACGATGAAGAGCGACCATGACGAATAGTGTTCTTCAATCTGTCAACACGGAAAGAATCAGCCTGAGTAAATATCAATGTTGGAGAGATAAACTCTTACAGTCGGTTCTGGAATACCAGATGTGGGCGACGGAGAAGGCGAGAGAGTCGAGGAGACAGTGGCTATCGTCGACGACATTGACGACAATGTCCGAAATCGTGTAACGCAGTGACTAGCGGTTTCCTTATATAAGTGAGCGCGGCGCACCTCCCGGCGCTTGCTGCATTCATTCCGCGCTCCACGTACTCTTTCTGTCTGTTTCAAGTATCAAAGAAAAAAAGATAAACCAAGGAAAAGTCGGGTTAAAAAACTAGGGTTTTAGCAAGAGTTAACTGAAGAATAGCGCCCAATGTTAGAAAAAGTTGATTTTTCTTCTTGCGGTCCTTTCAGTGAAGTTCTTCGGGTGTCCGTTAGCTTGCCTTTAGCTGGTTGTCCTGTCTCAGATAATCCACCCCTTAGAAATCTTTCTAATGCCGAATTTAAATCAAAGAACCTTTGCTCAGGCCCCGGAGGCGCTTTAAAGTTTTGAAAACGTTATCACTACGTCAGATAGGCGGGCATGCACAGGCACGAGGCCCGGGAGGAGAAGCACAAGCAACCATACGTATACCGGCTGGACAATTCACTCATTTTTTTCTTCTTAAGGGGCAGAAGTGTATTATTATCGACAAATCAGACACCGACAGATAAAAACTCAGTATGTATATTGTTTATCATTCATAAATGCTTTGTTTGTACAGTCTCAAGAAGCACTACAAACTGGTGCGTGCTTGTGCAATTCAGCCACTAAAATTGAATGTAATTTCAAACATTATACGCGGTACCAGTTGTATGGAAACCTTCAGCGGACTCACTCCTTTGCAGCTTTCCTAATGGAGTATGGATGATGTACGTATCACAATCAGCTATGTTATCCAATATTGCTAGAAGCAGAATTTCGGGATCCAACTGCAGTGAAGTGCTCGAGGGCGAACAACTGTCAATGGGATCTATCTCCTTTGTTATCTCCCGGCTTGAGATGTGGATGCAATATACTATCCATCATTCAATTTTTTCTTCCCTTATGATGATCACATCTCATTTTTCCCTCCTCGTCGAAATTAGATGCCGGTGTTTCAATTTCAGGAAAGATGCTCCACAACACCCTGTAACTGTATACCAACGATGCACGTAGCAAATTCTTCTTTGAAAAAGCTCGGCGCTTTCTAATCCCTTGGTACAATACATATTAATAAACATGCACTTAGAGCCCTAAATCATCAACCAACGGAAACTTGACTCCTTCGGGATGCACAACCAAAATTTGTCTTTGTGTAAAGTTCTCGATGTCATACCTTCCCCAGCCGCTGTTTCCTCTGCATGAGAATGCGATTCTATTGTCATTGCGTCATCAAGGATGAATCGAAGTACTCACCCGATCCCATGTATCTCGATGTTAGGTTCCGGATGGAAAGTGCTCCCTAAATATTACATACATAAGTAGTGAAAGTCAGTTTTCTATACCGTTTTTGCTGATAATAATTTTTCAATATACCATTAATCATTACGGAACCTATGTATATTCAGTAAGTCTTTATCACAGGTTAGTATATGGGAAGTCTACCAGCACGGATCCGGGAGGCGAGCTTCAGAGCATGTATACCGTTGGTCCAGATGGCACTAGTCAAAGTGTATTCCGTCGCATTAGCAAGGTCTATAGCTTCATCAACGGTGTCGCAAATCGTAATGCCGAAAACTACAGTATGCACCACGTGAAGAACTATTAAGCTTTGTCGAGAAACGTAAACTCACCTGGACCAAAAGTCTCATGCGTCCATGCCTGCATTTCTGGAGTATAGCCGAGGACTATATGAGGTTGAACATAAGGTCCATCGTGGGTCAGATCCCCTAGCAGAATTTCAGCCCCTTTCTCCTTAGCGTCTTTCAAAAGTCCAATGATTCGTTCTGCTGAAGCAGTGTTGTACACTCCAGCTATGTTAGCGTCAGTTCCGTTGGGACCTGCTTTGAGTTTCTCTGCTAATGTCTTGAGCTCGGAAATCAATTCGTCAGCTACCCCACTTTGGACAATTACTCTTTCCGATGACATGCAAATCTATTTCAAAAAGAATTAATTATTACCGGTCTTCGGTCATACTAACTTGAAATTTCAACCGACCTGCCCTGAATTGAGCATTGCTCCCGAAATTATACTCCTAGCCGCAAGCTTGACATTTGCATCATTCAAAACCTGCTTCGACTCAACAATTCAAAGAAGTATTGCTTTTAGGGGAAACATACCACCGAAGCCGCCTTGCCTCCTAACTCCATGACTACAGGCTTCAAGTTCTTACCGGCTTCTCTAGCTACAATGCGCCCGACTCGATCTCCGCCTGTGAACTAATAGACCGATATCCCCAATTCGACTCTCAATCAGCGAAAAGTTTCCTTATCGATAGTTCTCCCTCACATTTATATGTTTAATAGCTGGGTTGGCAATTATTTCAGGGACAAGCTCTGGATTTCTTTCGGGAGCGATATGAATAAGATTAACGACACCGTTGGGAAGTCCAGCCTGCCAGTGTAGTTATTTAGCCATCTCGCCTTTAAAGGGAGAGATGAATACAACCTCGTGCAGCGCTGGAAAAGGTTTCGGCTCAATGACAGGATTGAACTTTAACGAAAATTACCGACTGACCATCTACAAACAGCTCATGCGTCCTTGGACAGACCTCAGATGAACGCATTATAACGGTGTTTCCGCATATGAGCGGCATAGCAACGGCTCTTGCAGCTAAATTCACAGGTGAATTCCACGGTACAATAGCTAGAACCTGAAAAAAATTCAACTTTCTCTTGTAAAGATTAACAGACTACAGACGGACCACGCCGTACGCCCTTCTTTGAATAATAACCTGAGCCCCGGGGACTCGCCCCGAAGGGAACGTCTCACCAAAAATTCTTGCAGCTTGTGCGGCAACTATCTCGTCACTTCATTATGAGCCGTTGTAGCAAAACCATATCATGGATCAAAATCTCCTTACCTTCTCTCAATTGATTTGCAGCAACATGAGCTTCTATTGCGCCTCCATAAGAAACCGAGCCAATTTCCGAAGGAACAGAATCCGAAAACGCCTGAATATATTTCTCCGACTCAAGCAGATCCGCTGCCTTGTTCAGTATCCTACGTTTCTCCGAAGCCAGAGTTTCTTCCCATGCTGGAAAAGCTGCACTGGCAGCCTCGATGGCCCGTTGTAGATCGCTTGAAGATGCGGATTCTGCCACGCCAACATGCTCGCCAGTGCCTGGGTGAAATGTGCAGAAGGTCTCTCCAGTGCTGGATCGACGTTTTTCTCCGTTAATTATTAACTGGACGTGTACAGGAGCCATGCGCTGAAATGTTTGATTCGAGCGGTGAGGAATTTGTAGGAAAGAAAGAGCGCTAGGCTATACCTCAAATAAGACGGATAGGGGAAAGCATCCTTTTGTATAAGCCACAATGGACTATTGGCTTGACAGGATTTGGCTCTAGTTCCTGAATAAATCGCGATTGGCTAGGATTCTGATGAAGGGATTTATTTGAGATTTATTTGATTGCCGTGGTCTCCGCAGGTTCTTGATATAGATCTCCTAAACAATTATCCAGCGCAGGATTCACTTCAGGGAACTTCGATTTGATTTCGAGGGGCATTTTCAAATAGGTACTAGGTAACACATTGATTCAGTTCTGATCAAATACATCAGTGTTTACAGGAAGGAGGGAAAGTTCAGTTACCGAAAGTAGATGATATGTGTAAATCAGGTCTATCTGAATCCACGTGGAATCAGGCTGAAACCCGGGTCGGAGTATACTACATTGGAACTAATATAAAATATGTTCTACTCGAAAATGAGCCTGAAACATCTGTCCCGTTTGGGAGGCGTTGAGACCTTTAAAAGTAGATGATATACATACGCATGTTTTAAACGAATCATGTAAATCTTTAGAAAGTAAGCCTCTGAATGCATACAACATATTATGATATCTATTACTAACAATTGTCCTAGATATTAGTTCATGGAAGGTGTTTCACCGTCATGATTTGGTATACGAGTGACTTTTGATTCCCATCCGTGGTATAATCTTTTCCTGAGAATCTTCCAAATTTCACACCAAACGATAAAAACAATCGACATGCCCATTGCGATGCTAATTTCCCATCCAATGGCACTCTGGTAAAAGACCGCAGTATTTAAACCAGGAACATAAACGGTTATCCATTGATTTAGAAAATCCGACCTAGTAACAACTACCACTTATAACAGCGCAGAAAAGGAGCCGATTAGCCCATAGATTTTTATGGAACGGTTTTCTAGGCGTCGATGAAAACATTGAGCGATCGACTTGTAGGGGGTAAAGTGAGAAACTAGGCCCTATAGGCGTCACATGAGTTTTACCTACAGGATTTCAACTCGAGAGAGAAGAATAGGACTTCGAAAAGGAGGGTGACGAATGTTGTTGAACGACCTTTAAAAACCTTACGACACATTGGAATAGTCTCGGTTACGCCTCAGTTTCCATCATTCGCGCTATAAACGACTGACGAACTGCAAATGATGATGCATTCTCAAATCTAGTTGTCCAGGATATAAAAAAAGCGTACGTCGACTAGGCATGTTGCACCCATAACGATCCCATAGGCAAAACAATCAAAGACTAAAGGCCACGTAAAAACTCCTACTTTGGTTGAATGTGGGGGTCTTCCTAAAGTTAAAGTGTCTGTCTTATCGCTGCAGATATCGGTCACGCCGCCAAGATTTCCTAAACCACCTATTATAGTCTCCTGACGACCACATGCTCTGAGGCCATTTTTCTTGTACCGACAGCCATGGAAAGAGTTGGCACAGCGATAAAAGATTGATAGTTGGGACTGTGGCTATGGCATATAGGATGACTTCATTATTTAATCGAAATCGTGCCACGGCAAAGACAATAATGGCGCAGAATAATAACACGTAGGCTAGTTTAGATAGCTTGATTTGAAGTGGCGTTCCCTTACGAAGACCCCTAAACAAAATACATACATAAGCAAGTTGACATGTTTCATATTGAAAATGCATACAGAGGACTCATCAATTCTTCATAAACTCGTTTCCACAAAAGAAGGTGAGCTCTCTCGTCATGACGTCCCGTTTTCTTTCTTTCATTTATGATTTTTGCAATATGTCCAGTCTAGGCCAAAATGAGTTTCGATTATATGACAGGTTGGATCGGTACCTGCGTATTCTCGTACCGATGGTTATTCCTGTTTCTCGGCCTTTGGTGACAACAACAGTGGAAGAGTAGCATACATTTGTCCTGTCGCCAGTCGGCATGTTTTCACCCTCCCCCTCGAATAGCTCTGTGGTCTTTACCACTGGCACAGATTCTCCTGTCAGATTTTGCTCGGAAATTCGACACCGAGAGGAGTCGTAACTGGATAACATAGAGGGAAAAATTACTTATGACAAGGTTCCAAGCCTATGATCATCTCTTAGACTTGCATCGCAGGGAACGACGTCACCTGTCCTAACCACAACATCTCCTACGGGATGAGATCAATAAGCAAGAAGCGCATGGAGTAGCTGTAGAAAGAAAAACAACGCACCGGGAGCGACGTCTTTCGCAAGGATATGTTTGTTCTCACCATCTCGTATGACATGAGCTATCGGAGACGATAATTGTCGTAAAGACTTAATGGTTCTGTCTGCCCGATGTTCTTAATAAAATCCGACGCTGTGTATGGCATTTCAATATTAATTCACAGGTGGACAAGAAAAACGAAGAAGTCACGTTGTGTTGAACACGGCCACAGCGCCACCTTCAATGAAGTCGCGTACACCAAAGCTAAGAGTCATTGCGACCAATAGAATATCGGTTGACGCATTAGCTGAAAACGATCTGAGTGTTGAATGGATGTGAACGAACCAACAATACGACATACCAAATTGCTAATATGGAACGCTGACAAGCGTTTTTCCCTCTTCGGGAGGTTTTGCCCCAACTGCGCTAGTCTTCTCGCCGCTTGGTTATTTGGTATACTGTTCTCTCCCGATGAGCCCAAGTCCTGAACTACATTCTCTGCAGAACGAATGTGGCCTATCTCAGAAACAGCAAGAAAGTTAGGATCCCGAGATGCGGAACTGTTGTGGTGTCTACCCGCTCTCCCAAAGCTACGGTCATCAAGTGGGACGTTTTTGGTATTACAAATGAGCTTTGCTCATATATATTGTTCTTCTTTTAAATGCCATAGAAAGGTATTCTCCAAAGACGGGTCGGGTCTTCAAGTTCGTAGCGTGAGAGCTCTTTGGGCACTCGTACGACGTATAACCGCTTTGATTCCGCCGTGTTTTGGGTCAAAAGGATCGGCCAAAGCAGGGTCTAGAGATGTAAACCGTCCTTGTTTAAGATGAAAAGGGTAACCGGCTGTTTGGTGGGGTTCGGCAAGCTTTCAAGGATCTCAAGTCTCGCCTTCTCGCTGTCTCGCTTTTTGCATTCAGAACATGAGAAAGATTAAAAGCTCCAGACATTATTTTCAAGGAAAAACCAGTGTTTAAATTACTGGCGTCCCGTGTTGACTCAGCAGTTAATGAAGTCCATTACGTAAAAGCACCTGAACGTCAACGTCAAACGCGTAACATCCCTTGACATTCCTCTATGAAACAAAGCCGGAACAAAAAATACACATAGCATTTGAAAAAAGAAAAGAAAAGAAGGAAACAGACGGATCGTTTATACGACCCCGTCTCATACCATTCACGCTTTCCCTTCGTCCTCACCGCCATCTTCGTCGTCGTCGTCATCGTCGCCCTGGTGTTCTGCATCCTCATCTTCAGCATCCTCATCGTCGTCAACATTCTCATGAATTTGTGTCGAAATAGCATAACTGTCTTCGTGCTTCTCATCATCATCGTTAACGGCTGATCCGGTTAGCCGTTGTTGGTGGGGAGGAGCCTGGTACATCGCCCGGGATTCATATGCTGCCGGGGCAGGATTGTTCACCGAAGAACTTCTTTCTCTGGTGGTTTGATTGCCATTAGAAGGTGTGCTCTGGACGTTTCGTGTCAGTAGGTACAGGGATGTCGAAGTCTGGATTGAGATGAACCTGTTGCACATTGGCACCTGTTGGGATGTTCGCGTTGACCCCTGAGGATCTGATAACGTCCAGTTCGAGTAAAGCACGCTGTTTAGCTTGACGCTCTTCCTCCCAAAGTTTCCGCATTTCCTCTAATTGTAATTGAAGATCAGCCATAGCCTTGCGTGTACAGCGAATAAAACTTAGTCAAGATAAAATGCAACAGAGAGACAATAGTTCACCTGATCCATGAGCAGCTTCTCTAACGTCCATTTTTCAATATTCCTTGCTTCATTTTCCTTTAGGTGATGAATATAAGTAACCGCACGATGAAGTATGGCACTCTGTGGCGAATGAAACGAGGGTTATAACGACGGAGATGATATATATTGATACGGAGACACACTTGCCTTTGCTCGGTCAGTGCCAGCGAATGGGACGACCCTCGCCAGCTCATTGATACCGTGGTTAATATTTCCACGTCTTCTTCGTTCGACTTCTTTCTGTCAAGGGGTTCAGAATAAGAAACGGCGTAAATGAATAATCAAGTAATCACAGGGACTAATTGTGACTCACGTGATTATCTTTTCTTTGCCTTGACCAGTCTTCCGCATCCAATTCTTCTCCATCTTCGCCTACCCTGCCTCGTTTACGTTTCATACCTTTGGATGGCTGGCAAAAGTTTGATGGATAAGTGAACAAGTAGCGCGCACTATTATGACGGACTCACAGTGGTGGGTGACGGCGGTGTGGCGGGCAATGGTGGCGGTTGTACTGGAGGTTGTATGTTGGGTAAAGTAGAAGGACCAGCAGTAGGTTGTCTACCGTTAGTGTGCTGTGAGCATAATTGACTTTGAAAGGGCGCGGGCGAACGCACGTTGCATTAGAATTAGATCTCCTCTTCGCAGCAGCAGCATTCTCCTGAGATAACATTACAAACAGATCGATAACGTTTTATAAACGGCGGAAAACCCACTTGCAATAAGGGAATTTGCTTAAGTAACTGCAGAAGCTCCTTAGGACTAAAATTGCGAACATCGAGTTGCCCTAACCTCGGGTCAACATTTGGTGGTAAGATACCAGGAAGATTAAGCTTTGCGGGTTCATTAAGGCCGGATAATTTGGGATCCAAGTTGGGATCCTGCATTACTGAAAGTCCTTGAACGGGACCTTGGGAAGTTGACATAGAAGCACCAGGGTTGAGCATGGGGTTCAAGTTGAGATTCTGATTAGCTGCTTGAGTATGAGAGTGAAGGTGGTGCGATTGTGGATGCTGGTGCGATTGAATATCGGATTGCGGCGGCTGGCTTTGCAGCTGAACGTCCGACATACTTTGGGGAGGAAATTGTGTCATCCAGAAGAAAGAAAGTGAAAGTCGTTATTTATGGCAGATAATGTGAATGTGAGGGTCCTTGGACCTTGATTTGCGCTGGTGGGGGTAACGTGACAAGGCGCGGGGGTCTTGTAGACACGTGATCCTTTTAAGTAGTCGGTAACCCTCACCGTCTTTATCCGAAGCGCCGCTTGAAAATAGCGCATAGGCCAGTTGCCATGTTTGGAAGGTGTCGTAAGGGGGATGCACGTGCTCTTGATCACCTGACCGTGTGGAGTTGTTCCGGCTGAGGACCGGCTCGGCCACGTCAATGTTGCCAATGCCATCGAACTCGCTGTTCACGTTGGTTGGCGCTGTGTTTTTCCAATGATAAGGACTATCCCATGTGGGTGTGGAATTCTTTCCTCTCATCGGAGAATATACAGGCTTCTAATCCCACTGGTGTTCAGATTCCGACGTGCCAGATTTTTGAGTTGAGAAGGATACTCACGAAGGACTTCCATACTCAACTTTCCTCCTCCGAGACACATTATCCCAAAATCTCTGCTTCAAGACAAGGTGTCTGAACAAGTTTGCCCCCTCAGCTGCGTTGTCTTCGTGGGAGAGGTTGTTGATCATCCTTCAGCTATACATACGTGTATAAAGGGACTATTGTCTGTTGACAACGTAGGGATCTGGAAACTATCAGAATCGAGCATAGGTCCTGAACTGCTCTCAATGATACTGATTGTTGATGCTGCATATGATTAACGGCATGCGGCATGTCTCAGATCAGTGTACAGCGTCGCCTTCTGAAAGTAACTCTTTATAACAGCTGTGCGCCTTCTGGAAGATTTCGCAGCGGCTGGCACTTAGTTATATTTGGATATGCGGTCTAAATCAATTCTGGCGTATCCTTGATCCAATCCGAAACAACAGCGCATTCACACGGAGAATCTAAGGGTTGGAAATCCAATTTTACTGACGTCAAAAATAGGTATCGCTGCGGTCTTAGTACCTCAATGGCAAATCGCAGAGACTATCCTTTAATAGGACCTAAATATCTAGTTTTTAGTACGTTGTAATTGGAATTTAGTCTCAATGTGAGTTACTAACACAAACACAGCGCTCAGTTCCATCACCTTTTATTCGTCACCTTCTATCAATTTGCGATTTTTGCGGTTGGAGTGATACACCACAGCCATCGCCGTCATAACTCAACTCACATCAAAAAAGTTGCCTTCATCATGTTGATGATTTGGCGTCGAACTTGTATTTCATTGGATGAATAGCCATGCGGCGGCTGTTCTAAAACTTAAATAAAAAGGCAACCTTCCAGTCTTTCAGATTTTCCCAACACTCTTACTTTACTTTCCCCCCTTCTAATCTATTCACTGTGAGTATTATCCCTCTCCATTCCTTCATCCTTTTGTTATTTGTTACTATGAATCTAGTCTGACGAACTTTAGTTTTAGTTTTCTTTCTTCAACAACTCCCCTTTTTTCAATTTTTTTGCTTTCCATATTTGATTTTTTGACAAAATATGTTCTTGAATCCCTCTTTAATTTCGGTTGCACTTGCACTCTTTGCTGCCGCAGGACCCATTCCGCATACCCCACATACATCAGTCCCACGAGGCGCTAGCGTATCTGCTCCTGGGGTACACTGTGCTGTTAAGACTGCAAATGGACAGTTCAGTATGGAGGGTACCATTGCTCACGTGAACCTGACAATGAAGTAAAAAGTTCCTTTCATAAAAAATTGAACAAGCTTACTGAATCGCTTTGTTAGCAAATACCGTCAGAGCCTCCTCAACCTCAAGAATAATAAAGGCGAGGAGGCTTTTGACGAGGTAGGTCTCCAAATTTTAAAAGTGATCCTCAATTAATCCTCTTTGCCAACAAGGGTGTCGTGATTCCGCCCATGCGACATGTCCATCATCCCATGTCGCACAACAAACGACAATCTGAATCTCTCACTGATCAAGAGGGTGACTTGGAATGGACGGGAATTGTTTCCGTCGGTACACCAGCACAGAATTTCGTAATTGACTTCGACAGTAAGAACTGCTGCTCATTCCAAGGTTTCTGTCTAATGTTTAACATTCGTAATAACAGCTGGTTCATCCGATTTCTGGGTTCCTTTGACGGGTTGTCAGACCTGTCAAGGGAAGGACCTTTTTGATCCCACGAAATCCACCACAATCAGTGCATTGAACGGAAATTTCTCTATTAGTTATGGAGATGGCTCAACGGCCTCCGGTTTTCCTTTCCAGGACAATGGTAAGTTCTACGTGTCATGTAATTTGAAACAAAAAACTAAAACTGCCATCGCAAACAATAGTAAGCCTAGGTGGAATAAACGTGACAAACCAAATCTTTGCTGGGGCAAACAATATCAGTGGGAACTTGATTCAGTCCCCTGGAGACGGGTAAGTGTTATTCTATGTTCCTTCCTTAAAAGGGTGCTTATTATCATGCCTGAACCTATTAGTCTTATGGGATTGGCCTTCCCGGCTATATCACAATTGGGTGTTAACAATACCATCTTCACTTCCTTCGCTCAGGGTGTAATCCCTGCCCCTCAATTCTCCTTCAAATTAGCAGAGAATGGATCGTCTTTATTCATTGGTGGTCAAGATACCTCTCTTTTCACCGGCTCGACGGAGTTCCACCCACTTTCTAGTGCAATGGGCTTCTGGCAGATCGGCAACTGTACCGCCAAAGTTTCTGGTGCACCCGCGGTTTCCGGCTTTGATACCGTCATTGACAGGTAATGTTTCATTATTGTCCATAATTTCAATCACTTACGCCACCGCCCATAGTGGAACTACATTGATCGTCGGTCCCACTCAGGCTGTTACGTCCTTTTATGCTCAGATTCCAGGTGCTCAACTGGCTGATCAGCAAGGCGGCGTCTTCGCTGTACCCTGTTCATCGAACATCCCGGCTGTTGCCTTCAACTGGGGTGGCAAAGACTGGACTCTGAACCCCAACGAGTACGTCTAGTATCTGGTTCTATTCCCGAATATACTCTAATCCTTCGCCTTGCGAAGCTTCAACCTCGGCCCCATTCAACAAGGCTCCAACATGTGCGCTCTTGCCATAGTCGGTCAAGACATTGGTCTCGGTAACGCGTGGATCCTTGGAGACGTGTACGCTCTCGGTCTTTCCTTTGATATTAACAGTACCTAATATACCTCGTGTTTTTCAGTTTCCTCAAGGCTGTTTACTCAACCTTTGACTTTGGTCAACTTGCTGTCGGCTTTTCCCAACTTGCTCAAGGTGCACCTACAAGCTCTGGATCCGGTTCTTCCCCTCAAACTGGAGCTCCATCAAACGGCTCGTCGTCATCTTCAGGCTCAGATGCCCCATGTCCCTGTAGCTGCGCCGCAAGCGCGACAGCATGAGTTCTTCTGCAGTAAAAACTGTCTTCATTTGCAATGTGTCCTGTAGTACTCAATAAACGAAGCATTTAAATGTCATATGTATATGGCCGACCTTGAGCTCTCGGGCGTGAATATACTTTAAGATATTGTGACATACATGGGACCACTTGAACAGTGTATATGGAAATAAGTAAAGGTTGATAATATGGACGATTAATGTCGTGCAAAAAAAGGTTCTGGCCATCGTTTCGTTGAATATAAGTACAACGAGCCCAAGCAAATATATTGAGTATGAACTGATCTGGGTTGCTAATTGTTGACTTAAAACCACAATGACTATGGACAAAGAAAGAACCATTTTGAAGCGTCTTTCTCCAAATGGTTCGATCTGTTCCTCAATTATCGTGGCCCTTTGGCTATTTCAACAACCCTAGTGAAAAGGCACGAATCATGTTATTGTGTCCCATTCAACCTTATACAGCGACGGTAGTCATTCCGGATCTGATAGTGTTCAACTGAGGAGCCGAATACATGATGAAAAGCAAATGATCGTCAACCTATAATAACAAGTAAGCAACATCAGTCTAGAGTACGTCTTTCAGGTGAAAAACATACGTCGACTTGTCATTCCTAGTCCCAGATTATATGTTACATATTATTGTAACGGAATAGATAAACACCATGATGGAGATGGGTTTGTCTTGCAGTCTCTTCGTTCCGGGTTGACTGCATAAACCAAACTAGCGACAAACACGTACCACAAGTGGTTGGAGTATTAGGCCGATACTTGCTTAACAATCGGGTTGTGTTGCCACTGGTGGATAATGCAAGAAGCGCACACATTCTGCTCGGATGTTGCGACCACAGCTGCCATCCCGGCAGTCTCAACAGTCTCAGTCGGCCGGTTCCTGAGGCCACGCAATTCTTCAAAGAGAGATAGGTAACTAATTCCTCGTTCCGCAAGAAGACAGGTCATCGTAGGAAATCTAACATGCCATGAGGCTCTTCTGTACCTGATACATGGGAGGACATTGACGTACCAGATCTAACTAGATAGCTGCTTTTAACCGTTTCGCCTAATAACACCACATAATCTGCATCGCCCAACACAGCATTGGCAACGTTTCTAACTTAAGCACGTGTGAGATGAGGATTGTTCGCTATCGACTACGGAATCGTTGAATATTGCCGATAAACATTCACTCAGAGCAGAGAAAACATTACCTCTAACATTTGCGCGGCACAAATGACATTCGAGATTAACATCTTCTCAGAGACAAAAACTTGACTGGTTGGCATCACCAACTGCTAAATCTCGTTGATGTTTTGCAATCCTTCGTTTTCAATCCTGGAGGTGATCTTGATATTTACACCTTCTGGACCAAGAACAGTACGTGTATCATAGACGTCTTGAGAGCTCTGGATAAAGGAGACGAGAATCATATCTACATTGATGCGAACACTGAACCGAAGATCCCTCTTACCCGTTACTGACAAAGCAGGAAGGTCGGCTAGCGTTTTTGGAAGATTGTCCCCTTGTTGGATGGATTGACCCCCGTCGTTAAAAGCCCAAGCGCGGACGCTCGATTTGCCAATAGCAAGGATGAGTAAGGAGTAAGAACACAATGTCATCCCCGATGCATATTCGTTTTCAAGGTGCCATAACCTTTAGCAGATCTGCCTATTGAGTAGGTAACGCCGATAAATGGACATATATAGTCGATGTAGTCGACTCATGGTATGCGATTGTGAACGCCCTTTGGCTAATCTTTATCTTCAATGAGAATGAAAAAGAATGAAAGGATGGAAATGTAGTTCGTACATTCTGGCTGTCTTTCATTGACCCCGTGTGGGTCTCCGGGTCTTCTCGGTAGAGCGGTAAGAGAGTCTGTAAGAACCTGCTGTTGGACAGCAAGTACAAGTACCCAGGACGATAGCTACGGGATGGATAGTGACCAGGTATGCAGTCAGGGTAAGCATCTACCCTTCTCGATCATCGACTAGGAAAACGTACAGTCGGAGTATGGTCAATGATAGACTGGTGAAACCGATGTAAACCATGAGAGAGATCCACGTGAACTAGAAATAGAAAGGGCTCGATGGAAATACGGTCTTTCGGAAGTCAGATTACCTACATTGACACCTGTATCCATGACTCGCTCCGATCCTCGACGTTCAACTTCTGTTGGGTGTTGGTTGGGTATTGACCTTTATTTAAATGTAAATAAAAGCACAAGTAAGAAATCATTTCCTTTCTGGAACTAAAAAAATACTGACTGTTCAGATGATGTCTGTCCAACAGGGGATGATATAGGATTGTCAAGACAGTCTGGACCAACGCTTGGCTTCTGGGTTCAGGACGGCGCGCTAAGCTCGGCAGCTCGGCTGGTTTCGTTCAATATTTATTTTTTAGCGGTCTTATGGGTCGAGTTACTGTCCGAAAGCCGAAAAAAATGCCCCGACATTCTACTAATTGACAACTTTGCTTGCTGGAAATCACCCTCTGAGACAGGTGCAATGGGGAAAATAGAGAAATATCAAACGTCCCACATAATCTTTTACAAAACGGTATAATGGCCCGAGAGAATCGCTAGTTTGGGATTTTATCTTCAAATTTCTGTCATGACTACCAAAACTAAATTCACTATCTCAGAATTCCTGCTACGCTTGTTTGGAAGCATCCGATTTTATAACATAATCCACTTCGTCTCTATAAGATTCGGACATATAAATGACACTAACACTAACAAAATTAAAAAGGCACGGCACCGACCTCACGCTTCGAAGGAAATCATCATTGGAATAAGTGGGCTTCCATCCCAATGCACGGATACGTTCCCCACGACAACGAGAATTGCTTCCCAGATAATATGACTAAATACAACAGCATCAGGGAGACTAAGCGAAGGGAAATTAACAAAATAATGCTTACTCCTTTCAAGTATTTTTTTATATCTTCATCACTGAGTATCGTAGGCTCGGGTTGGCCAATGTTATATTTGGTGGACAACCTTTCCGAAACAACACGAGCAGCGTCTAGGCCTCGGTATTCTATACGAATCCGGTGGTTAGCAATAAAGGAAGTACGTCCCGTCCATGTTGATTGCTTTACCTCCAGATTCTGTTAATGAGATAATCAGCATCATCCCAACTGAGCTTAGGAAACCGACCTCCGTAGTAATAACCTTCCCAACCTGTCGCCGTCTTTCCCTCAAGAGCTTTCTCAAATACCAAAGCGATGACTTCTCCGACTTAAAAAAAGTCCATCGTTCAAAGGGGGATGAACGAAAAAGTAAATTTAACTCATACTTTCTTTAATGTGGATATTGGGCCAAAGATTCAGGCCCTTGCCTACCACACCTCCTTGTCCACGTGCAACACCTACCCGAATGAGTTCAGGCATTTGCATCGAGATATCATTGGCAACCCCCTTTGCGACAAATAAATTATCGGCGATGCCATAGATTGTGGATGGGAGGACTATGTGGGTCTTAGTTTTAGAACCAGGTTCGGAAGAGGCGTTTAGGACCATCAATTCCACGTTGCGGTGGTATGCCGTAGGGGGAAGTGAATTGATATGATCAGGATCTAGATCCGAATAAATCTCTTCGGTAGCTAGATGATATAATGATATGATTAGGGAAGTTATTTGCGCGTCATCATAAAACTTACCATATTCTCCACGAGCTTCATCAATCAAAACACCAGTACCGCTCTGATTACCCAAAGCTTTATCAGACAAAATCAAACAACACTCGTTAGAAATGTAATTTTTACCACGTGAATATATATCGTTTCTTTTCCTTCAGCACTTCTCTTTCGCATGCCTTCTAGTAGCGCTTCACAGCTAGCAACATGATCCGATGAGTCCGCAGTATGAATGACAACATCTGCTTTTCTGGCTTCCTCGATCAAGAGATCTTTATCATTCAGAGTACCAAGAACAGGTCTAACGCCTAAAGACTCCACAATAGGTGCTTTAGCTGCACTTCTAAGCAGAGCAGAGTAGGAATGATCTTTGGTTGTGGGAGATGCGAGGAGCTGAGAAAGAGTTTCGCCGCCGATGTAGCCCGTTACACTAAAAAAGAAGATATTGATTCAAACTCTGATTTTCTGACGTCGTTGTTCGACGCACCCCGTAATAAATACAGCTTTAGACATTGTTGATAGTTAACTTGGTTCAGCATTCAAAACCGTCGGTGTGAGAATACCGCATATATATTGCTGCGCTCCATCGCGAGATAATGATGTCATCCCGCTGGATAATGGTGCCAGTCTTAGCCAGAATCTGCTGGGTAAATCATATATCAATGCTAGTGGATAACGTTGGGTATAAAAGTATTTTCTTAGTAAAAGCTTTCTCGAGTTTGATTTGAATTTGAAGCAAGAATACAAGACTCGGAGTGATGTAACTCCGTTGCGTCTGTTTACATTTAACCGAGTTGACCGAGCGCGTGCCAACGCAGATAGCCTTAAACTTGAGTACTTGAGTCTTATCAGTGAAATCAGCCTCGACCACTTTTATGAGGCCGCTCTGTTATCGATGATTTCAATCTGCTCTGCCAGACATTCTTTTGTCCGTAATCAGAATGTCAGTTGACTTTTCAATTGTTCCCGTCTTAGAACGAGTCAGAGTCGGAAAGCTCAGAGTACGGTCACAATTAATATAGTTGTGTGGTTTCAGGAAGTTATAAATCTGAATTCGCATTATTAAAGCTGTGTACATATAACGCGATTTGAATGGTTGACTCACGTCATTCAATTGCCAGTGAAAACTGTGACAATTGATGATTGCCGGTGAGAGTTGGGTGAAAATAGCCTAATGGTAGCTTTGTTCTCTAGTAAACCTCAGGCTTCCTTCCTCTCGATTTCATCCGCGAAGTTTGTATGCCTTCTGCAATGCAAACTCAATTTAAATAACGCCATTTGAGAGTACATGGCCGTGACGAAATAACAATACAATGTTATCGGCACGACGGGAGTGATACAAGGTTCGAACTTTTTGAGTTTGACCGGCTGGGGTTATGACAGTGAGATGCGTGGCATAAATATGGACCACTGTGGACTTGAGCTTGAACCTTGGCTTGTCTACATACCACCTTGACTTTAGCTATCTGCTATCATGTCAATCGCGCATTCTCTTCTTACCATTCCTTTTGAAGTTCTGGAACACATTGCTCACTATGTTGGGACAAATCAGTTATCAGGACCTCCGACGGACCTTGTATCCTTGTCAGTCGGTTGCAAGGAATTGCACAATTCTCTGGCGCTCTCCCGCAACCCAACCCTTTATGCAGCCATCTTTTCATACAAATTCGATACCACCGCAATTAGACGAAGATTAGATCCCGAACATGTCACCACCACCGCTCTTTCCTTAGAACTGAGCCGAAGATTCACTGCCTTGCAGCGGTTGCGACACGGTGATGGCAGTCAACTCGTTTTGTCGGACTCTTCATATCAGGAGAATGATCTATGGCAAGCTATTTTGATGATGTTAGAGGTATGGTCTCTTTGCCAAATATCAGTGCTGCTGCATGTTGAGCCATCAATTGGGTTAGAACGATGGCAAGAACGCCACGCAACTCAAAGAGTGGGGGAGAATATCTGAATGGTTGAAGGATTTCTTCTTGGAATATTCTGGTGCCTCGCGTATCACATACGACAGTGACTATAATAGCTGGCCAAGGAGCACGTTTCAAAACTGTCTAGCTTTGTGGCTGTTATATCTTTGCGGTAAGTCACACCCACTGTAGCAAGACGTACTTCCTGACTTCGTAATCAGATAACGGTGGGATTGTTAACTCTTCGTCGTATGTAGATATCTACCGAGCATTTGCCGTTGGTGCAAACAGAGTGCGTCACAGTAGTGCGACTCCGTATAGAAGACCGCTGACCATCACTTATTAACCAATTAGTACCCAGTCACACCCTTTACTTGGACGGATTTCAGGCATCCGTGCGCATTCAGCCCTTCAGAAATCCACATCACAGAATACCTAGGCCAAACTCTTCATCCCAGATGTCCGTCAGTAGCCCTACCGGCTATTTTAGGACATCTCGCTCAACTAAAAGAACCCACACTGTGGAGATTGAGCTCCCAAGCTCTTTCTAATCCGACAACGTTTCGGAAATCTTCGTTCGTAGGTCGAGGAAGTAGTCAGTGGGATTCAGATTGGGCGAGATGGAAGCCTGTCGAGTATACCCCTGATACCGATTCGACTACGCGCAGTGTTGTGCAACATTTTGTTTTTCCAAATGCCTTTGAAGGGACATGGGAAGGATTATTCACAGTAAGTTAATGATAATATCCTTTCCTAGACATTAGCTGAACGACCTTTCCATATAGTACTTGGACTTCGGAGTGTTTGCGGCGATCCTAGCAGGCGAACCACCACAAATCGCAACAGATGATACGATCGGTCAAAACCTCCATGTTTGGAAACTACGAGAATATCATCTATATGCCTCATCTTCAGATGCGGTCCTTCCACCTGGTTCTCCGCGGAACGCGTTCTTCCCTTCACCGGCTACAGCCGCAGAATCGGAGGGTCAACTGGCTATCTCTCATGATTCACAGTCTTTCATATATACTCGGAGTAAAAAAGATATATCCAAAGACACAGTTATCCGAGACATCATTTTGATTGGAGAAGTTAGTATCTTCGTTTCATATTACCTCAACCGACATTGATTGATTATTAGGGTCATTCTGCATGGGGAGAATTCAGATTGAAGGGTCGTATTCGCGCTAGGGATGGATTCATCACTATTCTCAAAGAATACGTAAGTACCTTCTTTCGTAGAACTAAGTAGAGAAGAATAACGGCATCTTTCGATCTAGAACGGACCGGACGAACGAGGCAGATGGCTATACCGTGGATACCTCCTTGGGAACAATTTTGTCGGGAGATGGAGAGATACTATGACGCCCACCAGTATGGTTGGATACGAAGGTGGTTTCGAGCTTCATAAGCGCTCGTGAAAGCGGTGTCGATTTGTCTATAAAGTTCGTACTCTACAGGTGTTGGGATTTCTTGCGCATATTTATGGGAGATCGGGTTGTCACGTCAAATACACATATGTACGGTATTTGCTCAATATATGGGCCTGCAGCATACTGGCGGCATGTCAGTACAGGATCCGCCTCACCGTACGCCGCGGACGCGAACGCCGACAATTTAAAATGAAACACGTCGGGTCGCAAGATTTATAGAGTCTACATTCATCTATTTTTCTGATGATGCCAGTTCTCATACTTTTGACGGCTTTGCATCTGGGACGAATATTGCTTCTTAAAGCTTTAAAACGATGCCTGGAACTTGCCTAAAACCAGGAGAGGCGACCTCAAATTACTAAATTACATCTGTAGTCGGTCCATCCGGACAACCAACATTAGAGGTCAATTCAGTGTGCGGCGGCGCCAAGTCGCCTCGCCGCTGATCACAATTTCTAGCGTTAGTGAGAATTACATTACAAGTGTACACGTTGTAATTCAATAAATTCCTGGAAAGCATCGATACGGAACTCGCTCCACATAATCATCCCATGCCTTTCCAAAATGAGTCTGGAGATTCCTTTCCTCGACGGGAATACGTCCCGCTATAGAAAAGCAAAAGAAAGCTCCGGAGAAAGACCACAATGCTATGATCAATCTAACAAGCAACGACGACGCGGCCCATCCACATGTAATAGCTGGATTTTGGGAACTGAAAGCCCAAAGAACAGCGCCAGCAAAAATGAGGTAGCCACCGGTGTAACTTGGGTGTCGTACAACTCCGTAAGGACCAACATCGACGATTGTGTGGTTCGAACGAATGGTGACTGAAAACGTGAAAAATTTCCCCAATGTCCTGAAACATAACAATCGAAGATAGGCACCACCTGCGATTAGAAGGAAGATGCTCCAAAATAAAGGCGACAAGCGGTTTAGTTCATTGTCATCTTGAGAGCATATATCCGCGAACTTATTTGAGAGAGAAGGTATTGATGAAATAATTTTGGATAATATAACAGAGCCTTGGATAATTGGCATGACGAGGATTGGCTATTGATACTCGATGGTTAGAATTATAAAAGAAATAATTCTTTAGACAATTGATTGAACTTACTATAAACCCATACCTCGTCATTGGGTGAATATATTTGTTTATGAAGGTGCTTCTTTCAATTTTATCGGAAGACGTCTCTTTGTTGGGTGGAGTGAGTGCTTTTCTAGTCAATGCGATCGTGGTCGATAGCATGAATAGCTTGACCAGGGCCGTTGTAGTAGACAGCATTCTGGGAAAGTGAGGGTAGGATGGGAGGGGTAAGGGAGTCTTTAAACATCCCCATTTCAACATGAACTTGAAATAGATTTTCCGGAGTCCGGTAGACTAGACTGTCCGCATCAAGAAACCCAGTCTAAAGAATCTGGTGGTGCCGGGTGCGCGCTCGACCGGAACAAATGAAATATTATAGACACCATCCAAAGACAAATCAAACACGTCGACGATTGTATCCTCACAAATAAAGAAAAATATAAAACAAAGCTAAAATGTTCACCTATCAAAGAAATTTGGTTTCCAAGCCTTCTTAGGTAACGGAAACATAAAACGAAAGACCTTCAAAGATATAAGAGTTGTCCCACATTGGTACTATCTATAAAAGGTGTACAGAATAGCAAGTATCAGAAAAGCCCCACGAGAATTATCCAATTGTTTTTCAGATTGTGTGCCAATACAGTCTGCATTAGCAATTTTAGTATTTACATTTGAAAACATGTGTATTTCAAAAGGTGTTAATATTACCCTTGGCTGGCTATCTTCACCCAAGAGGCTTTGAGTCCGGGTGGGTGCTTCAGAAGTTACAACATCAGGGCGTGCATGTAAAATAGTATACTACGAGAGCCAGATCCGGCTTGGAGAAAAGACTACGGCGCGTCAACATATATATATGTGGTCGCGCAACTAACACACAAACTCGGAACGTCGTCCGCGCGGTAAGTATAGACGCTGCATTTGACTGATATTTACGTATATGCTTCAATTGGGGTGCTTTACGCTATTATCATCCTACAAATTTTGTGGAGTTTTCGTCGCAAATCAAGTTTGAACGCGCAAAATCATTTCAAACCTTTTCGACAGGTGGTTCTTCCTTCTCGTGACGTATTGGACTTCAGCAATGCGATATTTGCCTCCATTCATTGAAACCCTAAACCCGAGAGGTTGGGTTTGCCCCGACAACATTACGACATTGAAATTCTCAGCCGGGTTGGATTATTTATATGAATCAGAGCATCCGCACACCATACGATACGCTTTTGATTCTGAAAACTTGAGAAATGAGTATTTCAGCATAAGTGAAGAAATCCCTCGAGTATGAAAGCCAGCAGTTGACAATAGGAACGGGCTTACTAGCCTGAACGATGCCTGGAACTTGGCTCAAACCAGAAGAGAGGTGACTTCAAATTATTATATCAGTAGTCGGTCCAAAACCAACATTAGAGGTTAATCCGGTGTGCGACGGCGCCAAGTCGCCCCGCCGATCACAGTTTCTACCATTAGTAAGAATTACACTACAAGTGTAATACACGTTGTACTTCAACAAATTCCTGGAAGGCATCGGTACGGAACCCGCTCCGCATAATCATCCCATGCCTTTCCAAAATGAGTCTGGAGATTTCTTTCCTCGACGGGAATACGTCCCGCTATAGAAAAGCAAAAGAAAGCTCCGGAGAAAGACCACAATGCTATGATCAATTTAACAAGCAACGATGACGCTGCCCATCCGCATGTAATAGCTGGATTTTGGGAACTGAAAGCCCAAAGAAAAGCACCGGCGAGCATGAGATAGCCACCGGTATAACTTGGGTGTCGTACAACTCCGTAAGGACCAACATCGACGATTGTGTGGTTCGAACGAATGGTGACTGAAAACGTGAAAAATTTCCCCAATGTCCTGAAACATAACAATCGAAGATAGGCACCACCTGCGATTAGAAGGAAGATGCTCCAAAATAAAGGCGACAAGCGGTTTAGTTCATTGTCATCTTGAGAGCATATATCCGCGAATGTATTCGAGAGAGAAGGTACCGATGAAATAGTTTTCAATAATATAACAGAGCTTTGAATAAAATTGGGCATGACGAGGAATGGCTATCAATGCTAGATGGTTAGAATTACAGAAGAAATAATTCTTCGGACAATTAATTCAACTTACCATAATTCCATACCGTGTCATTGGATGAATGTATTTGTTTATGAAGGTGCTTCTTTCAATTTTATCGGAAGACGTTTCTTTGTTGGGTGGAGTGAGTGCTTTTCTAGTCAATGCGATCATGGTCGATAGCATGAATAGCTTGAGGGCCGCCGCTGTAGACAGCATTCTGGGAAAGTGGGGGTAGGATAGGAGGGGCAAGGGAGTTTTTAAACATCTCCATTTCAATTAAACATGAACTTGGGATAATAAGAATGGATTGGTTGTTTCCACCGGAGTCCGATAGATTGTCTCAAGATTCAAGAAACCTAGTCTAATGAATCTGGCGGTGTCGGATGCATGCTCGGACCGGAACAAAGGGCTAGAGACCATCCAAAGACGAATCACACGATTCTATCCCACACTAGTACCACCTATAAAGGTGCGCGTAGCTGGAGTAGGTATCAAAAACTATGTTACTAGAGCACATGCACATGGACTGGAATAATATGCTGATATGTATGCACTATGTAATATTAATGTATATCAAATTGAAGCGGACTCTGCGAAGCCCCGTGAGCAATTATATACTTTGTTTTTCGGATTGTGTTGCCATCTGCATTAGCAGTTTTAGTATATATGTATTTCAAACGGTGTTACATAACACGACCCCTGGCTGACTATCTTTACCCAAGAGGCCGTTTATCGCTGGCGGCTTCGGGTCGCGAGTCGGGGTGGGTGCTTCAGAAGTTAGAACATCAAGGTGTTCACGTGAAATAGTATAGTACAAAAGCTAAATCCGGCTTAGAGAAGAGACTACGGTGTCAGCATGGTCCGCCGACTGAAATCGAAACGACCTACTCTGATTGCCAGTTGTTTACTTCTTCATTGAATCGAACTAGAGATAGATCATGCGCAATACTATGTTCTTCATGCATCCCGGCCCCCGGGCCACGATTGTCAATGAGAAAAGCTGGCGTTTAAGACATTACTCTTAGACTGTCGGTCTATAATAACTGCACAACCAGACAGGTTAACTAATTTGAGATTGATTTTTCCCGGAGTCCGATAGAGCTCCGAGAATCGCAGACCCTCAGCTGAATTCAGCTGACTTCTGATATCTGCGCGCTAGTGGGCAGTGTGTTTCAACCAAGGTCGGGAAAAATTGGATGAGTGGGTATTCAAATAATAATTAGGCAGGTTCTTACTTTCGACAGGTACAAAGAACGCAGTGATGCTTGTGTGAGGCTACGCACGCCAGTCGGATTGTATTAACCCCAAAGTCACCCAATTCCTTTCAGATTGTACACATTATTAATAGTCCAAATTATATATATATAATCAGCGGACAGCCTACTTGAAGCAGCGCCTGCGCTAAAAGAAAGGCGCATTATATAGAATACGTGCTATATAGTGATTCCATGATATTCTAAAAATGTACACGTCGTGCCTCAATAAACTCCAGGAATGCATCGATAAGGAACCCGCTTCACATAATCATCCCATGCTTGACCAAAATGAACCCGTAGATTTTGTTCCTCTAATGGGATACGCTGCACTATACCAAAGTTAAAGAAAATTGTGGAAAACGTCCATAAGGCCATGATAAACTTGATAGGCAAAGACGACGCCACCCATCCGCATGTAATAGCTGGATTTTGAGAACTGAAAGCCAGAAGAGTCGCACCAGCATATGCAAGAAAGCCGCCAGTGTATGCTGGATGTCGCACGATTCCGTAGGGGCCAATATCTACGATTTTGTGGTTTGAGCGAATAGTGACTTTGAAAGTGAAGAATTTCCCCAGTGTCTTGAAACACAGTAAGCGAAGATAACATCCACCCGCAAGCAAGAGGAAGATGCCCAAAAATAAAGGCGACAAGCGGTCTAATTCGTGATTTACGTCTCGAGGGCATATATCCATGGATGTGCTTGAGCGCAAGGGAGTTCTGAGTAGTAGGACGAAGCTTAAGGTGAAACTGGGCATCAAGAGAGTTGGCTATTTGGTATACGTTTAGTTTGGTTAAACTGCAATTTCAAAAGAAATTCTTGGCACAAATAACGCACTATGACCACAAATCTTGTCATTGGATGAACGTATTTGGTGAAGGTGCTTTTCTCGATTTTATCCGAAGACGTTTCTTTATTAGGCGGGGTACATGCCTTTACACTCAACGAGGCCATCGTCAACAGCATGGCTAGCTTAAGAACCACACTGTACGACATTTGTGGGAGGATCAGGGTCGAGGGCGTCAGGGGTATGTAGATGGGCTGTTATGAGAAAACAGAAATCCGTAAACGTTCTTTCCCCACACTTACAGTGAAACTTATACAGATGTGGCCAGAGCGCGTCGGATTGGCTGTTCTTTTGCCGAAGTCCGATAGATTTCCGACATCCAAGATCCCATAGACATTCTGCGCGCTAGTGCTTGAAACTGTGGCAACATTGAATGTCCAGTGCGTAAACCGATCATGCGTTCGCTTCTGGCAAGCGGACTTGCCGAAGTTCGTCCTATGGGACGTGTATGAATAACAAAATTGCAAATATATATCATTTCTGATATACACGACATCAGTGGCGTATTCAGTGGTAAGGGAACGTGATAAACGAACGATATTATGCGCTGTCCTCCCTCGTTTCTTGTTGCTTAGTACAAATGCGGTATGCGGTCATTTCAAATATTCCCACCTCCAGGTATGACGATGCTTTCAATACGAAGCTGGCCATGGTCGTAAGAAACACCGTGTATATTACAAAACATGGATACAAGGGTTTGATATGCATTAGAATAAGAATACGAAGTATTCCAGACCGACGACCTTTGAGTTAATTACCGACTCGAAGACAATGTATTACATACCGGTGTAAAGTATTTCGACACCGTTCTATGGATGTATGCATTGTGGCTCAACAAACTCCAGGTACGTATCGATAAGGGACTCGTTTCGTATAATCGTCCCATGTTTGTCCGAAATGGATTTGAAGATTTCTTTCTTCGACAAAGACACGCTGAACCAGAGTAAAACAAAAGAACATTGCAGCAAACATCCATGATGCCATGATAAGCCTAACAATTGGAAACGAGGTTGCCCATCCACATGTGATAGCCGGATTTTGAGAACTGAAAACCCAAAGGGCCGTCCCTCCCCATATGGAAAAAGCACCGGTGTAACTCGGGTGTCGTACAACTCCATAGAGACCAGAATCGATGATTTTGTGATTCGAGCGAATGGTAACCTCGAAAGTAAAAAACTTTCCGAGGGCCCTATAACATAACAAGCGCAGAATGGATCCACTTGCAACTAGAAGGTATACGGTCCAAAACAAAGGGGACAAGCGATCTAACTCGTGATTCACGTCTCGAGGGCATACATTTGCGAATGTTCCCGAATAGATAGATGTAGACGAAAGAATCTTCGATAATAAAACGAAGGACAGGACGAAATGGGGTGTAACAAGGGCTGGCTATTGAAGGCGGTCAGAAGGGCGAAATAGGAAAACTCCAAATTTAACGCACTATGGTCATGTATTTTGTCATTGAATGGATGTACTTATTCATGAAGGTGCTTCTTTCGATTTTGTCCGAAGAAGTTTCTTTGTTGGGCGGAATACATGCCTTAACGGTCAACGAAGCCATAAGCAACAACGCAACCAGCTTTAAAGCCACAGACGACATTTGAAAATAGTTCACGGCCAAGAGCGTATGCAAAAAAAAGCGGATGGAGGTGAGGAGAAAACTTATCAAACATGTCTTAACGCCGAGCGAGAGGCTTAAATAAATAATCATGAGGCAAAAATGAATCGATCACGAGTGCTTGATTCTCCGACATTGAAGATGACTTCAGCTTAGTTGGATAGCTTCAAATGACCCGCTTTTGGAGGCTTGGGAGCACTGGAGCCAAGTAAGTAGACGTGATGAATGACTAAAAATCGTGGCTCACATTCAGAAAGTAATTTTCCGTGTGGCTAACAAAGACTCCAGACAGTAAATTCATTCCGCTTTTGTTTTTGAGATTTTCTCGCCAGGGGTCAAAATCCAGTTCCGGCATGATGCATGATGTCGTATAACAACGGGCTCTGCTGCGTAGGCGCGCGCTTACCAGATGGTAATTGTCACACGTACATCACGCGTTTTGTCACACTTCAAACCGTGCTGTCGGGTTGATAGGCTGCCAGTGAGGGCTCGCCGCTCCCCGGCAGAAATATCTTGCTTTCCGCCACATTTGCAGTCTGCAAGTGCCTGTTTGCCAGCGTTCACACGACGTCGTCGAAGACAGCCACGGGGCTCATGTACAGTGCTTCTTTATTAGACGTAAGTTCTTTTCACGAGCCCTTAATCTCTCTCTCTTCAAGTATTTTTGAAGTCATTGTTTTCAGGGTCGGCAGTGCCGCCCAAAACATACGGCACGAGTATATACACTGAAAATTCATTCCCACAACCCAACTACGTACTAGTAGGCTTTACGTTGTCAATCCCCTCAACAGATACCCGGAAGGAATCGATAAGGAACTCGCTTTACATAATTCTCCCACTCCTGTCCAAAATGAACACGAAGATTCCGTTCTTCCAGCTGGACTCGGCTGAGTATCCAGTACGAGAGATATATTCCCCATAATAACCAAACCGCCATAAGTGATATTACGAAAAAGGACGACTTGGACTCGGTCCATCCGCATATGATGGCTGGACTCTGAGAGGTGAATACCAAACATTCAGCTCCGAACAATATCGTAAATAAGCCCGTATAACTCGCGTGCCGTACGACCGCGTAGGGACCGATGTCTATGATTTTATGTTTCGGTCGAATGGTGATTTCGTAAGTGAAAAACTTTCCCAGCGTTTGATAACATAGAAATCGAGCAGACGTTCCAGCAGCGACTACCAAAAAGACTCCTAGGAATGTAGGAGACAAACGATGTAGCTCATGATTGACATCCGTGGGACATATCTCTGCAGATATGGTTGGGCTTATAGATGTCAGGAATAGGACGATACATAGCAGGATATTAGGCAATATGGCGCCTGGCTACAATGATTTATTGGTGAATGTCTGCTCTGTGCTAACCCTCTTACTCACAATCATGGTGAATTTTCTTATCAGATCCATGTACTTCTCCCCGTAAGTGCTCGTCTCGATTTTATCCGAACTCGGTTCTGCTCGATTAGGTGGGATAAGTGCCTTTACGACCATAACATTCATCGTCAACAGCATGAAGAGTTTTAGAAATGGCAAAGACGACATATTGGGGCGGAAGGTGGGTTAAACGGGGAACAAGTGTTCAAGAAGACAAGGAAATTTTTTTTAAAAGACCTTCTCATCGTGTTTGCACGCGGCGCGGAAGAAAATTCTCACTGACAGCGGATCCTAGAAGTTGGAAGTTTCTTAAATGAGGCAAATTGTCAGTACGAGCCAATTAAAACTGCAGGAATTGCCGACGGTAATACGTTTGTTTGATTAGACCGTTTTTCGTCTAGCCGACAAACTGGTCGACCGATATATGCACGAGCTGTATTCTGCTGTATTCGGCGACACAAGTTAGTTGCTAGATTCTCAACACCGGCACCTAATATCTGCCGAAAAGAAAACATATGGCATATGGCATTCGACGATAAGAACTCATATGTTGGTATGCATGTACACAAATCAATGATCCGGTGTATTACATACACAGGTTTGTCGAAGTCCTTCTCGAGTTCCCTATTTTTAAATTTAGAAGAATTGAACGTTCCCCTAATACGCAAAATGGACTTGGGTGTGAAGTTTCCAAGGCGTCGTTCTGTCACGCTTGTATATATCTGCTCGTTCAAAAGTCCCGATGGTGCCACTGCGTGAGCCTGAGTAAATAGATCCTACTTGTACTATAGAGATGACCAATGAACTCGCACGGGAATCAGTACCTTTATTCAGTATTCCAAGCGTAACAGTCTGAGTGAATCAGACATATTTGTTGTTCAATGACCTAGGATGAAAGGTAAATTATCCTTATCGATTCAATTAGGTAGTATGTCGAAGATCGTTACGACGAACATCTCAACCACCGTTCAATTATGAGTCATTAGCTGTGTATTACACTCATAGCCTTGGGCCCATTTATCCACTATTTATATTGAATCTGCGTAGGATCTGCATGTGTCTGAAGCAGTTTAAAATATGTTCATTTTTCTTTATGAAAGAGTGCCGAACGTGTAAAAAATTTTATAGACTAATAAAAACAGGTTACGTGAGAGCTGTACAGTTTTCCAAAACAATTATATTAATATACATAGTTCAATTAGAGAATGAGAGAATGATTTCAAAAGAACTTCCGTGGCCAATAATAGCCTGTGAGGGAAACGGTCAGTTAGAAAGGACCCACTCTGAGATCTTCCAATGATTGCCACATGTGAACCCGTCAATATTCAGTATGAGCCCTGCACGTCGGGTACTACACAACATAAGCAATCCAGTGATTGTACATTATCAATGCATACAAAAACATACATGTCACTTAACAAATCCCAGGAATATATCGATAAGGAACACGCTTGGTATACTTATCCCATTCCTTTTCAAAGTGATTGCGTAGGTTCCCTTCTTCGGTATAAACGCGCTTTATGGCAGAGTACCAAGTGAACACCATCAGAGAAAACCACGATACCATCATAGCTTTCACGATGAGGGACGAAGCTGCCCATCCGCATATAATACCCGGACTTTGGAAACTGAATACCAAAAAGGCTGTCCCAACCCATATCATGAGTAAACCTGTATAGCTCGGATGCCGTACAATTGCGTAAGGACCGGAATCTACGATCCTATGATTCGATCGAATTGTGACCTCGAAAGTGAATAAGTTTCCCAGAGATTTGTAACATTGTAATCGAATAGAGGCCCCGACTGCTACCAGAACGAAAAGCCCTAGGAATGACGGAGACAAACGACCTAATTCATCGTCCGTTGCTTGAGAACATATTCTCGCCATCCAGGGGATTTTGATGCTCAGATATCTCGCTAGCACGACGAAACATAGAGTGATGTTGGGAACGAGAACAGCAGGCTGAAACAAATAGTATATGTGGATTAGACTGTTCATACATAAACGCGCGGCGCGACGATGTCTGACATACGAGACTAATAAATTTTGCAAAAGAAGTGACGCATTTATCTAAAAACGTCCCCCTCTCGATTTTGTCTGAAGAGGTTATTTTGTTTGGTGGAATGAATGACTTGACGGTGAGTACATTCATAGCCAACAACATGGTAATTTTGAAGATGACGGACGACATATGCATTTCTGCAATTCAGCGCAGGGCAGTGCAGACCATAAATGTTATTCTCCAGCATTTTTATATTGATAAAATCTGCTAAAAAAATTCTCCAGCTTCTCTTTATCGTTCGAAACGAATACTGCGGTACGTAAATAACGTCGCCCTGGCTGTGAGGAGGCTGGTTGAACAGGGTCAAAAAAGGCCTGCAGGGGTTCACCCAAATTGAACGAATTTTAGACACCGAAAATCTGTGTTTATTTGCTATTGATGCATGGTTCGGTCCTTCCCGTTTAGGCTAGTTTTACTCATCATTGAAATGCACCCCGCATATATGTATTAGATGGATCAGTCAAATTAATACGTGCATTTCCGATCGAGTGAATAGCCCCCCTTCATGAACAGCGTACCCATGTCACTGTGGGTGTGAAAATCTCAGTCAGTGCATTCACGACGTATAGCCCTAGGTTAAGGGTTTCAGGGGTGTGCACAGGGATCGTCAGCCTGAGGGCTCACCAGAATGTAATGTCACTAGAATGTAATGGATCTCGCACAATGCCAACTTCAAAGAAAAATAATACTGCGCATTCCCCTTGGTCTTCCAATTCGGGTTTAGTCCATTGTCTCTCAAATTTCAGCCATATATATGTATACTGTACACACGAGAATATTGTAGGGCCCACTCGTTGAAGTAATTTAGCTAACAAGAAAAACCAGAATAGAAGGAGAAGCGGTACTCGATATCCATTAAAGTTTGCAGATAATGTACATGCGTTGTTTTGATTTTGGTCTCAGGCTCCGTACCTTGATCAAAGATAACAAGGCTTGTTGGTAAAGAAGCTTCTGTTTCATACGGAAGCTTTCCAAAGCCGACGATAAGACTTGTCCCTTGGTTACATAAATTGAGCTATAAACTAATATAGACTGCCACGAGGCGTGCTGGCAACCTAATAGGCCTCAAACTTGC
Source organism: Dictyophora rubrovolvata (assembly GCA_029959195.1). Lineage (NCBI taxonomy): Eukaryota > Fungi > Basidiomycota > Agaricomycetes > Phallales > Phallaceae > Dictyophora > Dictyophora rubrovolvata. Next base: position 1,336,611 of record CP114127.1, on the reverse strand, counting down.
GCGCGCGTCTGCGGAACGGGGGCCCTGAATTTTATGCGGACGAAGTGCATTTATAATACAATTGCAAAATGATTCAGTCTCTCTAACAACCCTTGATGGTGTGTCTGGCCACCGGTCACCGGTCACCCTTCTTACTGTTTAGGTTCCCAATGCAGAACATTCCCATCCCACTCCACGTTCCCAATATCGTGTCCTATTCGTTCAAACGACTATGAAAAGGTCATATAAATCAGTTGAGGTCAATTGTTCCGGGCACAGAAAAGACACATCCCGACAGCTTCAGCTATCCGGACATTCAACTCGGGTAGTACTACAACTCACCTGTGAGGCAACACTCTCCCATGCCATACTAGGACCTGTCGTCCGTGAACGTACGGTCGAATCAGTTTGAAAACTATGTCGCGATGCGGAACGCCCATGAGAGGGTTCCGAATTCCGCTGAGAACCCGAAGAAGCATATCGTCGATTATGCGCTAAATTGTCTCCCATATCGCCAGTGTTCTCTTCGGCTGTCATTGGAATTTCGTGAACTGGAGTAAAAACATGGACGTCACGCTTCTCCTATATCAAATTTCACCCGCATATTAGTTCATCGAAATGGAAACAAAGAAAAAATAGGGGAGACAGCTCACGCGGTATTCCAAACTTGGGAGCGTATCATGAGGACTTTGGTTTTGTCCAGAAATAGTCAACTCGGAACAATGCGTTTCCAGTTCGTTTTTTCGCGTCATTGGTTTACCGTATGACTTCACTGTTGCTATCGAGTCTTCGGTGATTGTTTGCTTAACTCGGCCATTCTGGGTCCTTTCAGCAGATAGGACGGGACAGGTGTAAAGTCTAATATAGATGTGACATAAGGAGGATCATAAAAGAGTATTAGAGAGAGTTCCACTCACAATGAAAACACTGTGATGGTATATACTTTTCCAAAATATCGTTTAGATCATAAAAAGAGTGTTAATCAGAGACGATATGTACTCACATTCACTTGGTATGAAATGAACAGCAAGAGAAACAAATCCTGTGTTTTGTAAAAAAAACTACGGAAATCAATTATATATTAGGAAATGGAATGTCAGAGTTAGTTGACTTACGAAAAGGAAGGCGACGATTATTATTGTGCTTGGTAAAAGTTTAAATACCGGCTCCGCAAAAAGAACAAAAAAACAAAGTATTACTTACCAAGGGAGAAACCCTGTGGTCATAATGTAGAGAAAAACCTTGTACCAAAAAGTAAAGTATCTTTCCGAGAAAATGAGTGTGCTTATCTGAATTCGGAGCGAGAATCTTACTGAAATTCATATTTTCGTCTGGTATACATTGTGTAAATCATGCAGGCCGTTATCCATACATCTGTCGGAAGCATAGTAGCGAAGCATATGGTGAGCCAGACCTGTGGTGTGTGATATCAGAAAAGGAATAGGGGTCAACTGTCTTGGCTTTACGTCTTTATGGTGTGATTGACCAAACGTTGCTTCGTCGAATCTGAATACTGGTTTAACTATCTAAGTAAATAATAATTAAGGAACAACACATACCTAATTACGGTGGCTCCTAATTGTCCAAGCCGAATCACGAATTTGAACTATTACGCTGAGATCTAAGACTTACCTATACCAACACCTTATAATTATGAGTATATATAAATCCCCTTGAGCAAAAAGGAAAATAACTACCCAATCGTACAAGCATTAAAAAGAGTATAGCCCCGATTAGCAGCCGATTCCTGATATTATCTAATAATGATTTGCCTCCAGTATTTTGAATACGGCAGCGCGAGAATGACATACATGACCATATCTGAACAACAAAAAAGCTGTGGAGGATTCAGGGAAGGCACGGGACAAAGGTGATGATAACTGGCTTACCATTGAACAGTGAACGTGATGAGTGACATGATCACAAGGTCGAGGGATAACGACCTAAAAAATTGTTGAGGTGCGATGACTGTCGACTACAATTACGAAAATGAAGCAAATATACCATATCTCTACTTTGTCCACCGCAGGATTTGAGAAATTTGTGACCAAATAGAAATATACAGCATGGCTCAAGAGACACAAATGTAGGACGTTAAGGATCCTATTGTTTTGATGAGCGTCGGAAGGAATTAGATGATTAGTTTTCAAAAAGGACTGATATCTGCGTCATACCAGATTAGGGCAACCTAAAAGTTAAGCTCAGTCAACTGTGGTAAAGGAGTTACTAGTGATGCACACAGCGAAATGTATGTAGACCCGACCGGATCTTCCATAGTAATAAAGATACGTCTGCAGAGACAGTACACCAAAGAGAAATGCAGAGAACAATACTCCAATAAGCATGGGCTTAGGGGGAAGTCGTCAACGAATGAGGAAATTTTATTCTGTTGAGACAAGGAGGTTGACTCACCCCAAAGTTTGGGTGGGCCTCGACTTCCGCTAGCATTCGTATCTATCCTTGTTTGACTCGTCGTAGCATGCAACAACTACACTCGAAAGAGACAGCAATGTGCTTTGAAGGAAAGAAAGGCCCCCTTAGAGCTTCGGCGCCAAGTTGAAAATGATGCCTTCCATGTGGTTCAAAAAGCATCGAAGCCATGACATCGCTAATAGGCGCCATCGAACTTCTCATCTCGAAATAACACCCGTGAGTACGGTATGAGAAATAAATAAGAAAAACTAGATCTTCAGACTCATTACTCGGATTTCCATTTCGTGTTCTCGACGCAATTAATTTTCTTTTTTCCTGCGATGAGAAGAAGTGCGCTCACTGTGCTGCACTAGTGGCACAAGCTGTGCCGTCGTTGGTTTCGATTAGGCGCCGCTCACTGAAAGCCTTCCGCCCCCTTGAGGCTTCTTCGGTCCGGAACAGGTCCCAAAACCTCATTTTCTTACCAATTTCTGGCCAACATGTTTACTCCATCTAATTCATACCCGACGCGGATTGGACACGTCTCCCGGACCTCGCTAGTGATTGATTTCAACTTATTCCGCAGTTGGGAATTTATTCCCTATGACTGTCAGATCATCCCTGTCACAGCGTTGTTAAAGTGATTATCATTCAAATAAAAAAAATGATAAACCATGTCCGAGTCAAAATTAATCACCAATAGAGATCGACGCTCGTAGTTTCTCAAGTTTCATAATTCCGGTCGCTTAATAGGGAAGGTACGAGTGACGGTCGTCGGCCAATAATATCGTTTCAAAACCTACGACTGCCATTACAAAATAGAATAAGTAAAATACACACGAGATACGATAATAAGTACTGTTATCGATTACGACTCAACCGTAACGTAACATTCCCAATATCTTGCTCCAAATGTGAGATTTCGCCTAATAATCTATGATATCGACGTTCCACATCTTCAAATCGTTGATTCAAAATTCTATTACCGCGTGACTTCTGTCGCAAATGCGATGAAGACGTTCCTGACGGATCAGAGCCTCCTGTGCCGAACGTGGTGGCTGTCGTAGTAAATGTCAAGGTGGGCGTGGTCCTTCCGGTGAGCAGTGAAGGCGTCGAGCGACCTCCCCATCCGTTCCGTGACAGGGCGCTACTAGGGCGGGGTGTCGGACTGGGCGGCTGTGATTCCGTCTCAGAGGACTCTCCAGAACCATAGCCGTCAAGGTTCGTGTTTATGACTAAAGGTCGGGACAACAGACCCAGTTTCTTTGGTCCTTTTGCTTGAGAGCCCATGCTATGCAAGAACCTTGGTTTCTTCCCGCTTGCCAGAACCTTTTTGTGGGCACTCATTCCTACACAGTCAACAAGTCGTTGCATGGCTTCTCTGTCAGATAGCGGTCGTCTTTCCTTTGTTCGTTGATTGGTAGCTTCAACTGTTCCTTGCAGAGCGACCCCCGCCGGAGTAAACGGGAAAGATGTTCTGCGGATAGGTGTAGTAAACGGGTGTGAGATTATTTCGGACACAAGTGCGGAAGGCCGTCGAATAGCAGCTGGAGGACGAGGTGTCATCAGGACCGGCTCTCGATGCAATATGTGTAAATCGGGATCGGACACCGATTGCGATGCAAAGGCACTTAGTCGAGGACCCCACGAAAACCCGAAAAAGGCATTGGCAGATGTCGAATTCACTGTAGAATTCTTTGATGGAAGTGGCGTGTTTTGGAGAAATGATGCGCCCGGCATTGTCTGTGAAGATTGGAATAGCACAGAAAATTGGAAGGGTTGACTATATTGTTCAGTTGGCTCATCATATCCTTGATCTGGCACGTTCTCTAATCGTTCGGAAGCCGTGACTGAATAAGTAAATTGAGGCACATGCAGCTGATCAGGCCGTTGTTCTGAAACAGACTATTAATCCCGCGATACGAATTGATGAAGTTTTCACTCACGTTTATGTAAATTCTCCCAATTGACATATTGAAAAAACTGATGCTGCCTGATTTCGTTTGTAGAGTGTCTACCTAAGCGAAATTCACAATCGCGAAGGAGGCTATTTGCATTCAATTATGAGAAAAAAAGGTAATAACAAATAACTCACCCTTTCAACAAAGAAAGTCCGCTGTGCGATAGGGTGGCAGCTCCATCAAACCCAAGGCTCGTCTAACTAGAATCACTGATGTATTTCAAAATTACTAATAAGAATTCAACTTACACGATGATCCATAATTTTGACATAAGTACGACCTATATCCTGTGCGAAAAAAGGGGCCACGCCATAAGTCATTTCATAAACCATGGCTCCAAAACTCCACCAATCGGTCTCTCGACCATAACACGAAACAGTTTCCTGCTGGGAAGAATGCGGAGAGTCCTCTTCCAATTCAAGGGCAACGAGGGCCTCTTCGTGGGATTGAAGAATTTCTGGAGAGATGTAATCACATGTTCCACATGGGACAAGACAGTACTCTCGCGGAACAGTCTGAACACCGGAAGGTGATCGCGGAAGAAGAGGCGCTGCAGATCCAAAATCAACCAGCAAGATATGGGAAGAAGGTGTAATAACAAAATTATGAGGTTTCACATCGCTATATATACAGCGTTCGTTAATTATGGTCAAACGAGAAAGATTCGGATGAACAGCTTACCGATGTACAAACCCTTGAGAATGACACCAGTCTATAGCATTTATGATTTGGGGTAACCACCACTTTAAGTCAGATTCCTGTATTTTCCCATCGGGCGCGGACTCGATCAAGTCCCACAGGTTCCCCCCATCAGCATATTGCATGACAAATTTGAGGGCGGTGTCGGTTTGGAACGTACATAAAAGATGGGGAGCCCAATTCGAGTTCGTTTTGACTGCCTGACTCAATAATTTACGTTCTAATTGCGGGAAACATTGCTAATTCCGCATGAGATCATGTGGGTTTGAATTGGTTTTTGTTCATATGAAACAACCAGACTTGCTACGCACCCCTCGGGCTCTTAGAGCTGTGCGTTTCTCAACTGTCTTGCGAATATAGACTTTTGAGTCTATTCGACATCGTACAACATCAATCTGGGATAATTCTAATGAGCTTCGGTTCTTTTTTGAGATAGATATGTGAATACCGTTCCGAATTGTCCATCAGCCAGCTTTCCAATGAAGCTCAAGTCGTTATCAGTAAATCTCAGTGACTCTACAGTTTCTAAAAGTGTGATATAAGAAAATCAATCCGAATGAATAAGTTCAACAAACAAACAAACAAACACAAACTTCGTTCTTCTGCCTTCTGTGCTGAAGCCAAATACTCGTCCAAAGCCTTCCCTTGTTGATCCTCATCGTGGGTGACTATATTAGTATGAATAATATTAGATAAAAGCGATAATCTTTGCGTCCATGATAATGACATCAAAGAAAATCAGCGGATATGATAAAACGGCAACAAAGCGACGGTGGTTTGATTCTTGAAACGGCGAGAGCGGGGGAAAAAACTGTGACATGTGATGCAACGTGACAATTCGCGTTTGTTTGGTTGCTCAGGCTCGTCAATATTTTGCCGATAGCATTTTTCGAAAAAAAAAACAACGAACAGGTAAAATTACAGGTCTCCAGAATACTTAGCGATACCGCCGATATGCATACTATCTACAGTTTCTCCCGTTTTTTCTGCATGCGCTTTCATTCTTTCCAATTCTTTCAAAATTCTGGCGTTTTTCCCGGCTCTAGTGCGAGGTGTGAAGCGTTGCCTTTCACCAGTAATCTTCCAGTTGGGTAACGAAGAGACGCCAAGTTCGAGCAATATCTTTTGCTCGACAGGTGACTAACAAAAAAAGACATCACACCGACAGCTTTACTATGATCTCAATTGGGTCCTTACGTATTCTTCCGGGTTCTGTCGATTGAAATTCAAGGGTTCTCGAAGGGTAATGGGCGGATTTGTTATGATTCTACACCATAAGGCAATCAATATCCTTTTATTTGGCATTCTTTTTCTTTACCTGAGCCGTCGTAGATGGTTTTTCGACGCTGAATGAGGCTGGCGACAGTATCAGCTGGCGATTCTGAAAGGGACTCCTTCGAATTGGACTTCCAGCTTACCATTAACGGATGACAGAGAAAAACATCTCCTGCTTCGCCCGTCAGCTGTTTTCGGGCGTGTGTCAACGCGAAGTCGCTGTCTGATATCAAACAAGCTTTCACCTCGACAAATTTATTGCATTGGTTTATTACATCCACAGCTTTACATCCATCTGGATCTTCCATTATATCAACACCTTGAGGTCTATCGTACATCCTAATCCTTTTTTCGTAAGTGCTGTCAACCCAATACAATAGACGAACTGACCATCTAATCATATGTTTCAGCCCATCTTCACATATGTACGTGGGACCTCCTCGATGAACGACGTCTGTGAACAAATGCAATGTTACTAGACCTTGCTCCCCGGAATCTAAAAACTTCTTAAACCAGTCTCCATCTCTTAAGAGACATAATGGTTATTCAAGTCAGCAGTGAACGGGAGACTACCTACACATGCCAATTGTCAAGATCGCGCGGATCAATGCTTTTCTGACAGTTACGATGGCTCAGCAAGATAAAAACCTTTTAAATCCCTTATCTTACATTAACCCATTCTTCCGTTCCGAGGTTTACAATTAGACCGTCTCCAGCTTTGTGAAACAGAGCTGGGTGGATCCTATCCTCTCCGCCGACAAGTCCACCTAAAACGGGGTTAGACCACTCCGTCATCATAGTATCATCGAGCCACTAACAGATCGCCGCCCATAATCTAGGACTATAATCTTTCCAAGGTACTTCTCGATGTCGGGGCATATGAATCTAATGTGATAATTCAATAACATGTCAAATCATCTAAGGAGATATTCCCGAGGTTTTATGGGATAACACTGTACCTTCTCCCCTTTCCAGGTTGACTTATCGTCCTTGTCGTATCCAAGTCGAACCCACACATCTCCAGCAAATTTCTCGACCATTTCTGGTGAAATTGCTTTGGAAATGCGGACCCAACCATGATCAAGGAAATGTTGTCGCTGCTCTGGAGTCAAGCCGGTATCCAAGACGTCCACAGCCATCTCTTCAACGCTGCTTGATGGACTACCCGTGACAAGCCACTACTAGTCACTGACTTCAAGAATCTAGGGTGATTCCATACGCTTCTTCGATCGGCACCATCAAGTCACGGAGGCAATTCTGAAGACTCTACTTTTTCTGGGCTCCATACTGCTATTTTCATTCGCAAACGTATCATGTGGCAGATGAATAGTGATTCATACAGCATAGTGTCATTTTGTCATACCATTCATCTAGATTCAAGCTAATTTGTTGATTTATTTATTTATTTCAGTTTTGATCAGAAAGCATGGTAGTCAGATGATCATCGGCAACGGTGCGGTGAGAAAGTTCAACATAACTGGCGGTATGCATGCCGTTATTTACTATGTGCATGAGTTACCATATACATGTTCAGATAAGACTATGAATGTATCAAACGAACTACAATATAGGATGCTGAACTTTTGACAAGTGCTTTGGTGAGTTCTTTCCCATTTACAAGTATACAAGACGCCTCACATTGCCGTGATAGGCGTCGGTTGTGCTAATAACCGTGGTGATCTTTGTTTTCTGTGGCTGCGGTTACTGGAATTAAACAGAAATAAATCTTTTACATAAGTCGAACAAGTTCAGATTTGTTGTTCATTCTTTATTTATTAATTAACGTCGGATGTATTAACAAAATCGCTTTGGACTAACCTTTATAAAAAGAATCGAGACGATCGGTATCTTTCTTTGCTATTTCTAGGTCTAGATTAGTACCAGCTGCAGTCTCCTTCTATCTCGAGGAACTTTGAGTGCATTGACTGGCTTATCAGTCTCACGGTGGCTGAATACAAAAACTGATCCCATGAGATTCCGAAATCAGTACATGCAGTAAGCCCTGCAGTCAATCAATAATGGCGAAGATTAATTAATAACACCTAGACAGTCTCAATTTTTTGCTACCCCTGTGTTAATTCTCTATACACTTGGTTTGACAAACAAAGGCGTTGGGTCTCTCGCAATATACCCTTCGTTTCCAACTTGAAATATGTATCTGCGGTTTTGAATGAAGATCGGACATCAAAGTAACATTTACATCCACCAGAGCCAGACGGCTGGTAATGGTGTCTGGACAGAGTTGCTCCGAGGGATTACGTCAGTCGTTGACAGCCCTTGTCCACTTTTCTTTCTGTCAGATTGCTGTGCTGTCAGCCATGGGCTTTCTCTTCATCTGACATATCTACTCAAATAAAAATTGAGTTGTCTTTCGTTAATAATTTTACGAAACTCACGAAAATATAGGATTGTGTATAAGAGCTCATGGAAATTAAATGCTATATATCACTTGACACTGTTCACAGTTGCACTCGTTCCTTTTCCAGATTTGCGCCTCGTTTCTCTTATCACGAAATCTTTAGTGAGAATCAGAGATTACTTATGCGGTACGAAGAATGTTCATTACCGTCACAAGATGCAATTACTATATATATTTCTCTCTGCCAAGACCAAGCTCCCGAGCGGTATTGACTTTTATTATTGATAATATCGACTTAGGCTAAATTATTTTGGGACCTCCAGATACATGTGTCTTAGGCGCGAACGAAACTCTTAGCCATGCACAGTCGCGTGGATATTCGCAAGTCGTGACTAGACTCGTGCAATAGGTACTGCCAAAGTTTTCAGATACATCGGTTGTCTAGGATTCAAATCGTTTACTATCTAGATAATCCATGTATACAGCCCCTAATAGCCGATCAGACTACAAGAGCATGTGCAAATTTCCAAATAGCGTCATGCCTTATAGGATACTAACAGGGTGAACGCCTTGCATTCGTGCGCAAGAATTTATTTTGTGTTGTTTGAGTCATGCAATCTTCAGCAAAAGTAATCCAGAGCGGCGGCCTATACCAGACGTAAAACCTTAAGATATTGACATTCGACTAAGTTCTATTCGCTAACCGGTTTACGCTGATTTCCGGATATACATCAGTCGTTCATGCAACTTTGGTTCATTATCTTCGACCTCGAAGAAGAAAGAAGACTTATGAATAGCTGTCAAAATCATTGCAAATAAAATCAACCCACAAAGAAGTTATTCACGTATACAGATCCCTGCATGGTAGATCCTGGTAGATCGGCCTGCCGTTCATTTAAAGACGTCATCGAATACTCATGTTACTCTTTCCAAAACGTGAATGTCGTCCATGCGCGGATATCTCCCATCAAATGACTGTTTGGATATCACGAGGCCTCTGTTAGACATACGCATCAATATCGGTATTGTTCTGCGCGTATGGAAGGCTTGCTCTTAGCAGTTGGCGCGTGAGACGAAGTTTTTCACTAAAAAGGACAGATCACAAAGAGGAAGCCAAGCGGAGAGAACGTGCGAGAGAACGGACGAAGCACACACCGTTCGTGGGAAATGCATCCGAGTTGCTAGGGGCTCTTCCAGCTCCAGTCTACCTTCTTTGATTCTAGTGAGTTTGTTCCATGACAGTTTGAAGTCAAAGAACATCCGAATACAACTTTTACAGAGACGCCATCCGATTATTTTGATATCAGATTGCACTAGCAGCCCAAAAACGTTTATGGGAGTCAGCGCAATCAAGTCCGAAATTCAGTGGAATTTCTTTTCTCATCGAGATTCAAGAAATCGGAACAGCGGATTTCAAACTTCATTAGTACCTCAGGCTAAACTGCTGTGGAAATGGCATGTAACCTGAGAATTCACCGGAGAGGCAGGACTTTCCTTCCCTCATAGGACTATCCTTTCTCTTCTTTGTTAGACATGTTCCGGCATGTTTCCCAAAGGTCGGATAAATTAATACAATGTGGGGCGAACTTATAAATTCTCGTCCCACTTACGCCAATAGTCGACATTCATTCAGGACTGTCGGTTTAGTAAGTGTTGACATTTATGTATGTCCTTGTTTTCATGGCTCCTGTAAATAAGAACAGCCAAGAACCACCATGATAATCGTGGTAATAATGGAGCTACTGTGATCCTTTAATCAGAGGAGTTGAACCATTTCTTCTATTTTGTGTTTAATTTTTTCCGTGACCAATGACGTTTCAAGCTTAGGACATTATTTACCCTCAGACGATGTCTCAAGGGTGCTACTTGTGACTTCATTAACCCAATCAGACAAAAAATCAGCCGCAATTTTTCAATACGGGAATAGGGTCGGGTCCAACCATACGCTAATAGCCGATCGTCATGTTCTAATGTGCTCTTTTCGAGGAAGTGATATATATCAGGGATGGCGCTTTCGAAGTGGTCCACGGATAATCTGCGTTATATTTAGTCAATGCGTCGTGATGAACCATGCTTCTTTTTCCGTAATTGGAGTTCCACGTTCATTCCTTGAATACTCCTTGGAACTTAAAATGCGCGATTTACTTCCGCATATATAAGGACGGTTCAATTCCACGTCAGCAGCCCCAGCTTGCCACATATTCTGTACTATTTTTTTGTTCAGATTCACTTTCAGTCATATCTGACATGGGTATCTTCGACGCCCCGCAGTCCATTGCACACTTGTATGTCCATGGACCATGTCTCTTGGCATTTAAGTCATTGACAATAACAATCTATCAGTGTTCCACTGGCCGTCATCATCAATACGTTGGTTCAAATACCCATAGCCAGCTTGCTAGCTCGTCCCAATGGCATCGTCTCTCATACCTTGGCTCCATTGCTCAATTATGCTAAGACCGATTTCCAACGAATCGTCTCTATCACGGCATTTTTCTTCTTCATGACTTACACATTTTCCGCTTCTCTTTCATTAACTGGTGCAGCTCTGGGAAATCCCGAAGGCTACAAAAATGACGGTGGGCATTCCCCGCTCTCGTTCGAGCCAGTTTTTCATGGTTTGCTCATTACTTACTATTAAACCAGAACCACGTCTTGTGAAGGAACGATTAACGGGACTTGCCCATCGTTTGACGGCGTTGCATGATAATCTTCTTGAGATCTTTCCGGGTAAGAGCCTTTATCGCAAATTGTTTGGATTGCCCTTCAAGTTCATGCTGTTTCAGCCTTCATCGTGTGTGCTGCTATTACTTTGGCACTACCTCATTACGGTGCGGATCCACGACTCATGGAGAAATGCATAAATTTCTTATTATTAACGACCTTCGCTAAGACTATATTATACATTCCTGCATATGCGGCCGGGTATGGAACTCTCCGTAGCCTTGCTCACCTTTTGGCTATGGGCAGCCTTCTTGGGCTCCTAATGAATGCCGCGTCCACGGCGAGCACATGACTGAATTGATTTTCATTTTTTATTATTATCTGTTTCGAACCTTGTATTCCCATCGTCTCGGGCTTTTTATTCTCAAAAAATATTAAAACGAATACAAGTGTCCAAAATTCAAATGATCTTGACGTGATATGCGTGTTTTCACGTAATTTCTACTCCAATGTTTTACTTAAAAGACTACAAAGCGAAACGTGCTTGTAAGCCATTACTTGGTCACGAGGGGCATATGCGTGCGAATTTTGAATTGGGAAATGTCTCCGATGGAAGAAAGTTATGTGAATGAATAGACATTGTTGCGGCCGCAAGGCAGACATTATCTCACACGACGGAAAATAAGCTCTCAACAATTTCGAATTCTAGCGACCATCATTGGCTTTTCATGTCAAATGTCAGGCGAAAGCTAAATCCACCAGCTTCTTTCCAAAAGTCAGCTGAAAGTCTAAATTGGATAAAAATATCGGTGCAAACTCCGGAGTATTCAATAAGATGTGCGTGTTCTTTGCCGGAGGGCACTATTTACCGTAATATGATTGCCAAACATCGGCTTGGTTTGGTGCCATCACGCATTATCACGTATTTTGAAGGGCAGATGGACATAGGCGAATAGTTAAGACATGTTGATAAAAGACCAGCTGATTTAAACTAGTAATTGTGCGAAGAAGACAGCTGAAATTACAAAGGATCACATTGTTCATACAACCTTTTTATAAAGGAAATTCTGTACATCTTAAGGATCGAGTATCCACAAAAACCTGATTTGAAAATCGATGAGATCGAAGAAGAAAGACAAAACAAAAAGAGAGAAAAAAAAAGGTCACATTACCTCGCAACTTCAAAAAGATCATGAGATGTACTCGTCCGCTTTATGTAAGCTGTTGGTAGGTGCCCTCAGAAATTGGCCCCATTTCGCCCTGAAGCGGCATGTCAGGAGCAACGGGGACTACTTTAGTACCTTGGCTCCCAGCATCCACCGCGGATTGATAAGCGTCATGTGGTAATGTAGCCGCCGATCCATTCCTAGCCATCTCTGAACGGATGTTCTCCAAAACACGCTTAATGTTCTGTCTTTCAGCCACAAGCGCCACACGGGATGTCTCCAGATTACGGCGTTCTTCCTCCAGCAGTTCCTCCATCTCATCAAAGTGCGTCATTTTAAGCTCAAGCTTTGTAAGGGTCAATTGAACTAGCTTCGTCAAAGTAGAACGTATATGAGCTTCTTCGTCCGAAACAACGGTTGATGCAGCACGAGAACAAGTTTTGAATGCAAGATCTGCAGCACGAGCCGCGCGGGAACGCGCAATCGGTTTTTCGTTTTCTCCGCTAACGCCAGGCGAAGATTCTAGCTTGGGTGCAACGACATCAGTCGTCTTGTTGTTATCAGCCATTTCAACGTCGGCAGCACTATCAATCGTTCCCTTTTCTTTGGCTTTTGTTTCAGGTTCGTCTGTTAATTCTTTCAGAGCGGTCTTCGCGGCGTCGGCCGCCGGGCCTGGTGGAACTACGCCGGCTAAAAAGGCAACCACGCTCATTACGGGATTATCCGCTTTCTCAAATGGTACTCGAGCATAGCGTAATGGTCCCATAAGTGCTTCTGATTCGCGTTCCAAGAAGGGATCTTCAATGGGGAGTTCGAGGAATTTGCGAATGCATTGATGAGCTGTACGGGTTCCCACGTGTTCCTCGATGGCTGACCAGTCATCCTCGAACATTTCTACACCTTCGAGCAACAGTAAGATCTCCTGGTCCGACCAGTCATCCTCATCCGTCGATAATCCAGCGGATGCATTGGCAGAAGTGAGTTTTACGAAATCGCCACTGAACATGCTCGAGGGAAAGCGTCCATCAAGATAGCAAGGTGGACATAGCTCGAAATTCTTGACTTTGAGGGAATGGTATCGCACTGCAGTACAATCTACACCGCAAGTGTCGCAGGAATAGCTTATAGATCGTCCGGTTGTATCGACTTGGGCTGTAAGATTGGCAGCCTCGGCTTCGGAGATAGAACGTGATGCTTTTGCTGTTGTCTGGTAGATGTTTGTACGAATTTCGAGGGGACCAGGTGCGAGAGGAGGATGGGGCTTTGCAGATGTGCCTGCGATACCATTTTGGGCTGAAGGCCGTGTCCCAGGATGAAGAGATTGTAGACCGCGCGGCGTATCCAGGATGACTCTGAAATGTCCAGTGAATGGAGGGCCCAAAGCTGCGGGTCGTGTCTCTGGGTCAATCTGTAAAGAAGCACATGGTAAAGATAAACGTTAGTCGACGTTGACATATAGATCAAGCCGGGGGTGATAACGTCAAGTCATTACCTGGTAGTTAATCAAACCCCACTGTTCCAAAAATGCATGAACACGCATAATAGCGCACACATCACCGGCCAAATTTCGTCTGCAGGCCGTGACAGTGAGATATTCGGAAGGACGAAGCCTATAGGTGTTGATCATGAAATCCCGATAATCTTTGTAAATAGACGGCGTCTTTGATCGGTTTCTTGAGTTAAAAAATTCTGGAAGGCTTCTCCGTTCGACTGGGTGTATTTTTGACATGTCAAACCACGCAGAATACGAAGGTATGATAACCTCGTGCGTTTGTGCAATGAGATATTTCCGCGCTTGATCTTCAAGCTTTAACCTGTTGGCCTCAATTTGGGCAGGATCTTCTTCATCGTTTTCTTCTCCGGATTCATTTTCTTCCTCCACTCCCTCGTTCATGGACACGTCCGCACCGTCTTCATTGCCATTTTCGCGTCGCCCCTCGGTAGTTGACTGTATACCTTGCTCGGTGTCGTCCGAGCCGGGAACGGTGGCATTACCTCGAGGTTGACTCGCAGGTGAGACGCGTGGTCTTTTTGAGGCTGATGTGGATTGTTCGCCGTCTGGCGAAACGGACCGCTTTGGGGAGGACATTACGGTGTTCGTTGTCGAACTAAGACTTTGCTTAGTAATGCAGTTTTTTTCATATTCTTTCAAACTCCGATTCTGCAACTTTAAAAGAATCTACTTCCTTTTAGCGACGTCAATTTCAGAGTTTTGAGTCAATCTGTTCTCAAAAGTGGTTAATTGAAGTCAAATGTAAGTAATACATTTGTACACCTGGGTCGTCATATGCTCACCCGCACTCGGATTACGGATACCCATCGCAACTTGAAAATCTATTCATCTGCTTTCACCGACGCCCCAATTATACTCTTGGGCGCAAACGTTTCAGACGGTCAAATCCATGCATATGATCAATTGCTCCGATATATAATACTCTATGGAACTACTTTATATATTGCACAAATGATGGAATCTTCTATGTCGACTTCTTAGCACTTGCTCTTCCTGTGAAAGGCCATTCCATTTGGTGTCCTATTTTTATATTCACATTAAGCTCATCCGCCCAATCCCAAACGAGCCCTGGCCTTCTTTGGAATTGACGTCCGACAAATACGACGTCGCAAGTATTCTCTTTCAGGAGCTTTTCAGCCAACTTGCCAGTTTCTATGGTACCCACAGCTCCAACGAGCAAATTGTTGCCAACGACTTGTTTAACGGCCTTGGAGAATGGAGCTTGGTAGGCTGGACCGCCGTGAATGTGTTGTTTAGGAGACAGTCCGGATGAAGAGATGTCCAATAGGTCAACACCTCGAGTAGCAAGAATTTCTGCCAGCTTGATTGTTTCTTCAATTCGCCAAGATGGTTGGTTCGGTTCGCTTTCCTCTAGCCAATCACTTGCTGATATACTACAGGAATCCGGGTCGACATTGAGTTTCATATGTACGTTCGCAAGAAGTATTATGAAACGCACCGTAAAAATAGAGGCATATCGGCAGGGATGGTGGCGCGGACAGCATCCACGACCTCCAAGGTGAACCGAATCCGGTTTTCAAAACTCCCACCATACTCGTCGACACGTTTGTTTGCGAAAGGACTTACAAAACTATCAAACCACAAAATGTCAATAAATCAGGCAACACTTTTGACAGCCGAGAGGATAAATTTACCTGTGCAGCAGATAACCATGTGCATTGTGGATTTCAATGACGTCTACACCTGCTTTGAGGGCTCGTTTGGCACCATCAACAAACGCTTTCACAATGTCTTTGATTTCCGGAACTGTGAGCGCTCTGGGGACTGGGAATAATGAACTGTAAGGCTCATTTGTCGGGCCAACGACGTCATCCGGCCATCCGCCTGCCTCGGCTCGTGCGACCGATCCCATGTTCAACCAAGGTGCAACAGTAGATGCTTTCCGGCCAGCATGGGCGAGTTGAATAGCAATCTTCAAAACAAAAAAATTTTTTAATCAACGCCATATTTCACAACATTTCTAATAATCTATTCACCTTCTGATTCTGGGAATGAACAAAGTCGACAACGCGCTTTAATGGCTCTATTTGCGAGTCCTTCCAGATACCAGAGTCTTCTGGTGTAATTCTGCCATTGGCTGTTACAGCAGTAGCCTCAACGAAGGTTAGACCAGGGCCGCGAGACGCTATCCCGCCCAAATGGGCTACATGCCAGTCCGTAAGATGACCGTCATCAGCTGAATATTGACAAAGTGGAGAAAGCTAGCAAAAAAAAAACGTTTCAGCATCTGAATTATGAATTGTATGAGAGAGGATAGACTTACAAAAACACGATTTTGAAATTCGACACCTCGAATCTTCAAAGGAGTGAAGACTTTCGGTATGTCTTTATTACCGTCCTCCGACTTCGAATGCTTGAACGTTCCCGCTGCAGGCTCTTGTAGCGGGGCAAAGTGTGCTTGTCTGGGGGCAGGTCTGTTAACAATGACAGGGACTTTTGAAGACATGATTTACTGCGATTTGACTTGAGAGATCTTGATTTGAAGGTGCTCGTCTAGGATGAATTGGTGGCCTTTTTATACGCATGATAACGCCATCGCGCTTACAGTGAAACTAGCTCAGAGAACTTCGAAATTTCCCATCGGATGAACCTTATTCAGCGAAACAATTTGATCAACAATCGTGATTCTGATGACTAAAAGTCCGTGTGGATGCCCCGTTTTGTCGTAGCAAGATTCCTTCCAATCAACACTGATAATGATAATGACCTGGCCTGAGAAATGAACCATGTAAGAGCTCCACGACGCCAACTCTGCTTATTGATGCAATATTATAAAAATTCATCTGCTCCTGACACTGCGGACTTCTTGTTTGTCTTTTGGTCTTGGGATTGTCATGCTGTTTCCAACTGGGTTCTATACATACATAGCCCCGACAGTTTCCGGTAAATCCTTAATAGAAAGTCCTAGTGGCTTAATAAGACTCCGTTAATTTAGTACGTTTGTTTGTAATGTTTATACAAAGCTGCAATGAGATTTATGATATCAATGTACCATGCATAATGGTGATTGGAAAGAGGCCGTCAAGCGTTAGTAATACTGAGCCCGTACTATCATACTACTACGAAATGGATGTCCGATATGTGAGGATAGAAGGCCGGCGGCGCGGGGAAATCCTAAGCTCGTCAGCAGCCAGCGACCATTAATATATAGGATTTAAAATATGAATCACATTTACGAGAGAGACCATAAGACTACTTCTGGATTATTATTTGAAATCGAACCATCACACTTCGTTTTCATTCGGCGAAGATACGCTGGCTGCAGGTCATATTTGAAATAAAAAACCCGCAGAATATATACATTGGCTGATAATAGTTCCTGTTGAAGCAAGCCTCACTTGAAACCTTCCAGGCTACACAATATCAACTTGATGTCAATTGCCAATCATACTGACAGTGACATTCACTTTCGCATCGTATGACGCGCCAAAGTCACCCAGACATTTACTTCCGCCAAATTTGTGGACGTTAACTGTGTCCGTGATCCAACGAGAGTAGACATCATCGCTTGGGAAATGAAGGGAAGGAACCTTACAAAGCAAAAGGTTTAGATAGCACGCTTAGTGATACATTTCAGTGCGTGCCAGCGCGGATACATTCCAAACCTGTCAGCAGATTTCTTTCTAGCCATATGGCGAAAGAAAGGTGTGCGCATTCATACACCGTAGTTTCTTCTAATCTTATCAACTCTATACAAATTTCAGGATACATTATTATACACCATTCTATAATTCTATTGAACAAATTTAGCGTGCGACGCATCAGCATACTTTGGAGCAACATACTTTGCATAGCTGCGACATCAGTGCTTTGAACGTAGTCATCAAACTCGGCGATCGTCTCTTGGAGTTCGTCCAAAGAAACCTTCTCATCCTCTAATACACAGTTACAACCCAAGGCAAGACAATTTCACACAACAGTACGTACCAACGACTAAGGTGATTTGCAGTTTCTTGATACCGAATCCGACAGCGACGAGTTTAGAACTGCCCCAAACAAGACCGTCTTGCTCAACAGAGCGGACAGAGGCCTCTAGCGCGGCCATATCAGTCTCATCATCCCAAGGTTTAACTTCCAACGTAACGACGGACTGCATAGGATGTAAGCTCTACGAAAACAAACCACAGCGACGAAAAACATACTTTGGCAATAGTTTTAGGCTTCTTAGCTTTCTTCGCGTTGTATTCGGCCAAACGCTCAGCCTTGAGACGTTCAGCCTCAGCATCTTCCTCCTCGTCTGAACCGAAGATGTCAATGTCCTCTTCTTCTTCAGCAGCCGCAGCTGTCTCGAAAGCTGCTCCAGCGCTAGAAGAGCCAGGCAAAGACTTGAATTCAGGTTGGTAGGACTTGATGTGCTTGTACCATCTAGCGGTGTTAGGGTATGTTGCCGCGTCAGGCGCTGACGAAAGACCAGTGAAGACCTTTACATCGGCTTGGGATGCAGTGTAGCTAAGAAAAGAGGAGGATTTAGCATCAGGACGAACAGGGTAGTGAGAAAACACGTGGATGGTGATCAGAAAGCTAGGCAAAAGGGTTTTCGGCATATTTTGACGAACGGTGTCTAATCGTTCTTGCTTGGAAACACGGACCATAGCATTTTATTCATCACATCAAAAAAGAAATATTGTTGAATATGAAATCAACGGATCCATCCATCTTTGAATTGAGATCTGGAGTAGAGGATATTTACTTACCCTTCAACGTATGAGCTGGAAAGGAGGTGCTCTTCGAGTTTATTAAGATCGATAGGCATGATGATAGAAATCAACGAAGAAAATGGAGAAGAAAGTGATACAATGTAGTGGTTGAGGGCGTAAAAGGCTCAGTGAACTGCAAGCGAGCAAAGAAATTTTCTGAATTTAAAAAAGAGGGCTGAGTTTGAAAAAAAAAAGTTTCGCGAGTCACGCAGATGTGTCACATGTCATCCGTCACACGCATGAGCGGTGGACCAATCGAATGTCAATTTGCGACCATGTCGAATCCGCTGCTGTCGTCAACGAACTCGCCGAATAAGTCGCCTTCAACATTTGTACTACTCCAAAGCGCGCTAGCAACTCCGTGGATCCCATTTGCTCGGGAAATTCTCTCTCAGATTTGGTCAAATCCGAAAACGCGTCTCGTATGTCTATGCTGTTTGTATTCGCCGGTAGACATTCTTCCAAACGAACTGCTTGCTGATAGCAGAGTAACTGTCATTGATTGGACAAATATTATACCTGGATATACATCAGACAACGCATCGCTGAAGGATCACATAAAAGGGATTGATCGAATATTAAAGCTTGGTATGTCTTCACCATTATCAGTACATGATTTCTATTAATTTTCATTTAGAGAGCAATAGGCCTTTGACATTCTATATTGACTCTCCACATACATTACTAGAAGGACTAGATGCTGATTTGCCCTCTCGAATGTATGAAGCACTCAAGCAATGGCTTACGGAGCTTCTAAAACACCCCTGTACGTCTTTTTTACCTCAAGTTCCTTCCGATAGGACCTACCCAATCGCCAATTCTTAGCTCCATCCATGCTATTGACACATATTCCAACCGCATCCCCACTCCTCCCTTTAGTTCTTCCGCCTTCGTTTTCGCCATCTCTCGCACACATGACTCTTCACCCTCCCGCATTTATTGCACATCTAATCGAATCATATTTTACATATCCCCCTTCACATCCACAGCATTCGTCCGCAAAATTTTGGCCTCTTTTTACTGGGATTTCCACTCGGGCTTCAGCTATTGAAGTCGAAGCTATGGTATGGGGCTCTGAGGGTAATGGATGGACGGAATGGACGGACGGGAGCCTAGTCGTAGAAGTTGTTTCGCGTCATCCAAGTGGACGACATACTGTCGACCGAACGGTGGAGGGATGGTTGGGCGGTGGACAATTCGTACAACTTGCCGACTTACCTGAGTTAAAGCCCTTGTGGAAAGCAGGTGGCGCTGTGAATGTACGTTCAAAAAAAGAAACAGAGATCAAGACCTATTTCTCATTACAATATTTCGACTAGGCGCCTGGTGATGTACCCTCTCCTTCGACACAAGCTGCTACCGATTTAGCTCGAGACCTCAATTTACCCTTCAATGTTGCCCTCACAGAAAAACAGCAATCTGAGCGTGCTCGAGTCCCTTTACCTTATGTACATGAAGGCAAGAATACTACGCACTTTCTTCTTACGATTTTCTGACCCTCGTCTCTAGGAAACCCTGTCCAGTCAACGATATACTACGATCCCGATTCCGATGACGACATCGATGAAGACGATCCTGACGAAGACTTAGACATCTAAGCGATAATCGACTTCCGTGATATTTTGCCTATCAATGTTCCGCTGTCAAACTAGATTTGAATATGGAATATTCAAAAGATCTATTCCACCCCCGGCTTTCATGATTCTCAGTGCTCTGCTCAGTCAGGATATTGATCGAAATAATTGTTTTCTAATGTTCTGGTATACGTAACAAGGCTGTTTTTCCGGAAATAACGGATTGGGATACATCGTAAGAGGATAATATATTCGTTCAGTACCGAACCTGAACATCTTGCCTTATGACAGGTGCCCAAAATAAACCCCCAAGTTTGATTGAAACCGGCCACAAAATTGAAGGGGTGAGATTGGTTAGTTTTGCGGAATAGCTGTGTTGAATCAAGCGAAATTTGGCGTTGCCGTTATCGTACATTGAAGTAAGCTGCGGAGTCGATCTGGTTCCCACCCGTTGAGGATGTTCGAGTGTGCGGCCTAAGCAAATACCAAAAGGAATAAAAAAACCAATCATAGCGCTGACTGAGATGATTTTTCGACGACCAGGAATAGGTCGTCGCCGCTTTGCAGCCATGATCCACCAGTTGCAGGGCAGTGCAGCAAGTCGTTCTTAGGTGAAAGCTAACTGCTGATAAGAGTAAATACCTAAAGTTCAGTTCTGAAATGACAATCCGACACGCAGTTGCTACACTCGCCAACACTCAGTTCATACAGGGGTCCACAGCAACTCGCATTCTTCATGTAAATATTTGCATACCAACAATTGAATGGTTTGAATTCTCGATTTCTAGCCGGTATGGAATCACCGGATGGCCAAGTGGTTGACGGAAGGCACGTGACCAGGACCGTGTGATAATCTTTGTATCTTCCCCTCTGTGAAAAAAAAACGTGGTTGCAGGCGCACAGCCTCTTCATGTGGACTCGCTCGACGTTCGAATCTACAACTTCGATTCGTCAACGTCTTTTATCCTAATCGAAACCCAAAATTATGTCGGTCTCTCTACGATACATTCGCCATCGTTTCGCCCAGGCGGTCTATCTTTTGAACGAGCACATCGCCGACGAGCTGATTACGTTGGAAAATGAAGATAATAGACAGATTATAGTAGCTTCGGTACGTAAAATTGTCTTTCTAGTCGAGATGTGATTCTACGTCGTAATGTAGTGGGTCTATATTCAAACAAAAACACTCCTTTCGAATGCCTCTGCTACGTACCTCCCAAAACCGAGCGAGAGCCCCGACCTCAAAATTAATGGCGATTTGCCGCTTTTTCCGCCCTCCGGATGGACACCCCCCGCAAAAATCAGACTCAAGGAGGAGGAAATCCTTGCATCGAACCACATATTAGAAGAAGAAGGAAGTCTAGCGGACGTGTCTTCTTGGTTTGCGCAAGAAACCTCCAACTTGGATTCTGATCCTCCTTCAGATGACTCGCCTCGAGCGTTCTCCTCTGCCAAGTCAAATCGTAAAACTTCCAAATCTAAAAGACGTATAAGTAAGCGTCTCAAGAATTCTAATCCCATCTCTCATAAAACTTTATTATATCACCTATCTCGCGGTGACCCTCTTAAAGACTCTTTCCCGCCCGGAATTCGTTTAGATCCTGGTTTCAAAGCGATGTACAAGGATCTGCGCCGCTTGCGCACTACTCTGACCCCTCGGGCAACAAAGAGCACGACAACGCCGTCTGCAGACTCCACCCCGACCAATCCACGACGGTCCACTCGTCTATCGGGAGTACAACAAGTGCAGTCCTCATCTAGTAAAGACTCTGTTGAGCGTTCCGAAAAGCGCTCCATTTCTCCAAACGAGCCTTTAAAACGCAAACGCCCCAGACTCACCTTGCAACCCGACAAACATGCAAACTTGGTCGACCCCAAAATCCCGGGACTACCTTGGAGACATTTGACTTCAACAATGCGAGAGCGAGCTATAGGATATTTGAAACGAAATATAATTCATCGTCAATCTGTCACATGTTGGAGATGTACCCAGCAAACGGTCGCTCGTGAAAGAATCGATGAAGATTGTATTACCATGTTTGATTCTCAGGGTGGATCGATTGCATGCTTCAGATGCGGGTATCGACAATTAACATGTTCCTTCGCTAATGGCGCTTTAATTCCGGATACACCACCTGAAATCGAGCCATCCGAGTCTTCTCAGTCCGAGACCGTGCAGACTACAACAGGGAGCTCTGATTCAATGCCCAAAGACGTCGCCGGACCAAGTTCACGATCGACAGCAGAGATTCCTAGACAGGTAACCACTGAGCAAGAAAGCCCTCATGTGCCCTCTAGCCATCCCGCCGACGACGACGACGTAGTCGCTACACCGACTCCAAGGACTCCCGAACCTGGCGTTGCTGTTGACAAAGACATCGAAAGTCAAGAACAAATATCCCCCAATCGAGACATGGAGCTCCGAGTTGAGTCTGAAGTTCAAAATACTGACACCTTCCCGGACAATGTCGAACCTCCTTCACCTCAGTCGAATTTCAATGATGAAATTCTCCTCGATAGTCAACTCGAGGGCGGTTCTCTCGCAAGTGTCCTAAGAGAAAATCCCGCCACAGTGATCCATCGCCGAAGTGCATTAAGAACGTATAGTCGCAACGACAGAACGACCCTACCCTCTTCCAGCGGCACTCAGGCTGATGACTTGGAATCTGGGGAATCAGATCGTCCATACACTCTTAGACCGGCATTCTCCCCCGAAGGATCGATTTCCCCCGGTTTTGATGATAACAATAACGACGATTTGGAGAGAGCTATAACCCCGCAATTCCGGTCATGCTCTCTAAGAGAACTACCACGCCCAGCAGCTGTAGAGGGGGAGGATAATAAACTCCACGAATCAGTACATCAGTTCCGTGCCCTCCTTCACACACACCAAAGCATTATCAAAATGCGTCAACATATATTTTCATTACTCCACGCTAACGATTCTGCGCTTCGTCATTCTCGCCAGTCATTATTGAATGCGACGACGCAGCTGAAACAGTATCCTTTCCCATGGGATATTCCGGATGAGCCGCCGTTCGATGGGTTGAAGGATTTGGCGGACGATTTGGTGTGTGCGTGGTCTAATGGGTTTAATGAGAGAGAGGCCTATGAGGGCATTCGGAAATATGATCGTGCGCAGATGGAGGTTGATCGACATGAAGTCGATCCGGTCGAAGAAGAGTTGGATCCCTATTATTACCCTAATATCGCTAAGGATTGGTCTTCTGGAACTAAGGATATGATTGAATAAGGTTTTGCTTTTTATAGGCTTTTCTCACCCTTCTTTTTCAAGTAGGGCCACGTCGTTTATGGATAAAGGTATATTTTACCTATATGATATTGTATGTATGTGTATGTTGTTATGAATTTGATAATGTAGGGCATGTGTCTTTCCCCCATCTTTTGCAATTCTTGTTGTTAATCTTTGCTTTCTTGTTGCTATTTGTTTTGTGTTTAACTATTAATTTACCCCCACTTTCTTCAAGGAGTGAACTTGAACTAGTAGCGGATGAAGACATTGCTTATACTATCGGTTCTTTCCGGCGTCTCTAAAACAATCGACAAACAACTTTATTTCCAAGCCTGTGTCTCAGCGAGGCCATATTCCAATGCTATAGTCGATCATTCTGCCAACGACTTTCAAACCTGCGGAGGCAGCGGCAAGTCCATGCTTTCAGTTGCTTACTAGAGGCGTTGCATATCTGATGAGAAACTGGAATAATTATTGCTCAAGGCTGATACAACACAGGAAACACGAAGCGAAGCGATTGGACCAATACATATTTTTGTCTAGTAAACGAACAAAGCGAAGAGAGAAGAGATTTGCGCTGAAAAAATGTGTATGGAAGCCGGACTTGCATTTTTCCTTGCATGGTTTATTTTAATCTGTTTATTATTCAATTTCATTCATTTTTGGTCTTAGGGTGGGGGCAGTGGGGTGAGCAGGCGTTTTCCAGGGAAACTTTGCACATCAGTACAATTAAAGTCATCTGGGAAAAGGAAAAGAGGACTGACCTGTACATGAACTACTGGGAGGTCCTTCAAGAGGACGACCACTGCCACTTGAATTATTGCAGGTTTAAGCTCGAACTTGTTTGTGAAATGACCAACGATTGCCTGGGTGACTTAAAGTAGAAGTCTTGTGGCAACAATCAGATAGGAAATTGACAGTTGGATGCTGTCCCCAATGGGGAATTTCAGATTAATATTGTTGATAGTCTGAAGAGGCGGAATGCAAAATTTCAGCAAGCCCAAGGGTTGACATGTACAGCGAACAATGTACTCATGGTGTTAGACATTATAGTCGCCTTGGGATTTTTGACGTGTGGATAGGAGCAGCGGATAGGTCTTCCAATTTATATTGTTTTTACAGAAGCACGAAATGACTTTGTGATCATGGATTTAATTTGGCTTTGTAATGTCAGAAGTCTGATAAGACCGAGTGTGGTGAAAAATTAGTGAGGGTTTGATCATTGGACCTGAATATAGCCCCTTTTGCAAGTGGTGGTATTGCCTTGCCAGAGGGAGTATGTAGGTGTGGTTCTGTAAGGAAAGAAGTCGGATGGCGCAGATCTTTTTCAACTCCCATGGGAGGGGCGATACATTCGGGCGAGCACTGAAAATTGCATCCAGTCTGACAGCATCAAATGTCTTAATGTCTTAATGCTAATGAGGTTATGAGATTAATTTTACTGATTATAAGTAAGTACAATTATATGTTGAAAGGAATCTATATATAGCCCTAATGATCAAGATTCAACATTGCGACTCGACTAGATAAATTAAACATAGTATATTACTCACCGATTGAGGACTTCCACGCTAAGTCCGGTTTGCTGAAACTTGCATTCCGGTGACTCTGAGGAAAATGCAAGTGTCAGAAAGATGATTAATGAGAGATACAGGGCTCTATACATACCTGTTGAGTGGGAACCGGAAGAGCCGGCACTGACACAAGGGAGCCCACTGCAGATTCGGAGATCATGGGAGGGGGGTGAAAGAAGGGACTTGATGTTTTTTTTACGAAGTTCAGGCTTTCTTGGAACGTATGTCAAATAAACATTACATAATGATTAAGATGGTTTGGGTTTTAAACGGAACTGTCCATAATTGTAGAGCAGCTGGTTTATCCAACTTCTGGGGCCAACTCATGACAGACTTAGCACTATCAACAACAGTGGGCTGAAGCCTGAGTTGATTTATTGGTCAAATCTGATGAAAGTTCCATTCAAATGAGTGGCGGAAACATCCCCTATCTAAATCTGGGAACGGGTAGTGCCGAATTCAATGGATGTCTGGTTTTTCAATGATATTATGATTACCCGATGAATACCTCCTCAGCCAATCACCACATGGCGGGACGATATGTACACTAAAAGCCTCCAAAAATTTCACTCAATGTCGAAATAATAATGCCAGCAATGTGGACGGCAAGGAAGGACAATGGATGTACAGCCTTGGACAAGGACGAAAAAGGAGGCGACAATTCCGCGGACAGCCCTCAAGCGGCTTTGAGATATAAATTATAAAACAGTACATTGTCCCCAATTTACTCCAAGTTCAAATATTGCCCCACATCTGTCAAGTCCATACCGGCTATCATCGAGTTATTCGTTGACACCTAAACCTAAATCTCAAGCTCAAGTTTTAATATTTACACAGACAATGATATTCATGAAATCTCGGCGCACTCAATGCGTTGCACTTGATCCCAAGTCCGAGAACCCAGGCTGCGGTCGTATATATCCCTTCAAACTCAAGGCAGGCCTTTGTGGCGCATGTGAAGTTTTCGGAGTTCGCAGCAAAGTGAGCGTTTTTATTAAAACCAATCCGCATTAACTCTTATTCCCATTTATTTACTTTATTTCTCTTGTAAAGAGAATGCCTAGATGCCAGCTTTGCGGCTGTCTTTGTCGTGGTTTTCCTTTCGATGCAGTTAACCCCAAATGTAACTCATGTCAATTCCTCGAGAAGGGTACGATCGTCTTTTGTTCCTCATATTTTTTTTTCTTTTCATCTGAACGATGTTGTATGCAGATACTCGTGGCGAATGGGTTCCTGCTGAATATTCGGTTGATCACTTTGGTCCGGTCATACTGCTGCCAAAGTGATGTCTCGAGCCATATATACCCAATAAGACGCATTCAAGACATGCGCGTCCGGCTTGGGGTTCCAACATGTAACTATTGAATTGTAGTACCGGCTGCTTTTGTTTTGTTCTGTACATCTTGTTTTGTATTGAATTTAATTTTTTTTTTTTAAGGGGGAAACTTCAATTGGACGACTCGGCCTATCTTCAGGACAAATAGATTTATAAGACCTCGAGATATTCGATTGATATGCTGGTAGCGGTGGTTATCCCATCGCATATACATAATAATAAGAAAATCAGAATTCAGTTCTTTTAAAACGAAGCTGAGAAAAATTCAAAATGATTAGGGGTAATTTCTATATAGGAAAAAATAAAAAAAGCATGCACAAATATGAAGAAGAAGGAAAACACCAAGCGTAATCAAGAGGAACAAACTTTGTAAATCCATTTTCAGGCAAACTAACCATACTGCAGATCCCGCGGTTGCGACCATATATTTACATAACTCACACACCGCCACCGCTTTTTTCAACGGGAATACTCCTCGCTATTCTATTACTGACGCGAACAGGCTCAAATGGCTCAGCGAAAAGCTCTTTGAGAGCTGCACAGACCTGGAATAGAAGAGAAACAACATCGATAAACTAAACAAAAAAAGGCACGAGAATGACAATGACGCACCTCCAAAAATTCATTCCACCCAATGGCACTCACGCCATTCCCTAACCCAAGTTGTAAAAACGCACTCTCAATATGCTGTACTTTCGTCTGTTCATACCCGCGCACTTGACTCAGTAAACCGGCCAATTGAGATTTCGATAATAAAAGTGATTTGGGGGTTTGACCTTCAACGACTGTTACAGCGGATGCTGCACTACTACTACTACTAGTTCCGTCTTGAGCGTTATTAAATACCGTCCGGAGGCTCTCCAACTCGCGAGGCTCAAACTGAGCGCGACTGTATAAAGTTGTTATACGTGTCCGGACCAGAGGTGTACTTAATCCAAGCTCGCGTCCCAATAGTTTCTCGATCCACCCGAGTAGTCCACGCCCCCCGTTCACATTTTCATTTTTCTCATCAACAAATCTCAACCCCATATTACCCAAAAATTTAACGGCCCTTTCATATTCTTCTCTCTTCCTGGAAGAGCTCCAGCCTAATTCACGGGCCATTGAATCAATGACGGTGGGTAACACGTCGTAGGCTGTCCGTGAATTTAGGAACGCGAGGCGGCATCGTCGTGCGAGAAAATCTACTGCTGTCTGTGCGTATTCATATTTTATGGAGTAGAGAATTTCTGAGGATATAACTGTTTTGCACAATCAAAATGATGAAGTTAGGAAATCGAGGGGAGAAAAATTCGGGTGCGTACATGGGTATTCTTGCGATAATCTTTTACCATGTAAGGGCCAAGGTGAACCCGTTGGTTCAGCTAATGCGCACACCGTCCAGGCTCTATCGCCATAATTCTCCGCAAGATGCTTGGCAATGTCCGTTTGAAGGCCATACTACCAAAAAAAAAAACTTTAAGATACAGCTGTCGATTGGACGGGAATAGTTATAATTCTGAACTGACGCGCTGGATCAACCCAATAAACATATTCCGACTCCACCCCTCACTCCCGATCAGTCTTAACTGCTCCGTAACACACGGTCCCGCTTTTTTCTCAAGCCCAAATTCTTCCACAGCACGATCGACAGTCTCTTCAGCCATAGCTCTATAGGTTGTCCATTTTCCTCCGGCGATAGTGACTAACCCACTCGACGAAACATATACAATATGATTTCTGACTAGACCGGCCGTCCCGCCCTTTTCGGCCTGGTGTGGATTCAACACAAGCGGGCGCAGTCCACTCCAGGCAGACAAAACGTCCCCACGACGAACTTTAATATCCGGAGAGAGGTACCGTCGGACTTCATCTAGTACCCACCGGATCTCCTCTTCACGCGGTTTTGGGTCGCGCTGTACAGAGGCTTTGGCGTCGGTTGTACCAGCGATGGTGTTACCTTGCCAAGGAAGGAAAAATATTACTCTCCCGTCTGAGGTTGCCGGATCGAGAAGACCCATTTTGCGGGGTGAGTAGTAGTTTGGAAGTGTGATGTGAATGCCGGAGGAGGGTTGAACTATGGGTTTATGGGTGGGATCGTCAAGTGTCAAGAGGGTATCGGTGAAAGGGCCTGTGGCGTTGATGATGCCCTATGACAATATGATATTGTGTAATTCAACAAATGAAATCAGGAGGGGAAGAGAAAGCGCGCCTTGCCTTTGCGCGAATTTTCCAGGTCTTGTTGGATAAGGTATCTCGAACTTGTGCGCCATTCAATTTCCCATCTTTGGATTTGGACAGGGAAGTCACTTCGACGTAGTTTGCTACTACGGCGCCTTGTTGTACGGCTGTCATTACGAGCGCAATATTCATTCGCGAGTCATTATGTTGCCCTTGAAAAAAGAAATTTGTTTTTGAATTCCAACGTTGAGAGAAATTTGTACCATCGTAGTATACTACAGCACCAACCAAACCTTCGGCTTTCAACATCGGAAAGGCCTCGAGTGCTTTGCCTTTACTCATAACGTACGAACTTTCCATGTTTTCACCGCCGGCTAGTATGTCGTACATTTTACACCCCGCCCAATAATACGGGACTTGCCAATACCTAAATCAAGGAGTCAGTTTTTTTTTCTTACAACGACAATTTTGTTTTTTTTTGGCACGTACTTATATACTGGCAACATGATAGGAAGCATGTTCGACAAATAAGGGGCAGTTTGGAGGAATATCTTGCGTTCGTGTAATGCCTCTCTAACGAGCTTGTATTGTTCATAATCGAGCTCCATAACGGCTTTCTGGAGATAACGCACACCTCCATGGACGAGTTTAGTGGATTTAGAGGAAGTACCTATAACGGAAAGCATCTTAGAATGTGACAGATCAAACCCTAACATTAACACCAACATATCCTACGTACCAGATGCAAAGTCGTCTCTCTCAACCAGTGCGACTTTTAAGCCTCTACTGGCGGCATCCAGCGCTACGCCAGCACCAGTCGCACCAGCACCAACGACGAGAAGATCGTATTCCCCGATTCCGTCCTGGTCGACATCGTCATCATCATCATCATCATCTTTTTTCTGCTCGTCATCGTTCTCGGCCTTGTTAGCTGGAACAGCACAAACTCCACGCTGAAGAGCTCGAACCATTTCTTCTCTGCTAGGCGGAATCCAAGGCGGAGGAGGCCGCCGCGACCGAGCAGTCCCATAAGGCACCGTCAACGATGACGTCGAAGAAGATGAAAAATGAGAGTAAAGCGCATAGGACGATCCTGCTGCTAGTGGGATATAAATAATGGGTTTACATAGATAGCTGAATATCCGCCGCGACACCACCATTATTGCGGTGTGGTGGATGAAGGAGTTGTGTCATGGAGTTGAGTTTGAGGCAGGGGCCGGGGGCGAAGATTACATACGCGAACGGATACCCGGCCCGCCGGAAGCCGTTGTCCGCCGCCCGGTGCTCCCAGTTGGACAACACAACCAGCCATGGTACCCGTGCTCCCGCGGTACTGCCAGTGGTCGTTGTCGTGTCTTTTGCCTAATTGATTTATCCTAATTAGATCAATTAATCTTGATATCTCTTGTATATAGATCAGTATACGGGTTTTTCTACGAAATGATACGCATACACGGCAGGCATACTGTACCAGATACATGGTTGAATCTGTAGCTTGAACTTAATCGCAAGATCAAATTGAATTAGAGCCGGCAGAGTTTATCGAACCTGAACGCGAGAACATAGTAATTCAATTCCTTTTACCGCACTGCAAAAGTCTTTTTTTTGGTTTCAAAACCTTTTTAAACGGCCATCTCGAATTTGTTTTCAACAACTTGCAGTTTTGTCTCTTAGAATTTGAGCCGACGTAACCTAATATTCAAATAGGTGTATGTATACACGTGGAATGGCCAGAGATCAATTTTTTGAGAAGATCTCGTCGACGTCGGTGACGATGATCACTGGTACAAAGTACTAGACGAATTTATCCTGATTCCTGAAAAGTGAAAAACATATGCATTCGTTATCTCTAGCCCGGGTTAGATCGCGATGGATCTCAAGATTTCATCCTCGAAGCTCCAAGAGCCAATCACGACAGGTCAAGTAGACTGCTAAAAATGGTATTGCCAACATGCATATATACAAGAATATACATAGGTCACCGAACAGTTCGGATTAGCATGACATATCATGATCAAAGATTATCACATGCAATAGACCGTCGAGTGTTGAAATGTATTATCCGAATCAATCAATAGAAAAGAAGAACACCGGCATACGCGATTGCGTCTTCATGACATCATTTGGCGTGAATTTCAACCAACGAGTTATCTCAGATAAATCGAAACGCATGCACTCTATATAATTCGTGTTGAATGTTGAATGGTCCCACCCACACATTGAATTCTGATTCAGATAAATGGTCTTCCTCGAGAAGAGACCATATATTTAGATGATAATTTACCAAAAATAATGTAACCGCGAGATCCGGGAGATAGCTACAATTAGCAAATTAGTGCATGTTGACGCTGCGGAGGGAACAACACTGCAGTATTTTTTTTCAGCAATTCGGCAAACTCCGGGCGTCTTCTGGAGTCCAAATTAGTAAGACCCTGCAAAATAATCGTACCTGTGCCATAAGACAATCGATAATCCGCGACATCAGCTCCTTTTCTTAAGATAGAGAAAAAAATTTCAATCTGTCCATACGATGCCATATTACTCTCCTCATTCGTCATCATCAACATTGGGATTTACAGTTTATTTATCTCTCTTTTACCTGCTACTATAATTCATTCATGGCTCGGTCTTCCACTATCGAATCGGATTCGGATTCAGATCCAGAGTTTTCCTCTTTCACCACCGCGGAGCTGCACGACTATCTCAAAACCGTTACTGTACCTCCATCCGCACGTCAAGCTCGGTTTGTTAATTGGGGATTAGCCTTCGCATGTCGTCCTACCGTAGTTTTTGAACCGACGAGTGATGAACAATGCGTTGCTATCGTGCATCTTGCGAGGCGGGAAGGCGTGGGTGTTCGTGCTGCTGGGGCGGGTCATTCTCCGAGCGATATGGCGTGCACGGATGATTTCATGATCAAAACACACAAGTTGAATGCGTTGCTTGACGTATGTTATGTTATGTTTTTACCATAAAACTTTGAATAAGCTGACTGCTTTTTGAAGGTTGACGAGGCTAATGAACGTGTTACAGTTCAAGGCGGAATGATCCTTTCAGAACTCCACGAACATCTCGAAAAACATAACCTAGCTTTAACAAGCGTAGGCTCAATATCAGACCAGTCCGTCGCAGGGATAATCACAACAGCAACACACGGCTCAGGACTCACATACCGATCCATGTCGTCTCTCGTCCATTCGTTCACAATCCTCTTAGCAAGCGGCAGAACCGTAACCTGCTCCAAAACTAAAATTGAAGACGAAGAACTTTTCAAAGCGACACTTTGCGGGTTCGGAACGACTGGTTTTATATTGAGCGTGACGTTCCAATGCGAGAAGCGTTTTAGACTTCGCGAGGTTGCTTCGAATGTCGATTTTGGTAATTTTGTGGAGCGGTTTGAGGAGATTGCTGCGTCGGCGCAACATGTTCGGTGTTGGTGGTTTGCTCAGCGTGGTGTTGTTCGAGTCAGTAGATGCGATCGGACTAATGAGGTATGTTTTGTTACCGCTTTTGCTTTTTGCTTTTTGCTTTTTGCTTTTTTCGAAAATTTACGAGCAGTTAGGGACTTTATCTATACATAGCCTTGTAAAAAAGCCGCATCTTGGTTTAGACAGTCCTTTTTGGCGTACCATGTCGTGCAGTTTATGCTTTTTCTGGGACGCGTATGGCCTACGTGGAATACATGGTCTGCTATATTTGCCAGTTGGCTCATGAAAGAGAACGCTATAGGTGTTGATGAAAGCTGGAAAATATTCAATGTCGATTGTCGAGTGAGTATGACGAATGCAAATGCTCTTATTGTCATTTCTGAACCCTCTTTTTCTTTTTTTTTAAAAAACTTAGTATCCTCAGCATACAATTGAATTCGCATTTCCCCTTTCAGCTGTCCCGCAATGTTTACTCGCACTACAAAAGTATATGCAAGAACAACTGAGTAATTCAAGCGGCGTGCGTCCCCACTTTCCATTTGAAATTCGATTTTCGGAAGCAGACGATGTCTGGCTCAGTCCAGCATATGAACGCAGGACGTGTTGGATTGGTATAGCACAATACAAGTACGTTCAAGGATCTCGGAGTTCATTTTATTTATTTATTTATTTATTTATTGCTAAGTGTTTTTCTCCCAGACCCTATAGACTTCCTATTCCGTTCAAAACTTATTTTTCACAAGTTTCACATATATTACATGCTCACGGCGGACGACCTCATTGGGCGAAAGAACAGCCATTTAGACCAGCTGAATTACGAGGGATGTATCCCCGTTGGGATGATTTTAATGCTGTAAGGAGAAGAGTCGATCCCCAGGGTATGTGGGAGAATTTGTGGGTTCGGAGATGTTTGGGGAGCGTTGTAGATCGGAAGAGTGATTATGATGTTGGTGTTATCGAGGAGGAGGAGGATGATGATGTTTCGAATCGGGAAATGAGGTTTGATTTGAGTAAGAGTTGGGAAGTTTATAGAATTCGGGGAGACTTGATGTAGTTGGATAGATGTGCCATGGTTATGTTTTTGGGTTTGGCGAGGACTATGTAGGTAATGAACTTTAGACCGTGCGGTTACGTTCTCAAAAAGTAATGAATGCTGTTTCGAGGAGTGAGATTTCGAAACGCAAAGCTCTCATAAAGGTCCCAAGTTGTTACGTACGAATTGGCGTCAACTGAACTGAAAAGCGAAAGACGATTTCTCATCTGAGGGATATCTAAATTTGGCCTGTGCTGTGTAACCAAGTCGCTCCAAACCAACCGCCGATGTCGATATTGGATTCTTAGATCAGACGATCAACGTCTTGTTTCAGCGCCATATGAATCCAACCCATTTCTGAAAAGGTGGAATAGTTTTGAACGGGTGGGGGGCCAGCATGACCTAGAATTGATACGCTTCCCTCAAGTGATTATGGTTTGAAAAACCCCAAAAATGTATTGGGGAGGCGAACAAAAAGGTCGCTGAGCGCAATTGTTCATTTTTTATAAGGAGGTGATTACGGCTATGATATGTTTCCAAAACGATGGATTTCTGACAAGAATTAAGGTTTCTGGTTGGCCGCCATCTGTTGCTAACAGAAGCAAACCTATTTTGAGAAGTATGGTGATCAATCAAAATTACATTACGGGAATGGCAGAGAGCGGTCTTCTCCATCTTGCGATGAGGATATGTAAGATGTTTATCTATCCGGATTTGCACGATGACCAGCTTCAGCGCAGGGATGCAGGCGCTATTACTGTATTTCGATTTGTCGTGCGTGGCAACGACGGCGCCGGAAATGCTTGAGAAAAAAAAATTATAGACAGGACAAGACAAGACATTGGCGGAAGCAAAGTTTCGTTCTTTTCGTATGATTTTCGCCCGGTTCCTTCAGGTGTGCGCCTGTTTGGGAAACAATAGTGTTTATTTATCATTTATCAGAGCGTCCCTGCCAGCGCATGCGCAAATGCCACGAGCGCCGTGTTTACCGCAAGATTCTAAAAGAGCCACAAGTGAAGATGGGATGCGGATGCGATCGAGAGACGATGAGTTGAATTCAAAGTTCAAAGTTCAAAAGTTCGAGCCAAGTTTGTGATAGAAGTTGTGAGATGACTTCCTTTACATAAGAGCTAGTATCGCCAGTTATCCGAAGAACAGCGGAATGGCAGCGGGTATAAGCTCATGCATGTTGGGTTTAGCTGGAGTAGTACAGGAACAACAGTGGTCTCGTGGTAGGCGAGCTGCGACTTCGACGGAGCTGACAACCCTTGACGGCCCCGGAGCGGTGCAACTGGTGCAGGGTAGTGATGTTTATCATATACGCCGCTGACAGAGATATGGCCGCAGCTCAGTTAGTCAATCAGCGGAGAAAATATTCTTGGTACAGTGGCAATAATAGTCTGTGGCAGTGGCAGTGGCAGTGGGATGATTCCAGCGGCGAGCCTGGTTGACAGCCCCGCCTCTCTCTTCCTCCTTCGGCGTTTTCCAAGTTTCGCGATCACGTCTAATATTCCCTCGGTAAAAAGTAATCTGAAACGGGTACGTGAATGCTGCTCCATTCTGGCTGATTTTTTCGCTGAATTGAATATGTAATTATATTCCGAGCTATAGCAACAACGGAAATTAAGTTTGAGAAGTTATACACAGTATCTTCTTGTGACTTATCGAAGTAGAAAAAAAAAATAACGGACCCTAACAAATCCTAACAGATCCAGGCCAAGGACACATACGATGTACACTAATTCAATCATATTTCTCGGCTATCGATCATTTACGCAAAGGGCGTCACATCATCACAATACAGTAGACCTGCTTTAAGCGCCCGTTGGCAATCAACTGGATCCCAAGTATGAATTTACAGGCATATGACACTTCTATTGCATTATTACTTACCTCCACTCTTCGTCCGCACTGTCTCGTCTTATAGCATTCCTTTTCTTTGTACCACCACCATCTCCACCACTGTCTCCGCCGTCGTCGCCCGTCGTCCATGTCGTCCTCAACGCGCACGCCTTCCTTTTCACTCAGTCTTCATGCTCTGCTCACTTTTCCAATCCGCATTTGCAATCCACCGCCTGCTGCAAGTTCAGTACGCAGTTGTAAAAGTAAGAAACAAAAACAAATCCCCAGTTTTACACCTCGATGTTCTCTGACAATTCTCTTTCTTTATACTAGTAACACCGCTAATCAAAGTCTCGCTGGACGATGTGCTCAACAAACGTCATCTGCCGCCTTTGACTCTGAAAGACTTTGAGGAATGGCTCGTCTTCGTCGAAGGGAAATCGCAGTATCTCTATTTTCTTCTCTGGCTCAAAGAGTACGAGTCCCGCTATGCCACCTGGCTCGCTGAATTCGGCTTTTCGTATTATCCCACAACACGTCTGTCGTCGTCCCAATCCAACTCTAGTCTTAAAACCACTACAGACACAACAGCAACACGTCTTGGCTCCACTGCCGCCGGCGACAGCACCACCACCCAAGCTCAAGCTCAAGGTCTCGCGGTCCCTACTGCTTCCAATATCAACTACATCCCCCCATCTCCCTCCCTCGCGCACTTCTTCACACGTGCCAAAAAGACATTTCTCGATCCAACAGCATCTCCAGCATCTCCTTACACTCTCCCATACTCCGCCCTTTCAACTCTCATCCCACAACCATTAGCCTCCACCCACTCTCTCAACGCTTCAATTCCTCATTTCAACACCGCTTCGCGCCCTGATCTGGTCGATATTAATGAAAGATGGAAACACGCCTCTCGAGCACTCTTCGGTCCGGAGTGTCATCCCCATCCTCATCCAAAAGAATTTGCTGCCTTGGCGAATCATATCCGTAGCGTTCTCAAAGATAGCCTCGAACGTTTCGCGGTCTCGGCCTGCCATAATGTTGGAACAAGAAGAGCGTGGTACGTAGATACTGTTTGCCCGCATATACTCGCAATTCTCCCTGTCTTCATTTTTCCACTCATTTTCTCTCCAAACTATTGATTAAAACTGATATTATTATAATCTCACTAATATTATTATTATTATTTCCGATTAGGTGCGGACTTGCAGGCGGCACAGTCATTGCTCTCCTCCTCGGTGTCTTGCCCACCTTGATTGCTTTTTTCTATGGTCACTCAAGATGGATTCGTTTGGTCGGTTTCGTTGGGTGCTGGCTTGGGGGAACAGTGATTTTCAGCAGTTTACACGGAGTAAGCCCCCATTTCTCGTCGCCCCTTTCTTCCACCATCTTCATATATGACTTTTTTAATTTTCCTACGGTTTGACTTCTTAACCCCTCCTCCACGTTGTTTTCTTTCTTTTTTTTTCTTTTTCATTACTTTTTTCCCCCTCTTACTCCGTAACCCGCCTTTGGTGATTTTTTATAAATAAAATGACTTACTCGCTTCTTTTTCGCATTCCCAGATATGTATGATGATCTACCTATTCGGTGATCTACGCCAACTGCGCTCATTCGAGCTTGTCAAACCCGCTATTTCCAATCCCCGTGCAATTGCTCGTGCCAGACCTCGATTAAGGAGTTTTTTCACCAAAACTGGAGAGGAAGAGAAGCCGTCCGTGAAAGAGAAAAACGTCCCATCCGAGAAAAACCATCACCCAAACGGCGCCGCGAATCCTCAAAGAAAGGCTGATCAGAAGAATAATAATAACATCATTAATGATAAGGATATTCCTGACAATCATGATCAT
The DNA here is from genome assembly GCA_029959195.1 of Dictyophora rubrovolvata. Lineage (NCBI taxonomy): Eukaryota > Fungi > Basidiomycota > Agaricomycetes > Phallales > Phallaceae > Dictyophora > Dictyophora rubrovolvata. The sequence continues at coordinate 1,299,815 of CP114127.1, read as the reverse complement.
GGACCCCACCATCAACCAGTCGTAGTGCCTCAGGCTTCCCTTCCTGCTGGTAACAACGGACCTTCTTCACCCCCATCAGCACTCGTTTTACCCGTAACAGCAACAGATGCACCCATTGTGAAGTTGGGATTTTCAGTCGGTAACAAGGGTGATGAGAAGGCTAAGGAGGAAGAAGATGGACTCGCTACGAATATGATGTCCCCGACTCAGCAGCGCAAGGAAGGGGGAAACCCTACTGGCGATCACAAACTTCCGTTGCAATTATCCACTATTCTTTCCTTATCGCCTATCCCCGAGTCCCCTCTATCTATCAGTGCCAGCGTATCCCCAGCTTCAAGTGTGGGCGATTTCAAAGAAAAGAAACCTCATTTAGATGTGCCTGTGGCTAGTTCTACGAGCCTTCAATCGAACGTTCCGACAACCCCAACGATAGATTTGGTCGATTCTGAATCTGACGAGTCCGGGTCGTCTTCGGATCATGGTATTGTCATTTCTCCTGCGTTTCAGACGTCAGTGAGGTATGAACACCAGGATGAGTGGATGTGGGAAAGCGGTAATGGTGGTGGTGGTAATGGATGGAACGGTGGAGAAAAAGAAAAAAGTCAGAAGGAAACTTGGACTACTTCGAGGAATACTTCGGCTTCTTCTCCTGGATCTCGTGTTATGTCTGCTTTTAGTTCGGTCATTCAATGGGCTACGTCTGGTGTTTCATCTAGTGTCGGACGTCGCGTCAATTCCGGTGCTACTACTGGCGGCGGTTCTGCAGTTTCTACCACTTCGTGTAATAATGATAAAGCGGACACGTCCGTCTCAGTCCCAGGTGGAACGCAAGACAGTGTAAACGACGAAAAGGCTCAAATAACCTCTTCTTCCCCTACAACTCCTGTGGCTATACTTGACGCGGCTGCTAGTACGACTCCCACTAGACCTATAAGCCACGCGGGCACATTCGGTGTACGAAGTTGGATTGGGGGTGCGAATCACGACGACAAGAACGTTCCCCATAGTAGAAGAAGCAGCACACGAAGCGCGTCCGCAAGGCCTTCGTCGTGGGATCGACGTGTGTCATCTCGTGCATCCCGTTGGTCTCGCGGATTCGGTTTCAACTTTGGGCTTGCCCATGGTGTGCATTCAGTTCCTGAAGAGGGCGTCTATGAAGATGATCCCGAACATGGTGTAATGTCAGCGTCGGTACATGCTCGCACATGTGCTACCTGTCCTGCTGAGGGATACTCCTGTGAGATTGAGACAAATACGGATGCGTATGCGTATGGTGTAGAATCATCATCATCATCGACATTTCATGCTCGTTCGGTATCTCAGGCGCAGACAATTGAGTCGTTTTATGCACCTCCTCGTGATCGTGCGTCTATTTTTGGTACGAGTGAGTTGGTACATCATCATCATCATCCAAATGCGCCAGCGGGTACGATACTAGCAGACCAATGTACAGCAAGCTTTATACCAAGAGAATATGCCGCTGAGGTGTTACCTGATTTAGAGTCTGTTCCTCGCGTTTCGTTGTCGATGAGTAGAGCATCTGGTGAAAGAGATGTTATAGTGAAGGAGAAAGACACGAATCCGAATCCGGGTCCGGAATCGACCAAGGTCTCCTCTCCGCCTCGTGTTCCTCCTCGTGCGCCTATATTCGATTTCCAGGGTTTACCGGGTCTGCAGTTCGAGGATGAAAAAGCAATAGATGAAGATGAAGACGAAGACGGGAATAAGGAGAATATACCTGTGGAGCCTATTACCCCACTGCGTCCAGCCCGACCACGGCCACCTAGACTCCAGCTTCACACCCCAACATCAGCGCCAGCTCTAGTCGTAGCAGCGTCGTCGTCTACACCGATAGGTGCATCTCGTGCTATTCCACCAATTTCACCAGCTTTACCGTCGTCTCAATTTACGCATTCTGTTATTCCGGGCTACCACCACGCAACTGCTGCTGCTATCGCCAACGTCAATACCGTTTCTTCACCATCTCCATCATCATCAATGCCTCTTCCTCTTCCTCTCAAGACTAAAAGCTCCAAATTCTGGTTCGACACGTGTCCGCGTCATCCAGCTGTCGAAGCCAAAATCGCCGAAGCTGCTGCTCTCGAGGAACAGAAGAAAAGGAACGCCGCTCTTCTTCCTCCACCTACACCTCACTCTCCTGTTTCTTTTTGGTCTAGTTCTGCTTCTGCGTCTGCTCCTTCGACGTTTAGGAATCTACCCAAAGATGGTGGTGGTGGTGGTGCTACATATCCATACCCGTACGCCTCTCCAAGTCATCACAACAGAGCCTGGACGTATAAAATGAAAGATACAATTCGCAACATCACTACTCGCTCTCGCTCAGGAACACCATTGTCATCATCGTCATCATCAATTCCTCCAGCTCCAGTAGTAGCAGCACCATCAACTCGCCCATCCTCCGCTCAACTTTCTTCGAACTTTCTCTTATCCTCCAACGACTCTGAAGATTCTTCATCGAGCGACGACCATTGGCGAAGTCGTCTCAAGTCTGTCATGTCCGTTCCTGCATTTGGCCCGTTGACGCGTGTATTGTCTCCGTTAGTGAGCCGCGGTCAATGGGAGATTGTCGTTCGGAGCGCTGTGTATGCGTTTCTTAGTGTGTGGATTTGGTTAGGTGTTATTGTTAGTCTGCCTGTTTTGCATGTCCGATGAAATCCGAATTCCGGACTTGCTTCATGGAGTGACACACGTGAGTTTGGGTTAGCAGATTCCGCGGTTTTTTTCATTACTTACATATGTTCACTAGAAAGTCTTGCATGCAGTTCACCTCTGTGTTCTGTTTCTTTTTATTTTTGATATCATCGAGCATAATTCGTCTGCCTTTTGACCTAACCTGATATAACTATCTTTCACGCACGCACGCATTCATTCCTTCATCTTTTTCCGTCCCGTCAACTCTGTATTGTTAGCGCTTTCCCACTAACGTTTCTTCTTCTCCTCTTAAACTGTTTTCCCTCCTTTTATCAAAAAAGTCAAGATTACCTCGAGCGTTTATCAGCCGGCGGCGACCAAAGACAGCCTTCTCCCTTCCCTTTTTTTCTTGTTCGCTTTCGAAACCTCGACTTTCGTTTCTCCAGTTTCACTCTCTGTTTAGAAACTCGACCATTCTTTTGTTTTCCAAAAAATATTCTTCTCTCTTTCTTTCTTGGTGTCTCTCTTTTATTACTCTATTCTATTCTATTACTTGAAATTATAATTGTCAAAGAAATTTGATCGCCTTGAATTCAGGCACCTGTTTTCTAAAATCATCTTTTTTTTTCCCTTTCCAAGGCTTTTCCCGCTTTGTTTGCATTCGTTCCTATATCACTCAAATCAAACAGTAGTTAATAACTTAGCAAGTAAAAGACTCGGACATTTGCTGTCAGTAGTAGCAGTAGCAATAGCAGTCGTAGTAGTAAGCATTTTTCAAATTTAACAAACGAAAACTATTTTCTTTTCTTTTCTGCCTATGATGGAGGAGGTCGAGGTCGGATGTTGGTTCGGATCATTATTTGATGATTGATGGAGGGGTGCTTTTTGTTTTGATAGTAATTTTATTTCTTCGTGTGTACATATATGTAATAACAATCGTTACAAACCAAGTGTATTTCATAAAAGAATACAAGTCAATCGATACAAAAAGAAATATGGGAAAGATTAATACAGAAGACAATTTGGACAAAGAGAATTATACATGGGTCGAATACATACATATGAAATAAATTCGAGGGTTACAAAACCGATGAAAAAGAGCAGACACAAAAGAAGAGAATAATACATATATAATTCGAGTGAGTGACAGTAGACAAAATCCAGGGTATCAAAAAAGATCCAAGGGTATTATGAGACAGATCCAAAGGTATGAGACAAATCAAAGGGTATAAAAAGAAAAAATTCACCGAAACCGAAATCGAAATCAAGAATTTAAACCCTCCTCCTCCTCCTCATAACAACACTCTAAATCAACCCCACTAACTTCTTCAACAGGCTCATCATCATCCGCCTCAAAACTAAAATCAACTCGGCCAGATTTATCGGGACTCAACCCCAAATCCGTACACCCAAGATGATGCCTCAAAAACACAACCGTCCCTTTCTCCGCCATCTCCCTCCTCAAATCATCAAGCTCCAATCGAATACTAGTATCGAGCTCCTCGCACTCGATCAGCTCCTCCCGCGTCAGCTCGCGCGTATATTCATCTCCGGACTCTTCGTCGTAGAAAGTTTTAGAGTGTCTGGAAAGTGCCCAGAGTGTGGGCGTGTATGCTGTGTTGTCTGCTTTTACTGCTTCAAAGACGTGTATCGTGTTTTTGCTTTCGGCGAAGCGAACGCGGCGGCCGGGTCTGTTTGAAAGTATAGAGGATCCATCAGAAGAACTGCCATTGAATGAGGAACATGAGTATAAAAAAACCACACAAAACACCAATGCATACCGCAACGATTCTTCTTCCTTTTGAACTTCAGCTAAAGGCGTAAACCCCACCCGCCTCCTCCTTCGTTCTTCAGCCATCATACTAATCCGCTTCATTAAGTTTTCTTTCGCAACCATAATCTGCTCATGAGTCGAGTGTCTTTCAATACCGTCCGACCCGGCGTCGTCATCGACGGGGCCCGGCTTCTCTCCCCTAGGCTCCTCGTTCTCATCGTTTTGATCGGGCAATCGCGCTTTGGCCCGAATCCTATCAATCCGTTTAATCCGTCGCAAGAGATTTTCATTCAATGTTTGTAGATCGGTTCCAGGTAAAGGTCGAGTCGACGAATCATCACTATAACTGCTGCTGCTGTTGGACGATGATGATGACGCACCGCTGGGATCGCTCCCCGTATATATACTAAATTTCGGTCGTGGAGGAAGAACGGGGAGCGATGCCGGCGGGGGACTTTGCTGCCATGGTTCAGATTGTTCTTCTCCTCCTCCTCCTTTTTCTTCATTCCCCGTGTATACAGTGAATTTTTCAGGTTTCCGAGTGACACTCGGCAGAATCGGGAGTGGTGAAGTTTCATTACTACCGCTATCGTCGAGGGATTGAACGCTACTACTCCGACTCGGAATGAGACTGAGACTCGCTTCATTGAGTAGCGAGGGGTTCATGTGCCGGTCGTGTAGCACAGTTCGTTCAATGGGAGTAAATCGATTATTCGGTGAATCGAATAAATCAAGTTTAGTGGCAAGAAGTGAAGTTATACGATTTGGTGATATTATACTAGGTAGACTTTCGAGTCGAGGACTCGAAGTTAGAGAGGAAGAGGGAGATGGAGATGTCATTGGATGTGGAGAAAGTACAGGACGTAGTCGCGAGGACTCGGGGGATTGGTCATGTGTTACAGGTGGGCTTGACGTAGGACTAGATGGACTAGGTGGACTACTAGGTGGACTACTACTAGGTGGACTTTCATTTGACGATCGTCGAATATCAAGTTTGCGACGTTTTCTGGCTACAACAAATGGAGGGAGTGGGGTGAGCATTTTTGGAGATTGTGTGTTATTCAAAGTTGGAGTTTTTTTCTCTGAGAGATCGAAATAATTTGCAAGCGCGGTAGTACTATGAAGCGGGGTTGCCGGAGATAACGCATTTGGAATGATAGTTTTTTCGTCTAAAGAATTTGAAAGAGATGACAACATGCCAGTGGTCGCTCGAAGGGGCGTTGCTGGAGATAGACTCGGAGTCTGTGAAAGGGTAATCTTTTTCGCTGAGGATCTGAACTTAAACGGCATTGGCACGATATTTTGATGCGGTGTTGCCGGTGTTGGTGTTATATTAGGCGAGACGCAAGAATTTGGTTCTTTACGTGGGGTATATGCTCTAGAATTTCTAAAAGAAATCAATTGAAACGTTTTGCGCGAGGTCGTTTTACTTACTCAACCAAGAATGTCTCGTCTGGATTAATTGGTGTAGTATTATCAACAACTTCGTTGTTTGTACTTTGTATAAGTTGGTTAGATTAGTTAGGAAAAAATATTGAGGACGAGAGCATACTGAGTAGGACCAATCTTTATCGAAGCATTCTCATTCTCATTCTCACTTTTATTCAAGACTTCAGCAGATATATCATTTGGGTCGATTGATTTCGCACTAGCATTAGCGGTATCTCTGGGAGTGGAATTATCGACGGAAGTAGTGTGTGTGTTATAGGTCGTAACCGTGAAAACATCCTTAGGCAAGGACGATGCCTTTGTTTTTAATTTTAATCTTAGAGGGGAGGGCGGGGTTATGCAAGGGAATGATCTAAATGGACTTTGGGAGGTATAAGTTGCTCAGGACCAAGTCTCGCTCAAGAAAGCAACCAATGCTTACCTGTTGGTAGCTGCGCTTTGCGTACTCAAGCTTGAGCTTAGACGCGAACGAGCAGTTTGATAGCCAGAGTCTGACGAGTCACATCTGGATTAATTTGTGAGTGGAACGAATGTCGGCAACCAGATAGTAAGTCAAGGATTATGAGCATACCTGATGGATGTTCTTCGAACTGCTGATTGACGGCTGAAACAATATGCATTAGTATCATGGTGTGAAAGATTGGAGTGGACATACCGGGAGAGTATCTCTGTGGGAGAAGGGGGGATATCAACTTGTCGTGGTTCGAAAACCAAACGACGATGTTTAGGGATTGTTGTGAGAGCCAAGGGACTATCGACAACACTTTGTGTTACTTCAGGGGTATCTATTTGTTTCTCTTTCGTAGGACGACACTTGTGAGACACATGGCTACTTGGATGGTGAGTGGATGACGCGCCCGCATATACAGGGGACTCACCAAGTCGTGCAGCGGGACTTGAGAGATTTAAGGCAGTAGCGCAAGAACTCCCAGATGACGACTACGATGAGAGCGGACAAGATGTACTGGAAGAGAGGCGGAACGGGAGGGGCATTGTGGAGGAAAGACTTTGGGGATGAGGCTGAAGGTAAAAGGCCATGTGCGAAAGGGTCTGAGGAGTAGGCTGCGGCGCGATAGCGTGCAGCGATGTTTTCAATGTTACGGTATGGTTTCGAGGGAATCATGAAGGCGTCGCGTTCCAGAGGGTCATTTCGTGCAGATGTCGATGATTCTGACGATGCTTGACACTTCTGCGCGTTACCGGCGAGGGAATTGCGGGGACGTTTGGAGGAACACTGCGAGGGGGAGGGGGAATCGCGGGAGGGGTCGTAGTGGAATGGGGGGATAATATCGTTGTCGATGTTGTTAATCCAAAAGAGGAAAATACCGCCAAGAAATCCGCCGAGGGATATTACAAGAAGAAATTGGAAATCAAAAGAATCCATGCCAGTGGTGAATGGTAAATTGGTAAATTGGTAGAATAGTGAATGGTAGAAGAGAAAGAGACGCAAAATTGTTAAAGGGGGTGTCACAGCGTCGCGGGGGAGAATGAATTATACATACACCTAAGCTGAGCTGAGCTGCAGTGGCACGCGTACTCCGATTTAGATCACGTGAGACAAGCCTTAGTCCACGCAATTGGGTCGAAGGCTTCATCAACCCTGAGTGATGTCTATCCCGGGCTCACGACGTGCTCAGAATCTCGAAACAATTTTTATATTTTGTAGAAAGAACTATAAAAAGAGATACAAAGAGCAGCGATTTACGACACCAGATACACCGAATTAAATTCTCGTAAATCGTAATCAAATCACACCTCCTGTTGAGTAAGTTTACAATAGTCCTGAAAAAACGAAACATGTTAGCTACCGAGAGAGCGTGCTTTGGAATTCAAACTCACGGCATTTCCTACAGGATTCAAAGCCCAACTAGGTGGGCTTGTTTTAGTGTCACGAATGCAAGAAGTAATACAATGAACATACTGGGGGAAGTTCACAGTAACTCCGCCCGCACCACCCAGAGCAAACTGGAAAATCAAAAATCTAGTAATCACTTTTCTGCAATCAGAACCAAACTCACCGAGAAAATAAACACGAAAATCTGCGCTCCACCATCAATCGCAGCTCCGAAAAGGTACTACAAAAAAAAACTGAACTTCTGGAAAACTTATATTTTTAGACACTACACGTACGTTATATTTCCGGAACCACCCGGCGCGGTATCTTCGGATGTAAAAGTGCGAAGTCAATCCGATCGCCATCCAGGTGTTGATGTACCCGTTCGTCCCACCAGCCAAATCACCGATATAACCTTTTTGAAAAGAAAGCAAATCAGAAAACTAGATATTTGATAAAGTAAAACCCGACTCAACTGGCTAAAATCGCGGTATTAACTGATCTCAGCCAGTTCCATCCGTATTTCTTGTACAACAACCACGGGATAACTGGAAGTGCCAGGCCGATTACAATGCCGATTGGAACGATGAAATAAGGTCCGTGAGGCCCGTCTTATGTCGGATATGAGTGATTTGAGATTAACAATACGAACATTTGACCTTACAGATTTCTTTGCCGAGAGCTCCCCAAAGAACAGCTGCAAGTCGAATCCAAAAGTCAGTGATACTAGACTCCGAAATAAATAAAAAAACGCCCAAAGTACCATTAGCATTGAACGATTGAATTTGCTGACCACTCCAAACACGTGTTCCTTGGTTACTCAACTATATCCCGAAGAAAAAATCAGGAATATGCAATCCTACAATGGCCTCAGACACATACGAGAATCATTCGTTCATTGCTGACGACTATTTGCATGATCACATCTAGAATTAACATGAGAAACGCATAAGAGAGGAAACTCGGGAGGAGCAAGAAACTAACAATTCAATATAGCTCCAACCATCGTTCCAGTGATCTGGACAATGAACGTAGCCTAGCAAACAAACAAACCGATTTCAAAACCGGCTCAAAGGATTGAGATAATAAATAAACATACACGAGGAGGGACTAAATAATCAGAGTTAGTCAGAACGAATCGAATATATAGAACTCGGACAACGCACGTTTAGTGTATTGACCCAACTTCAAATCGGAAAGCATTGATGTAGCTTGAGTGAGAGATACGCTAGAATACAATTGGAAGTACTAGAATAAAAATTCATTTTAAGTTCGATTCTCCCCAGATCCATAATGAACATACCATGTTCGCTTGAGATGATCCCGGAATGAGAGCAGCTCCCAATATTTGGAAAAGGTTTTGCATAATAGGTACCCAACTACGAGTTTTATTATCATCCACAACGCCTATCGGAAGGAGACTCAGTCACTCACGCAAAGATGGCGTACATGGCCCCGTAGAATGGTAAAGTCATAACTGAAAATACCAAAGCCAATATCAAACTCCACCAAGGCAATCTTGAAAAAGAAAGAGAGAAAATTTTTAGATTCGGATCGTTGTATTTAAACGAGACGAAATGAAGAAATGATTTTACTGTGATTTTTCGGTGTGTATGCAAACCACTTGGTAAAGATGTCAGGTTCCATTTCTCAAAGACAAATATAAATGTATGTTTTGACGTACTGGCGACGATAAATGCTAGGGTAATTTCTATCAGAATACGGACAAGATCACGCGACGATAGACTAACCTGAAAGTGCAGTAGCAGCATACCACCACATAGGGACTTTTTTGTGAGTCAGCAACAGTTTTACTAGAAACAACACAGTATTTTTTTTTACCTTCAGGATAACGCTGCATTGAGATTCAAAGGTTAAACTTTAAATACTGAAGGGAGAGAGGGAAAGCCCTTACTTTCATCTTCTTGTAGTGAGCATCGTCAACACCATTGCCCTTGAAGCTAATGAAACATAAGCAAACGGAACTCAACAGCTCATGGTGGAAAAAAGAAACATACTAGTCTGCGAATGCACCATAGAGCTCTTTACCATGCCTACAACAGAACACGCTCCAGTACTGCTAAAAAAGAGTCTGCAATAACGTACCACAAAAGAATGTGCACAAAGGTCCCCCCTGTTCGAACAAAGAAATTAGCAAAAACAATTTGACTTTTCAATCAAAACTTGCCAATCGAAAGGTTCAACCCTAAATTGTAAATGACCGTAGAACCACTCTGCCAAGGTTGTCCAACAATCTCATAAGCAGTACGATTCAATGAGAAATCACTTTTTTTTTTTAGAAAGAATGTTAAAAAACGACTTGTTAAAAAAAAATATTGATTGGTTTAACATACGGGTTCAGAATAGCAGTTTGATTGTAAGCGGTCCCATTTTCAACTTTACATCCGAGGGAATTAGACACCTCACACTGAATCTTTAGGAGAGAGACTCACAAAACAAGTTTTGACTGATGAAAGGGAAGGATTTCGAGTGCCACACATTTCCCGCAAAAATTAGTGGAAGAATGAGATAGTTGATCGCCCATCCCACGTAAACTAAAGAAAAACAAAAATTTTAACCGAAAAAAAAATGGGGCTAGAAAATTATATGTGATTACTGGATATTTGGGTTACGAGTGGTTGATAAAATGGTTGACTCGTGATATCTGTTTTGATTTGATTAGGGGGGAAATCGGTTATAAAACCACCTCTCTCTTCGAACTTACTTGCCCAATCAAGTCCGAAACCGAGAAAACCCATTCCTTCGTTAGCTTCCGCACCACCGAAAATGTAGGATACCCAGTTTGAGTCGCGCACCGCGAGACAAACAATGTTGAATGATCCGAGAAGGGGTGCAATAAACTGTATGAGATAACATTAAGCGATATCACGGCACCAGTGAAAGAATTCTAACCTCCGGGAACCACTATAAGCACGTCCAGATTAGTAACAAGTCTTGAATGAATGATAAACGAAATCCCCGAGCTTACCTCATATACGAAGCTTTAAAAATATGTATTGTGATTATCAAAATTGAGATTGGGGTTAACCGACTGAAGAAAGGCTGAGTACCAACTTACACAGCACCGAGAACGATCCAGAAAAATCTCAGCCTGATGGAATTTATGAAATTATCATTTCCGAGTAAAAAAGGGGGAAAGTATTATTACCGTTTCCCTTGTAATAGTTCTCCCTTTGAACGGTGCAAGACGTCGAACAAGTTGACGTAGATTAGGTTTTGAGGGTAAAGCATCGCTGTTGGGTATACAAGGAAGGATCCTGCATGTTGATATGATTAAAAAAAAGGAATGAGTGACTTTTTTTTTGGAGAACGTACTAAACATTCCGGCGAAGCCGTAGCCTAGCAATTGAGAGGCGAACAAGGTGAAGATAGCATTACCGGCCTGTTATAATGTGAGATCAATAATCTAGATGCAGTGCCCGTACATACATTAACGGTGATATTATAGAACAAGTCATCAGACGCAAAGACAAAGCAAGCCAAGGCAGCGGTTGCAGCAGTATTAGCCATTATTTGGGCAGCGACGTGTTCCTTAATATCTGCAATAGAGAAGATCTTGTTTGAGGATGCGGTTCCGTACTAGGAAGGGGGGTGGGGGGGACTTACTGAAAGGACCGGGATTGACAAAGTTCCAGAATGGATTGTTTTTGTGCCATCTCGATCCTGGACCTGGAATGATGAACTCCAAGACTTTGCCAATCATGTAGGCGAGTAATTGCAGGAAGAGTGCAGATACCGTAATTACTTGAGGACGGAATTGCTACGGAGCGGGAATATGATTAGTTGGTTTCAGTTGGGGGGATTTATCTCTCGGAGTTATTATTACTTACGAAGAGCATTCCGAGAACTGCACCAAAGGCCGCCAAACCAAGACCGGCCACCCACATTCGAAGAGTATGCACAGGCAAATCAGGGTCATCGTCAAGACTGACAAGAGCGGTAGAGAAATCCTGAGCGGTTTCAAGAACCTTTTCTTTACCAGACTCGGTGTAGAGATGGTCTTCAGCATCCAAAGCCACGTCGGGACTGAGAATGGCTTCGAGTTTGCGATCGAGATCTTTTTCGTCGCTGCTGAATGAGACTGAAGTGCGGTTGACATAAGTTGGAGGGAGCTCTGCGGCGAGCTCGACAGCCTCGTCTCTGTCGTGGACTATGTTCTCTTCGTGGCGGGTCATTGGAGAGGGGTCAAGGGAAAGGGAGGGGAGGGGCCCAAGGGAGAGGACTAGAGAGAAGAAAGAAGGAAGCTTCTCTTATTAACTTAATATACTTAGGAACCACCAGAATGAGACGTCAATGCTCCCTAGACGCTCGTCATCTCGCCATAATTAAGCAATCATTTGTATATAATTTTATTAAAGCAATTGGAGTTTACACACACGATATGTAAAAATAGAGCAGGGACGGCTGATATCCTCTCCTCTCCACCATCCCGGGACCAGCGGAACTTGGAAGCAGGATCTCAGTACGGGTGCATTCCAAGGGAGTAGGCTAAGCGTTATGTGGCAACACAAGCTGGATAGATAAATGGATAAGCCGTGTTGCTAACCAGTCCTTGTCCGCTTCGAGGGAGGGCACACACAGTGAACGACGAATCCACCGGTGTGGAAGAGCATCAAAGATAGCACATCGAGAGCACATGGTGTTTCCGGTGGTTCCTGGCATATGAATATAGCTAGATTATAATGCGATGGACAAATATGAAGCACCCATTGATTTTTTTGATTTGTGCTGGCTAGCCATTATTGTTGGAAAGGCCGAGATAGAAGCACATCGATGGCAGGCATTGTCCGACCGCGTGACATATGGTGCGTTGTTACGCGCGCTCGCGGAATCCCTTTTATCCTCCCCTCATGACTAGAAGTCGGCCCTAGCAATGATGTTGTTGTTTATTTAGCGTGCGTATGATATATGATATCATATTTTTATGTTGTCCTGTGCTTACAGCTGAATTCATCGTTTAAAAGTAATTGTACTATCATCATTGCGTGCTGCTCCAACTTGAAGAAGAACACGTGCTATGAACATACGTCGCATTAAGGAACGAACATTGCTATCTCACTTACTCGGTTTCAGCTTGACAAGTCAGAGAGGTGGAGTCGTGAGTCGGTCGGAGGAAGCATACAGCGGTTTTTTGGTCATAAAGAAGTGCCAACGCTTACTCATCCGATCCGACTCGCTTACTAGTATATTACATCGTGCATCGTGGTCTGGCAATTATGCATACCAACAATTTGAAAATTGCACATCAGGGAATTCCCCCAATCGTGTCCAAAGGTTCTCACCGACCGACAACTAAGAAAATCTTTTGGAATCCTCTGGAACCCCGGAAACTATAAGGACTCCACTCTCAAGCATGAACATTCCAAGCCGGGTGGTGCTTTGTCACTGTCTTCCCTTTTTAGTCATCGAACACGGAAACGCATACTCAACTTGGGTCGGCCTCGCTTCGATATTGCCTGTTTGGGAAAGAAACAGCGACCGGATTATGTATCCATGCGTTGCTCACGTCACTGGCATTCTCCTTCATTTTCCCTCGTTCTGACTTCGTTCTCACCTTTATAAGGGTTCCCGACGTGCACACCAGGAGAATGCAACATCTGCAGAATGTCGAGCAACGACATTAAAACCTTAGAAAGCAACCATCATGATGGTCCTTACTCACCAGACGCGAACTCGCTGGAAAAGGGCTCTTCAGTCGTTACTTTGGACGACAGCGAAGATCCTAAGAAGATGTCAAGCCTGAAAAAATATTTTATTATTCTAGTAATTTTTACCGCAGGCAGTACGTTTTCCTCTTCCTCTCCTGCTTCTCAACCTCTGATCGGTTTTCAGCCTGCGTAGCATGCGCCTCGTCAATAGTGAGTTGGAAGACTCAGATTCTTCTTTTCGTATCATTGCTGAAACACGTCTCACGATACATAGGCCGGTACCACAGAAACAGGCATACAACGGGATCTACACGTCTCTCACGAAGTTGCTATCTTGGGTATATCGTTATATATCTTTGGTCTCGGATGTGGCCCCCTCTTTCTCGGTCCTCTATCTGAATTCTATGGCAGAAACATCATTTATCGTGTTTCGTACGCCATATTTTTCGTTCTCCAGTTTCCTATCGCATTTGCTAAAAGCGCTGGTATGTTTTAATATCCTCAATATCCCTCGGCAACATTCACATCACTGATGGCGGCTCGCCTGTCTTTTCCCCAATCTGTCAGCCGTTTATCTCGTATTTCGTTTTCTGGCTGGTATTGCTGGTGCTGCCTTTTTGAGCGTAGCCGGTGGCTCAATTGCCGATATCTATGATAATGCATCTGTCGCAAAGTAGGTTACATATCCCTATCTTGCCGCGTTGACGAGTACAGTCAATTGATCTGCTGGATAGTCCAATGGCTGTATATACCTTAGGTCCATTCTTAGGTCCCGTTTTAGGTCCGGGCTATGCCGGGTTAGTATTTTCTTTTTGTTATTAGCAGAAGAACTTAGCTCACGTCGTCGAACACAGATTTATAAATCAGGTATGTATTTGCCGTTCTATATGCTACTTCTTTCGTAGACACTCATTGTCAACAATCAGCACATCAGCTGGCGTTGGACCTACTACGTGATCATAATATGGTCTTTTATCCAACTCATTGCCTTAATGGTCCGCTTTCATTTTTTTAAACATACATACATATCTAGGTACTGATGTTTTAATTAGCTTATTCCCGAAACATACACACCAGTTTTGTTACGTAGAAAAGCCGCCAGGTACGTTTTTTCTGGTTGTCAAGAAAGTTTCTCCGATGTGTAATTCCCATCTTCCTTTTCTTTTGTCAAGGTTACAAAAAGAATCAGGAGACGCAAATTTATACCCCGCTCATGATGTACCTCACACCAGCGTATTACATTCCGTTTTAATTAGCTGTTATCAGCCATTTAGTGAGTCAATGAACTATATGCCGTCACTACTGGACCAGTTTGCTTTGTTGTGACTGATTTCATGGTAGGAATTCTTCTCCACGAACATATGGCATTTCTTCTTGACCTCTGGAGCTCCCTCATCCTTGGAATTTTGTATTTGACTTTCCAAGCTTTTCCGATTATATTCGGCACTGTGCATCATTTCAATATCCAGTCAACTGGCCTAAGCTTTATTGGTATAGGAATCGGCATGCTAATTGCACTGTTAACCCAATTTTTCTACTGGAACAAGCACGTGGTTTTTTTTTTTTTGGCTGCATAATTGTGATTCTTACACTCTTCCCTTTCTTTCCCTGTTCAGGGTCTTCCGGAGGCACGCATTAGAAAACAATGGGAACGCTCCACCAGAAGTACGGTTGTTGATCGGAATGGCCGGAGCAGTTATAGCGCCCATTAGCTTGTATTGGCTAGCATTCACAACTTATGCTCACGTACACTGGATAGTCCCAATGCTCTCAACCATTCTGTAAGTATTTTTTTCTAGAATATACACTTCTCCCCTTCAGAATCCTGTTCTCACTTTTTTCCAAAAAAGCCTGGGAATTGCCGTTCTGTATACTTTCACTTCGGTGTTCACCTTTCTAGTCACGGCTTATCGACCACATGCAGCATCAGCCATGGCTGGCAATAGCTTTATGCGTTCAAGCTTCGCTGCAGTTTTTCCCCTATTCGCCGAAGCTATGTATAACCGTCTGGGAACGGTCGGAGCAACGGCCTTGCTGGCTGGTTTAACGACGTTATTAGCGCCTTTACCGTGAGTATTGACAATATATATCATGATCAAGTTTTCATTCTGAACTTTTTCATCTAGATTTGTTTTCTATAAATATGGACCTCAGTTGAGACAATCTTCAAAGTTCGCTGACTGATAATGCTATTGATAAAGCTACGTATCACGGCGGTAAACGGAGCGGTCAGATAGATATCAAAAAGACGATAATGGGTTGATATTGCATTCGCAGGAGTCTTCCAGGTCATTAAACCTTGGCGGGCATAATGGTCCTAGTCAAACATATATACTACCAGTACCACATTATAATTTTCATTCGTGTTGATATCTCCTCAGATCACGCACTTGGGGCACATTATTAGTAAATAGACATCCTGCATTAATGACCATGCTACACGCCCAACTGAGGGTGCAGGTTATTTTTCACCTGATCTAGCAAAACCTGGAATGGGCAAATCACAACAATCCGCTTGAAGCCGCTTAAGATTTGACGCCGACGACTGAATAGAAAACTGAATTGAAGCTAGATCAGGTGAAAATAACCTGTCCCCCCAGTTGGGCGTGTAGTAATAGCGAGGAACTCTGATCAGGGGTTTCATGCTATTAAAGGGAAATCACGCGAAACGCATATTCTGTTAAGGGGCGACAAATCGCAGAAAGAGATATGTATGTGTCTATCTTTGTGATATGACTCTTAATCGATATGCCTTAATACTCCTTTTACTCAAGACGGCTCCTGGTTTTCGGTTCTGTCAACGAGGGGACTTTGTCGTGTTGGGAGTCGGCTGTTTTCCGACCTCGGCCAAAGATCGTCTTGGAAATACACGCTAAGATTCCACGCTGGGGTACCCATCATAATCACAGAAACAAGAGATTCTAGTCATATGTCGGTCGAACGCATGGATACCTTTGAAACTTAGTATCATGCCCTATAATAATACTAAAGAATAGACTGATTGCCAATGAAATCAAGCGAAGGGGAGTGAACGTACTTTACAGCTTCTCCTCTCATGTTCGAATATAAGCAAATACATCAATAAGCCGGGTTTCTATATGAACCAAATGTACGTTCATCGTCCGTAGACACACCAGAGGCATTCTGGGTTTATAAATTATCATGGGTGGTGGTCATAGTCGTTTGATCCTCGGGGGGGCTCGGAGCAATGAACGCCCTTACCGGTGACAAGTTGAGTATCGCTCACTATGATGTTCTTTGATGAATACGAGTCATAATCGCAAATGCGTACCGTGAACCAGAAGAGCTACTAGAGATTGACCATCCGGGCCCTGTATGTCCCTTTCGCGTCCACCGTCAGTGCAGAATGTCCGACGAATTCGAGCTCGTTTCATGAATTAATATTAAGCCATCTAAGGGTATACTTCCGTCCATCAGCCAGTCCTAGCAGCACTTTTCGTCGATCTTGCAGTTCGGACTCCTCAAAGCAGTGGTTACGCGGGAACCTGTCATAGCCAGATTTCTGGCAAGCACGTCAGTCGTGTCGGGCGGGCACGCGTCGGCAACATAGTCATGTTCAATTCAATTGTGAATTACATAGCACCATGGTGTCGCAATGCAAAAAGGGTTCAGATAAACGATTTTCCTGGTCATGCTACATAATCGGATGATTTCCCCATATAAACCTTTGTACAGCAAGGGGACACGCTTGACATTACACCAGTCTTCTATCCGACAAAGTGATACTGACGTCGACCGGGGAATTTAGAAGTAGCTGAGCGAAGACTAGGCTGGCTGATTATGTTCGAAGCAGGTGGAACGAAAGGCTCCGAGCGCAGGTCCGCGTCATCGACGGGGGGACATGGCCGATCACAGTACATTCCGACTCGGACCCACCTTGGTCACCTTGAAGGAACATTTCCTTATGTGCCAATCTGATTGGAATGTCGAAAGACGACACTCGAGACGTTCAGACTGCTTCATCGGAACGCACTACCGTGGAAACGGTCTTCGAAAGTAAAACTGTCTCAGCTCCGTCCACAACCACAATTACGTTGGATGACAATGAAGATCCTAGAAAGATGCCAATCTTGAAAAAGTACTTCATTATCCTTGTTCTTTTCACTTCGGCGAGTACGTCTTGTTGTATCTTCTCTTCTCTTTGATCTTAAAAAGCTGAATTGGCCTGAAACAGTGTGCGCTACGTGCGCCTCGTCAATAGTGAGTGAACCCTCGTAGCCTCTGGAAGACCTTATTTTACGCTAATTATCACAGGCGAGTGCTACAGAACCAAGCTTACAAAGAGACCTGCACATCTCTCACGAAGTTGCTATCCTGGGCATATCATTATACGTCCTTGGCCTCGGCAGTGGTCCCCTGTTCCTCGGACCTTTGTCCGAATTCTATGGACGGAACATCGTTTACCAATTATCTTATTCAATCTTCGTTCTTTTTCAGTTCCCTGTTGCATTTGCAAAGAATGCCGGTATGCATGTTATCCTCACAACTTTGAACGGTGGTTTTATATCATTACAATAGCTGTATATATGGCATTTCGGTTTTTATCCGGTGTATCCGCCGCCGCTCTTTTATGCGTAGCCGGTGGTTCAGTCGTTGATATCTTTGACGATGCATCCGTCTCAAAGTGTGTACAGATTTTTCACTTGAGACGCAAATGCGACATTCACCGTTAATCATCCTTCCGCGATAGTCCAATGGCAGTTTACACACTCGCACCCTTTTTAGGGCCAGTCGTAGGTCCAGCTTATTCCGGGTTGGTGTCATAAATATCTCCCAATCCGTCTTTATTGAGTTATTCTTACCTTTTTGATAGATTAATAAACCAGGTAATTTTATTACCATTCCGGGTTGATTGCCAATCAAAATGAATACTGTTAGCATCTCAATTGGCGGTGGACTTACCAGGTAACTATAGTATGGTCCTTCATAAATCTCATTGCTTTATTCGTCAGTGCTTGTTCATTTCTCAAGATTTGATGGGGTGTTCTAATGTTCTAGCCAGCTCATACCTGAAACATATGCTCCTGTTCTTCTGCGGAGAAAAGTCGTCAGGTGAAGTTTTGAGTCGTCGCAGCGCTGATCATAGAACTAACAATTTAGCAGGCTGTGCAAAACGTCAGGAGAAGTAAACTTACCCGCTGATGTCACCCCTCAGCGGGGCGTATTGTACTCGGCGTTGATCAACACCTATCGACCTTTCCGTAAGCCACTCACGATGTGTACATTGTATTTCTCATTGTGATACAGAAATTATTTATCATGAGCGTATGGCGTTTTTACTTGACTTCTGGAACTCCCTCGTCCTCGGTGTTCTTTACCTGACTTTCCAAGCTTTCCCAATTATATTCGGAAAGATCCATCACTTCAACGTTCAATCGACGGGTTTGAGTTTTTCTGGGATAGGAGTTGGCATGTTGATCGGATTATTTACGCAATTTGTTTACTGGAATAAGTGCGTCCATCTCTTACCAGAAGAAAGAACTGTCTGATTCAACTATTATTTCAGAGTAGTTCAGAAACATGCAGCTATGAACGGGGGGAAAGCCTCACCTGAAGTACGATTGCTAATCGGAATGGCCGGTGCGGTGATAGCACCTATCAGCTTGTTTTGGCTGGCATTTACAACCTATTCTCATGTGCACTGGATTGTTCCAATGCTTTCGACCATACTGTGAGTGTTTATTCTTCCTGATTCTGTCTCCGATATATTTATGTATTTCATATGACTAGGTCGGGAATCTCAGTTTTATATACATTTACATCAGTATTCACCTTTTTAGTAACCGCGTACCAACCACATGCAGCATCAGCTATGGCGGGGAATAGCTTTATGCGTTCATGTTTTGCTGCTGCTTTCCCTTTATTCACAGCAGCCATGTACGACCGTTTGGGGACGGTCGGAGCAACGGCTTTGATAGCTGGTTTGACAACACTAATGGTGCCTTTACCGTAAGTATTTTTTGTTATTTTCTCAATATCTATCTCCCAACACTTATCTAGGTTTATATTTTATAAATACGGACCTCAACTTAGACAGTCTTCGAAATTCGCTGAACGATGACATACGCCATTTTTGCGACTGAACGACCACATCGTGACTTATACGGGTCCGAAAAGAAAAAAGGGGGCTCTCATCGACGGATACTTACATCGTACGCCTGTCTGAAAAGCCGCAAAGACCCATGCAAGGCAAATAAGAAGTATTATGCATTCCTACTGTAGTACTGTACAGTGTATACTTGACGCACACCATTTGACATCATTTGTGTCAGCGCATGCTCGTGTAGTACTCAAAAACTCAAAACCCTTGTTGTCGATAAATCATCCAGGCCATACTATGCCACCAAAGTGATCTCGATCAGTCGTGGTTGACCCTGGTTGACGCGTTGTCCAAGTCGACAAGGGGTAGTACGTCATTCAGCGTTACTACACATGTAATTGGTTGTCAGCGCTTCAGGAAAGACAAGGACGTCTCGCCGACGCCGACCGATAACGGCTAAATATAGTAAACGCAATATCCTCAGCTGAAAAGCCTTTTAGCGAGGAACGCATCTTGTTACGTGAAGGTGAGCAAATAAATCCTATAAGAAGATCACATACTTACTAATTGTACTAATGTCATTAGATATATTTAACTGGACGACGACATGATAATAAAGAGCTTGAGAAAAAGTCATGTGATAATGCAAGTGTCAGAGCGAGGGAAAGTTCACGTTTGGTGCACCTTTCAAGCTGTCTGTTCCATCCATGACCAGTGAAGTACCCCGAGTCCAGTTGAAAGGATCCCCCAAAGAGGTCTGTGTCTGCAGCGGAATGTTTGAATGTCACGATAATCATAATCTTTGACATAGATTGGGATTCAACATGGCCAATTGTTGAGAGTTCAAATCCTTCGGCAGCTATCGTTTTACAAAAACTTATTCAAAGTTCGGTCTGGGATGGATTGGCCACAGGTCCTGGAAATAGCTAAAGAGTTTCAAGAGACCATATCGAGGACTGCTCCCGATCTACTAGAAGAAATATCCGGCATCGCGGAGGGAGTAAATAAACCGGATGTGGGCTTGTTGGATGTTTTAGCCCTCAATTGTCGAAGCGAAATAGCTTTCGGCAAGTTTTCAGACGGATGCACGGCCTTGGGTATGCATATAGCTGGCACGCAGGTCTTGGCGCAGAATTGGGATTGGAACTCGGAGATAAAAGACAACATTGTGCTGATGTCCATTGAAAAGGCTGGAAAGCCCAAAATCTGGATGGTGACAGAGGTTATTAGTCACTATTATCATCTAGTTCCGATGTACTAGTCATTGACTTCACTCTCTTCCAGGCTGGAATCGTTGGAAAAATAGGGTTCAATTCATTTTCAGTCGGTGTCTGTTTAAATGCCATCAGAGCAAGACCGATGATCACTTCAAAACCACCTATTCATATACTCCTTCGACTAGTTCTGGAGTCCTCTTCCGTTGAAAACGCGGTGGAGCAAGTATCCAGCTTGGGTTGCGCAACCAGCGCACATATGCTTATTGCCGACTCGTCGACAAGTCAAGGAGCTGAAGTTTCTCCTCTCGGTACTTTTGTTGTTACAGAAGATTCTGATCGCGTCGTTGTCCATACCAATCATTTCCTGTCGAATAATCTAGTTGAAGAGCCAATGTGGTTGAAGGATTCCCCGGTTCGTCTTGTGCGTGTTCGGCAATTAACTGACGACTTGGTTCAGCTGGAGAAAAGGGGGATACAAATTGGGCTACGACAAATCAGAGACCTGTTCAGGGACAAAGAGAATCCTCCTGGCTCTATCTGTCGACAGCCTTATTTGTCAAGTCCTAAAACGGGGCCAGACGTCGACTCCACCGTTGTTTCGATATTCAATATCTGCATGGACTTGAAGAAGGGACAGCCAAAAGCTGAAGTGGTGTTTCATCCAGGATCAAAGGAAGAAGGGAAAGTGCACCGACTTCCGTGGTAATTTGCTAGGCGTATACATCATGTCATATCCTAGCTAAATCTTCCAGGTCTTGGTCCTAATTTTTTGTATGTAACGTAAGATATGTATAACATTCTCATTGTAGGATTTTACAAAACTCCACGCGTCGGAATAGTTCTTCACTCCAGTGTCGTGCTGAGCCAGACTCTCAACCGCAATACCTCGGGAGTTTGATTCAGGCTGAAACCATAAACTGCTTGTCTCAAAATTCTTCACTTCAAATCATAACATTGTTACTACATGTCAATATTACTTTTCAGCTTCAGTTGTTAACATCGGAAGATGCCGAATCCACACCGAGCCGAAAAGTTAATTTTAGGTTTTAGCCTATCCGAGCGGAGGCAAACAAAGTATCAACATAGCGACAGGACGGGCTCGACCTTGACTTCTCTTCCTGCTTATTTCTCTCGCTCAATCGACATGCTATAATTATTATTCTACGAACCATTATATTTCTAATTTACGTTTTTTTCGTCTTCATTCCGTGTCTCAGGTGTATTGTAGAGGTTGCATTTCGATCTAGCTTCGACCATGCCTACAACAACAAATCCCGTATCAAGCGTGCCCGTTTCCAATGCAAGCCAGTCCAAATCTCTTCGTAGTCGATTAGGATTGGGAGGAAACACCAGCAAACCTTCTTTTTTTACACAACTAAACTTGAAGCCTAGTCGAAGGTCTTTTACAATGCAACCTGAAAACCAAAGCCAGGAGAAAACAGTCCTCTTGATAAGCAATGGTGAGCATTACCTTGAGCAGTCATCGAGAAAAAGTCATAGGATATTTACGCTGAGAAGAAGGTTCACGTTCGATGACGATGCATAATTCAGTGAAATCAAGCTTTAACAGTCTATCCAAGGCTACGACCGTGCAATCCCGAATACCACAACGAAAAGTAGTACATGACAATGTCAATGTAGACCTTTCTTCATCTCTATTTCAAAATTCCCGAATTCAGCTCAACACACCTGTCGCAAGCCCTCCGTCAGTAACGCTTCCAAAGGCCCAGATTAATGCTAACCCTAACGACTCAACAACCTCAAAGGACTTACCGAATTTGTCTAACGAATTGTCACTTCTTGTTAATGAATCTTGTCCATCTGGTACAACATCCCATAAAAATTCACAGGAATCTGTCATTCATATCGGTTCGTGGGGTCCTTTTTTCCTGGTCTATCAATTTCTAAGATTGATTTTTTAGGAGCATATTCGAAAGATCTCGCTTCTGAGGACTCGCATTATCATCCTCTATCGTCTTCACCATCTGTCCGTGCATCCACAGAAACAAATGAGTCTCGGCTTCACGAATTCGGAGCTGATGATTCTTTTGACCTGTCTAGAGCAAGAGTCAGCTTGGAATCTATGAAAGAAGGGCTCAAGGAGCGATGGTCTCAAAGCAATATCGTGCAAGACACATCACTTTCAAGCGCAGATACAAGTGCACCCTCTCTGGACATTTCCGATGCGTCTTTATACCATAACCGTAGTGGGCCTATTACTAGTACCCCTTTCGTTAGTCGAAAAGCCTCCCCATCCCAAATACAATCAGACCTCAGCTTTGACTTGGATACACTGGATCCTGACTTAGTTGCTCTTTTGCGACCCAACAGCTTTCAGCAAGGACTCAACTGCGTCTCAACACCTGTAGAGAAACGCGCTTCTCAATCCGCAAATTTACCTGCTTTCAGCACTTCCGCAAAGCCAGTGGCGGATGGTCTCGAATCCCCACCCATCTCACCCCCCCACCCTAAATACGATATGGATCCTTCTACCACAAGAAGGTTTTCGAAAACAATTACGATGCTACCCTCTCCATCCTCTCCAAGTCGACCTGCACATCCACCGTCCCGATTTCAAGTCTCACAACAAACACCTGCCTTATCACATGCTCCAAAGCCTACCATTGCCCTTAATCGGATCCCTTGGCTCGACTCGCCGGAATCGGAAGGAGGACAGGTGTCTTCTGGACCATCCACCGTCAGTTCGAGCAATCTTACAACTCCCTTAGATACTTTTAAGCCACCTACCCCGCTCGTCACTACCCATTCCATCATCACCGCTGACCAAAATTACCGACCCGAACCATTCGTCGTTAACAGGTCATCATTTAACATTTCAAAAAATGATAAGACCCAAGCATCGATATACTCAAATTTTCCTTCACCGGCTGATCCTCGACCGAATCCTCGGTTTGCTCTCAAGGATATCAATGTACAACTTGCTTCATCGCTGCCATTAAATGAATCATCTGATGATGTCGGAATGTCGAAAGCTTACCTTCGAAATCAGACGCTCGACGCGGTTCGTTCTGAAAGCGGACGACCAAGCTCAGCGGATCCTAGTCATTCATCCAGGTTGAGAGGAAATTCGAGTGCCGGTATTTCAAGCAGTAACGAAAGAAGCGTATTTGAGAGTCGAAGATATCGCAAACGCAGCATGAGCGTTGATCAGTCCCCAGATTTGTCGCAGCTGCTGCGTCATAATAACTCGGGGGTCGTTACACCTCAGAGCTCTTGGTACAAACCTACCAGCTCCAGGCAGTTCTCGTACGGTGGGAAAAGTCCGGACAGTGAGGATCATGGTCGACGTGGATCTTTTGACGTTGGCGGAGGCGAACGGCAGGCTAGGTTGAGTCCTGAATGGTTGGGACCTAAAACTGTCAAAGCCTTTGCTGCCGCTGGATTGCTGAATGAGGGAAGAGAAACTGATCGGTATGTGTTTTCCAAACGTTCTAACTAAGCTCTAATTGTAATATTTTTAGCCACATCTCTCATACAAGGAGTGTCAGTGAATACAGAGCATCTGCTACGTTGAACAATCGAGATCGCTTCTCTGCTGACGGATTCTCGTCAATTGAGAATGAGAGGGATAGAGATGCATTCAGGTAATTACAAGCATTTCTCTAGTTTTCTAAATACTAATTTAATTTTCAGGTATAGCTCGTCCAATCGATATAACGATTATAGGATAAGCGGCATGCGATCTGGCGCAGGCACTCCGAATGTCAATGGTCACTCTAGCTCGAGGCCTTTATCTCGGGCAGATTCCTTATCCAATTCACGTCAGGCGCCATTGTTTGTACGCACAATCTCCGACTTAGTGTCCGGTCGTGGAAGCATGGAAGGTCGTGATAGTAGTGGTTCTTATCAAAGAACTACTTCAGGTTATTCCATGACTGGCGGGACTAGGAGCGAAAGCACTGGCAGCGGCGGTCGTCTCTCACCTACTACCTCAAGTTCCCACATAACGGTACAATCTCAGCTTCAGTCATTGAAAGAAAAGTACGATTCACAAACGGAGGCGTTGCTTGCAGCCCTTGCGGACTCTCAAAAGAACTGCCGAGATCTGCGTGCAGAGAACGGTAGTCTGAAGAGTCAAGTGAAAGAACTGGAAGATCGGTTGATCGAGGCAATTGCGACCGCTAAACAGAAGGAAAGGGAACTCGCTCGTGCAAGGAGACTGTATGCCAACGACCGTTCGCGAACGACGAACGGGAGGCCTACCGCCACCAACCATTTGCAATCCCAGCCGCTACCTTCTCGTCCCTCACAGGCATCGGGCACGGCACGTAGCGTCTCACCTAAAGCCAGACGTTTTTCTAATGGGAGCAGTATCTTCCCAACAATACCCAACACGATGGCATTGCTAATGGCGGAAATGCCAGACGTGGCTTCGACTTCCTCTCCACCACCAGGATCATCTGGATCAGGTACATCACCACCGCCTTCTCCAACATTAGTTCTCCCAAAATTAACGCCTGAATCTAATGTTCTTAAGAAGATCGATAATCGCATCGCGTCCTCGCCTATAACAATATCTCATCGAAGATCCACATCTGGAGCCAGCCTTGCCACAAGCGCCAATTTCTCTCTCAAAAGCGGGTCACCCGGCAGTTTGAAGTTGAAGCCTGAACATGAATTTCTGCTAGGTGATTTGACCCAAGTTAGCCTTCTTACTGGCTCTGGAACCGAGTCAGAAGTTGACCGTTAAATTTTACGCCGTACGTGGAACCGCTGCATTCGGTCAGCCTCATTCTACGAAAAATGGCGTGATGCTTCTTTATTCCTGGAGAATTGTTTTAGATGTTTTTCTTGATGCCTCCCCATTGATACAGCTAAGGATCAGGACAGTCTCGCATATAAATATACCTGTAACTTGTATACTATACCCTCCGAAATAGTTTTTGTTCGACTTCGATTCAATGTATGTATTGCACATTAAAATGTACTTTCCAAATATCATGATACTACTATTCTTATCAATTATTTTAGCGGGATAAGAAATTCAGCTCATGCTTGATGAGTACGTAATTGGGTCGGCCGTTGACTCTTCTTTCAGCTCCAGGCCCATCCTTCAAGCTGCTAGCTTCAGGGCTTCCAAGTGAACTTACATACACTATCCTCTTGGCCCAAAAAACGTTTCCTGGCTCTGGCAAGTCGTCCGAGGATGCCAAGGCGAATGAAAACTATCGAAACCTACCGTTCGTGGTTATGAAAACTAAGAATCTGTCGATGCTTCCAAGAGATATTTACTCAATATTCAACTCGTCTTCAGTCTGCGAAGGACGATGGTGTTACATAGAACTTGACGCGTAGTAGCAATTATGCTAAAATCTCCGGCCCTTGGTTTTAAGGCCCTAAGGACACGGACCACGATATGATTCACATCGTTTATTTTCTTGGAAACCGGCCCCTTCAAACGATCTCCAAGTTCAGACTACTTCCTCGTACCATCTTGGACGAACGACTACGACAGTTCCGCGGTTATAATTGTTTTTTCTCACCCAAACATAATTCTGGTAGCCTGCGTATACAGTATCATACTTATCCTAATCCACTCTCATTATACTTCAACCTTGGAATACATTCACGAAGCTGAACTTCGATGCAATTTTACACCGACGACACCATCCATCACACCAGACGGCCATAACAAGGCCTCTCATAATTACAGTTCAAGTCTCAGTACTCCCGTCTGTCCATATCCACGAACTCGACAAAAACCACTCTTAAGTCGGCTGGTTTTTGTCCATGCAAGGGGTCAGAATGTGTGCAAAACAAATCCGAAAGAAAACCACGTCCAGAATACATCCATGGACACTGCAGCATATTGTTTTCAAGGGTCCAGCTGCTGCAGTTGCCCAATACCAGTTCTGTGTAGTGGGTGCGCAACGCGAAAGCAAATTGTACGGGTGTCCCTGTTTTCAATACCGCAACAAGTGTCAACGAACTTACTCATCTCGTCATCAGACAGTATAGCAACGGTGGCTTACTCGTTGCTGATCGACACTTCTCATCACGAATCATGTACAGCCACCCCCTTTCATTGACACGTACGTGCACCAACAACGACTACTATTGGTTTTGTATAGGCACCTATTTTTGTTTCAAAACATCGTTCTCACAAATGGAACCCAAGGTAGTACTAGTACACAGCACGAAGACTATGTAGCTGCACGGCCACAGCCATAGAGTTTTCCCGTTTCTTAATGTAGGTATGTATATTTCTACTTATTATGTCTTTATTATCGCACGTCGTCGATATTTCCAATTATCTAGGCTTCCGGACGTTCTTCCATCATTGATGAATGAGGAACCACTGCAATTAGGGTCTTCTCGTGCAATCATTAATTGAGCCATGAACTTGTATCGTGAACAGTGAATTTTTGCCTTGGATTTGCAACAGTGGACCGTAGTGTGTGGTACACTATTTGAAGAATTCAAATCTATTCTCTGACAACTATGTATTACAGGAACGCTCTCAATTGAGCAACTGGGACTCTATTTTCCGGTCAAGCAATACAGACGAAAGGCAAGGTCGACGTTGTTTATGAGACAGTTCTTTTGATTGGAAAATATAGCACGGCGGACGGTTGCCTGTCAAAACAACTTTCAAGTTCACGCCACCCATCTTCAGACAGCTCCCAGTGGCTGGAGTTAATATTATGGTCCAAAATTGTACATAACCTTGATGCTGCGTGAATACATTTGCTCTTCCTGTTTCAATCTGTCAAACTAAGAATAATGATAGAACGTAGAACATCGAAAAAGCTAGAAGCGTCCTGTTCTGGTATCATTCCACAAGTCATTCTATTTGGTTTCTATGGGCCATGTGAAACGTCGAGATGATAAAATAGGGTCTCTGGACTCGGCGAATGCCTGCGCACGCCGCACTCCCAACTTACCTACGATGGCAATACCTCGATTGAAGAGGTCAATCCCTCGCGTCATCTTCGACGGAATCCAGACTATTTTGGTGCTCCTAATCATTATCGCGCCACTCATATTCTTGATATACTTCATATATGGCATCATATGTATACTGATTTTCCCCTTGACATTCTGGTACATCTCCAACTTCGGGATGCGTTCTTGGGATACAGCCTCGATGCAAGTTTACATCGATACCGTACAACGAAACCACCGCTTTATGTACGTCATCAATAAATACAACAACCGGGGAGGAAGAAAGCCCTCACAGATTGAATTCTATCCGCACAAGAGTTCTGTACCGTTAACCTGTATGGGGTACTGTTTAGGTGCAAGATACGTGTTCAGCCATTTATCCGGGGTACTGTCTGAATTGGAGAATTCTGGTTGGAACCGTGAGGTGGTCTACGACTTTTTCCAACACCTTGTCGAGCAATCTGGCGTTACTCCAGGACCCGAGTTCCATGCTATCGTCAAGAAAATATGTTCTCACAAAATACATTATACGATAGAAAGTACCCTTTTAAAGGGACCAGAGGCACTATGGTATAAACTAGTACCTAGTGGTGGCAAAATTCAAATGTGGGAGGGGACTGGAGAGGAAGAAGTTGCTACTTTTGAAGATCTACGGTGGATGGCCAAACACGGGGCTATCATCAAGCCACAGACCTTGAAGGTTCTTTTGGCTATAAGGTCACTGGATAAAATCGTTGGCGGTGGGATGTGGAAATTTGCGAGTTCTCCTGACGATGTGAAGGGTACACAATGGCAGACCGTGGTTAAACCTAGTGATTGCTGACTGGGTACAACGATGTAGTTCGGGTTTTGGTTTGTATTTTACGCGTCGACTTGACCAAAATGAATAGGTCAAGTCAAAATCCTATGAAGAGAGCCGTGTATACTTTGTTTCGGAACGTATGTGTGTATGTACTTCATATGTATATTTGTTTCAAGACGTACGTTTTATCTAATCCTGCAGCCGCTCGACGAAATAATGAGCATTGAACTTGCTATTCGTCAAAATCTCATGGCATTCTAGATATGTATGATGTTCGTCACTCTCACAGGAATTGGTGGTTCGGAAAGACCGCGGCTACCACAGCAAAAAAAGTCCATAATGAACATCATAAGTATCGTTCGGCAACATATAGGGTGCACCGAGAGGGGTTGGCTGTGTCATAGACCGTCAGATGATTTCATCAGTTTAGTCTCTGACTCGGGCGTGACGGAGCTTTTCGACTTCAGCACCAAGCGCAGATAGTAAGTCTTTTGATCCACTACTGCGACTCGGAATCACTATTACCGACAGAATCAGTGCAAGTATAGCCACCTTTCATTTACACGTATGCGCTGTTAGAATCCGGCGTACTAAGCGCCAGTATCACGCCCTATACGCGTAGTACAAGCGCGTCACCTCTCCCCTAGTCGTCGTTACCGACCACTAGGGAAGAGGTGAGTAAACCATATCGATATAATAACATAACGTACTTACACACCTGTAGACTAATTAACTTACAGGTAATACAGTCGTCGTTACCGACCACTAGGGAAGAGACTAATTAACTTACATGCGCATCATGCATCACTTGTTCAACGCAACGGCGATTGCCACTAGTTGTGGTACCGGTTCCTACCTTCCCTAAAGTATTCTCACAGGTGGAGCCTAGTGTCCATTGCACGAAATTCCTTCAGCATGTGTAGTTGCGCAACCGCAACCATGCTCGCTGCTTCTTTGCTGTCGGTATAGTTATATGCTTCAGAAATGATCCTAGGCCTTTTTCAGTCCTTGATGGATGATAGATCGCTGCAACCTAATTCCAGATGCCAGCCGGGGGTTCCACAAGCAATATTTAAATCACAGCACTTGTCAAAACTGTAGTGCGAATCTTACCTCGGATCTGAAACACTGAAGCGTGTTATACATTATATAAAAGACCCGTTAGAAGTATCGGAGGAATGAGCAACTGAGATTTCGGCTCTTCGGTCAAGTGATATAGACGAAAGCTAAGTAGTAAAGTAAGTGCGGTGTTAGTCATGACACGATGTGTACTTCTTTAATCACTTTTCAGATGGCAGTACAAGACACTACTCTTATGCTTGAGCATACAGAACATAGCAAAAAAAACGGATGGATTTTCGCCTGATACAACGATCGTCAAACTCACGCCGCTTATCAGCTGACAACCACCAGAAGCTATACCTGACTGAAATTAATATCACTCACAAATAGCGCACATGGCCTTGTAACCGTTTCTTTCTGCTTCGACAGCCAATCTGTCAAAATAAAGGATATCGTAAAGGCTAGAAGTGGCTAGTTCTAGTATCATTTCGCAACTGTCATTCGATTCGATTTCTATTGAGAGCTCTGGATCACGCGGAACATGGAGGTGATAAAAAGTGGGCCTTTCGACTCGGCGAATATCTCCGTACGTCGCCCCAGTTTCCCTGTTTACCTCGACGATGGCGATACCTCGATCGAAGAAGTCAACCTTCCGTACCATTATCAATGTAATCCACGCTACCTTGGTGTTCCTGATCATTCTGTTGCCATTCGCGATCCTGGCATACTCTTTATACGGCAGCATATGTATCCTAGTCCTTCCTTTCACACTATACTATCCCTCCTCCAACTTCAGAATGCTTCCTCGGGATAGAACCTCGATGCAAGTCTACGTCGATGCTGTCATGCAGCAAAACCATCCCTTTATGTATGTCGCCCACAAATATAACAACCGGAGAAAAACGCCAACACGAATCAAATTCTATCCTCACAAGAAATCAGTATCTTTTTCTGCTTTGTATAAATACACAGACTACGTGTTCAATCATTTGTCCGGGGTACTATCTGAGTTGGAAAACAATGGTTGGAAGCGTGAGGTGGTCTGCAACTTTTTTCAACTTCTTGTCGAGCAGTCTGGCGTTATTCCTGGCCCCGAGTTCCACGCTATCGCCAAAAAAATATGTTCCCACAAAATACACTATACGTTAGAAACTGCGCTATTCAGGAGACCCCTCAATGTTCTTTTGGATAAACTACTGCTCAGCGACGGGAAGATTCAAAGGTGGGAAGGAACTGGAAAGGAAGAAATTGCTGGTTTTGAAGATCTGCGATGGATGGCCAAACAGGGGGCCATTATTAGACCACAGAACTTGAAGGTTCTTCTGGCTTTAGAGTCATTGGATAATATTGTTGGCGGTGGGATGTGGAAATTCGCGAGTTCTCCTGGTGATGTGAGGGGTAGGCAATGGCAGACCGTGGTTAAACCAAGAGAGATTGACTAAGTAAGTACATTACTGTTGTTCTGGTTTCAGTTGGCATATACATAATTTATATGCGTCGATCTGACAAAATTCATAGATTAAGTCGAAACATCGTGAAAAAACATTGTTCCAATTCGGCACATTCGTATTTCATATATTTGTTTAAGCTTGATTTTGTCATTGATGAATGTGTGTAGTATTCAGCTGGAGTTGACGACGTGTAATGTACTCATTTTTTTTTCGCATATGTTGCGATGAAATACAGGAACTTGATTTTAATAGATGACTAAGTAGCGGATATCATAAATATTGATCTACAACATGTACGTTGCTTGGATCCTAGTCTGTCCATCTGTAGCAAACATACCCCCCGCTCCACCCGCAAGCCAGGTCCGTGGTGTGCATATCGAAACGAATAGATGTCATAAGGATAGTGGAATGAAAGCGATGATGCGTTCAAAGTTTGCCAAGCCACCACACGCCCTTCCACCCCATGTCAGCGACTTCCTCGCGAAATCTTTCCATATACACCAATTATGAGGGTATTTTTTCCTCAGGAATTTGATTGCTAGCGCCGTGCCCCATACCTGCTCAGAATCGACAGAAGAAGATAAGACAACGCCCGATAGATATAATGGAATACCATCATCGTCATGATATGGGCATCCAATAACATAACTTAACTGACGGAGATCCGGAAACGAGCCGTCATACCATTGTAATTCTATCAGTTCTGCAAGTTTTTCGCTGAAATTGGGATCGCCCAGAATGCCATCAAGCCAATCGAGTGTCCGAGCATCGTCTTCTTGATTACAAGACGAACGATGAATAAGCATGCGTATAGGATTGGAATACGAAACGACGATCTTCTCATATTTGAGAGGTGGTGCGACAAAATGGGTAGGTGGGGCACTGGGAAATATGTAGGTTTCATCAGGCTCATCATCGGGTACCGATTCCGCTTGAACTATAAATGGTTTTCGATCAGATAAAGAGCGAGGGAATGACCCTGGAACGTCAGGAAAACTAGGTGAAGAGAATGGCGTCGATGGCCGCGATTCTGTATCGTCAGGACTGAGTATGTCGCTGGACTGAGACGACTGAGTATTTCCGTCGGAATCAGGAGAGGAAGGTCTATCGATTAAATCAGGGGGATCCACCGGCGTAGTCTGCTTCCTAGAGTTGGTTATCGGGGTGAGGGGGCTAGGACCCGCAGAACGGACAAAGTCAAGATCTTGCTTCTCAACAACGACGAATGTTGCCAGGGAATTAGTAATATTATACTGGATTCCCAAACGAAGGAGCTCTTGCCTAATCCTGGCAGATCGAGAAGAAGGGGTCAGTTGTAGCTCCCAGTCGGACAACGGTGACAATGATGTTTGGAATTGTTCCAAGTCTCGACTTAGGTTATTGGCTGCTATCGTATGGTATAAGGATTGGAAGAGTGACGGCTTAGGGGAAGCGGAAGGTGGTAAAGTTCGTGCTAGGCGAGTAGGTATCTCAAGGTGGATGGAAGTTCCATTTGATGTTTTTCCAAGTAAAGAGACCGTCTTTGGAATGTTACTGCGTGGAATAATTGCTTTGACGGATAGACATCCCTTTGGACAACGAGTCAAGTCAATAGGTGCTTGGTACACTAAAAACGAAGCATGAGAGGTAATTTGGATGGAATAAAGAAACATTATGAAGTAATATACCTATTCCACCAACACTCCAGTTAATCTTCAACTCGTGGATGTCACTTAACATCATCTTGTTTAGCATCGTCGTACATTTTTGTATCGGATTTTCGCTGTCTAGCGCCTTCAAACAGAGACCACTGCTTGCTTTGGCCAAACCCTCGTACAGAATGTCCGAGGCAGAACTTCCAATAGCAAGAGTGAATACTTTTACTGGATATGCCGGGTCCGCGCTGTTGACGACATTAGTGACCAGATCAATGGACCGCTGAGGGTAATGAACCTATTGGGTGTGTTTTAACAATTTACTTTCAAACAAACTCATATATTGTATCTTTACCTCGCCATCGGTAATCATGAAGATTTTTGTCGTGGCGTTATGGCGTCGGTTGACTAAAGCTGCCTGGAAGACAGAAAATAACTCAGTCCCGCCACGAGGGTCAAGATGAGATAGAAAGTCCAGCTAGGTTCAAAATATTGTTCAGTCGACTTTTGTCCTCCTGTCCTTACTCGAGAGAAACTCACTGCTTCTTTCAACGTTACTTGGTAAAATGGCTGGCTCTCGGGCCATAATGACTGCCACGAGTGCTCAAAGCTGTATATATTGAACCACGTATTCTCAATAGGTAGCGTCTTGAGAAGCAACACCATTGCCTGCTTAATCTTTTCCATCTTGTCGTCCACACACATACTCCACGAACGATCTATTAGAAATATATATTCACAGTTATCACTCTCATGGTCGCCAGATAGTACGGAAGGGACAGCAGTTAGAGACAGAGCAGCAGTATCCTGCCATTGTTCAACAAAACAGCGGGATTGGTCCAGATTAAGTGCTTGAATGCTAACAAGGACATCGGAGTCTAGATGTACGTTTGTACCAGTGAATTGTTTTCGGACGATGGTGGAGCTTGAATTCCCAACTGATGTCGGTAACGAGATATCTTGCAGAGGGAGGTTGGAATGAACGTAAAGGATTTCGCCAGGCATTTCTATATCAAGGTTGATGTTTAACGTGGCTAGGCGGGTCTGAGGCAAGGTGACGTCTCTTGGGAGAAAGTGGCCCACATACGACGGTATTTTGAGTTTAATGGTGGCCTCATTGCTGTCAAACAAGTCCATGGCATACTATTGAACTGATAGATCAATACGCAGGGCACAGATGTATATATGGTGTACTGACAGTTGTGGATATTGTGACAGCTCTCCTAGGGAGGAAAGAACCTAGTGACAACACCAGTACTAAAGTATCCCGTTGATGACATGAGCAAAAAGGAGGAGGTCAGAAACTCACAGTCACGACAGGAGCGTTGTACAACGTCCGCGATATCATTGTCTCCAAGGATCTGGTGATAATCTCGGTTTGCTTCGTCGATTTCTTTCACGACACCTTCCATATGAACTTCATCATTGGTTTTCACCTCAAAGCCACATATGATAGCTCCAGGAGGAACGGGAAGTAGATAAAAAGCGTCGCGCGCGATGGCAGAACCATCGTAAGTATAAGTCTGGGATAAAGTAACACGGCTGGATGTGTCCACGACCAACACTTGAATGTCCAAATTTGTCAGGGGTATAAAGCCTTTGCCGCTATTATATGTGATGGCTGAGAAAAGAATGTCGCTAGATTCGAGATTCATTTCGAACCCAGTGAGGAAGTGACATGATGAACCAGAGGGGTGAATCGTTAAGAGGGTTATATACGATGCGTCCTCTAGGGCACAGGGAAACAAACGAGAGTCGAGCCAGCCACAAGGTGAACGCGTTTTCTACACAAGCTAGTCCATCGTGCACGACGAGAGGTGTTCGTCACCGTCCAGAACGGGTATGTCACGATCTCCTGCAGCATCCAATATTCCCGGAAATAATATGGCGGCTTAATCCTGTATTAGAAACTGTGAAAGTGGATATTTGCAACGTCATATCGAAATTTCTTGCCAATGGGACTTGACTCGGAGCTTTGTTCAAGCTCAGAGACAGACGCTGGTGCTAATACCCGACGTCGCCCTGACCAAGGTGATACAGGCGTTTCCTCCATTCGCCCATGATGAATACCGAAAAGTCTGTGGAAAAGGTGAGGATGGAGCTGCCATCGCAGCCACCGACACCGGCTGCCGTCAAAATCGATGTGGCAGCGTTTCAGCAGTCCCTCACCGCTGGCAAGACTGCTGCCGAACCGTACGATCCCAATGCAGCCCTGGATGATTTGCCAGTCGTTCGCCTAGCTCTCCAGTTTTTTTTGGAATCAAAAATGGTCGAGAGTGAAGAGTTAATAAATGAAAAGGATCCTATCAAGTAGGTCAACTCATTCATTAGTGTTCATTCTGAGTTTCTCTCCTCTTCGCAGGGAAAGGTTATATTGTGCAACGGGCTATGGCCTTGTTCAAGCACTCAAGGCTTTCATGAGCTATGAAGATGATGTCAGTGTTTTCAACATAATATGGATACGCTATTCTGACCGTGGTAATATACATATACTTACCTATACAGGACCTGATCGCTGCCATTGCTATCGTGAAACACGGCAACAATATCGCTGCACAACATCGAAAAAAGAGCTCTTTTACTACTAAACTAGCCGCTCTTGTCACCAATCCTTCCGTGTCATTTGTGAAGTCCATGACGAAAGTTGAAAGACATGCCGAATTGACCTATGCCGAGACTCTTTTTGAGAAGGCACTCCTAGGCATTGTTTATTCCGGGGACTGGCTACAGTTTATCAAAGAAGCGTATGGACGATATTTTCCTAATATTATTATTAACGATAACACGAGTCCCTCTACAGCCTGAACATGCGGGCTTGTGTTCAAATCTATCGTCTCCTGGAACGCTATTTGAACGCCATGGATGCTGAATCAATTGAAGCAGGAACTGGTCCTCAACACCCCGATATAGATCAAGACTTTCGGAGCGGCGTTTTTCTCGGAATGGGTGTCACTAATATACTTTTGTCCCTCCTTCCATCTCGTCTTAGTACCATCATGGAGGTCTTCGGTTACAAAGGTAATCGTCGCCAAGGCCTTGAGATATTGGCCAAGGCTGGCGGATGGACAAATGATCTAAGCAACCCAGAACCAGAGATTAGCATCGAACAAGAAGGCATTCGGCGGCCTATCTGCGATATGGCTCTCTTGATTTTCCATCTAGTCCTTTCGAGCTTCACGTTCGATGGCGTTGACGTCATGTTCGCGAATAAAATTTTGGAATGGAACCTGAAAAGATTTCCTCGAGGTTAGTTTGCGCAATGTTTTTTGCACGCCCATTTGCACTTACCTAGGTCCCTCCAGGTGTCTTCTTCCTCTTTGGAGAGGGACGAATGCGAATATGCCGAAGTCAGCCGCGGTTGGCCATTGACAGCTACACTCGAGCTCTGGAAGCTCAAACACAATATTCTAATTTATATCACATATCATATTGGGAGATTGCGTGCGCAACATTAGCCCTATGGGATATACAACAGTCCACTCGCTATTGGCGCATGTTGCAGAAGGAGGCGACGTGGTCTAAAGCTTGCTACACAGTATGTGATTCCATTTGGCCAACTTTTGCGTCTATTTCTCACGTGTCCAAAACAAGTATGGTGTGGCTATATGTCTCCTAGAACTGGATGGGGAAGAAAATGAACGCGAGGCCGACACGCTGATGGACAAAGTGCCTATGTTAATGCAACGAATAGCTGGCAAATCCATTCCTATTGAAGTAAGGCTCGAACGAATCAAAGAAAAAATAATCACGTGAAAAGTTTACCTTATATCTATAGAAATTTGTCGCCCGCAAATCACGAAAATTCCGCAGTCAAAACAAACGGCTTGTACTCCCGGGTCTCGAATTCGCTTACAACTTCCAAGCTATTGCTCATGCACCCCGGACTGTCATCACTGAGAAAATGTTACCCCTAATAGACAAGCAACTAGATATACTTTCGAGTGCCGAGAAGAATCCTAAGACTTATGGACGGGGAGGATCGGAAGGAGAAGATGAATACTGGGATGATCTAGCTTTGGCTAGATTCCTTAAAGGTGTCTGCTTGAGATATGTGGCTTATCCCGTCAGTATGGAAGTTATCAGAGTTATCAGAACACGAAATCCTGATAAGAGCTCGACAGGACCCTGATGCCATACTGGATCCCAATGAAATTCCGCCGATGCCCCAAAAAGATGCTGCGACTGAAGCAGAACAGTATTTGAAACAAGTTATCGCTGACGGCCCTCAAATTAGACTAGACCATCATCTCGTTTATCACGCACGTGAGCAAGACAATGCACTCCATAATGATAAATGAAAAGAATCTGACGTCTATGCAGATTATGAGCTTGGCCGACTTCTGGGTAACAACGGCAATTTAACTGAAGCTAGAAAACATTTGGATCTAGTATTCTCAGGTAAGTGATTAAACAACGTTACGTGCGCAGAACGCAGATGTTTATTACATATATTCCGATTAGGAAAGCCGCTGGAAGTGTCGTCGGCTAACCGAAAAGGCAAATACAGCATGGAAAATGCTCTCATTCTCCGTACACACGCTGCTTTAACCGCCTTGGACCAGGGAAGAAGATTCCTGTAACGGAAGAACGACGCAAATCAAAAGCGGAGGGGGAAGTATAATTTTTTCGCTTATTTGGCTGTTTATTGTACTTTGCACATTGAACATTACATTGTGTTCGCTTGATTGTTCTTCCTCTACTGATTGTATTACAATCTGAAGGTTACTTTTAATCATAATCGGAGGAGGATGGACCTTTATTTATACATATCTAGTGTTGAATGTAGTTTAGATTAAATACCACTGGCAGATAAAGAGTTATTGATCCGTGTACAATATTTTCCTGGCACAATTGCACGTGCTATTTTCTGTCTATCTTCTTGAACATGAACTACTTTTGGGTGAGATCCTAATCGCGTAGCGGCCGCTATAATATACAAGAAAGCAATGATGGGGGCGGTCGCAGCCATGCGATTAGAATTTAATTTTCACCTCCCAAGGAATCCCGGTCAATTCTTATAGTGATCTGATTGGGACTCGGTCTCGTTGGTATACAATCATTCTGGCGCCGTTCATACACGAACATATAACTGGTCTGCATTTCAGCTTCTTTTTTTTGGCAAAGCGTTGATACTTGTGTCTTCTATTCCAGAAGCACAGCTATGATAGGGTGTGCCTCGCAAGTGCCTTGAGCTATTTCATTGTTTGCTGTGTAATTGAAACCTCGTCCGCGAAAAAAATTGGATTTTGCTTGGAGTAATTGTCATTTGTAGAGTAAAGAAACGAGTGATAAAAGTTGGAATGCGTTCAACGTATGAACGCTCAATGAAACGCTTTGCATTGATTACCTAGCGCAGCCGAGGTTTTGGTTCGACTCAGGGATATAAAACCACTTCACACTATGACGCAAGTATTGATGAAGATGCATAGAATAAATTGATAAACACCCGATTTTAAGCTTTTTAAACCTATGTTAGGACAAGCGCCTTAGTAGTACTGGCGTTTCCGAATTATTAATTAACTCTTACCACACAACTGAACGTGGAAATATGAACGGAATAAGGATCCTGGATTATACTCCTTCATCTATGCATAAATATATAGGATATGAATGAATGTTCCTAACAATCGCATAAAAATAAAAGAATGTGATACAGTGAAGACGCTTATAAGAGCCTCGCTTGGATCCGACCCGCCGAGTGACACGCCCAACTTGAATATCATTATTTATTATAGCCTCTAACTTTAATACATACTGCGAGTCGCACTTCATTCCTAATTAATCAATCGAACAAGACCTGCCTCTGGATCTGATGAGTCAGCGCCTAAATGAGAATTCGTGCAAGCAGGTTATTGGCTCGATTACAGCACAACAAGCTATCAATACCTTTATACTCGCTCCCTTGTTAGTCAATGGGACTCTTGACCTCTTGTGTCAACTCAAAAGGTAACAGGTGATAACCAAAACAAGTCAATTTCCCAAGGAATCCACATAAGACTACTGCCCCGCCATGACTTTAGCTCGTGAGTCTGACAAAGGTTACATTTACATATGCAATCATACAGGAGAACCCGATTTTATAACATGGCTGTGCGGGGTACATATACTGACCGACAGTCCATGCTCGGGTTAGCTCCTGGAGCCCATTAAAATTGATGAATATACTGAACAAAATACCCAAACGATGTATCCATAATTTGTGAAGTTGAAAAAAATATGTCAGGGAATATATATGCTGGAAAAAAAAAAGACCAGAGCGGTTATCAAAACCAATCGGGAGCTACGAAATCACGGAGAGTGAGAACGACACAACCTGACACGCATACATAGTCGTAATCATTGGTACCCAGCATAAAAAACCCGTATACGACGGAAGATCTGTAATAATATTCGCAGTGTTCCTTTTTTCAGGAAAAAAAATCGATGAAACATAGTCGCCAGGAGGCCAGTCTATTCGGATCCTTTTCAGACTCGTGGTTAAGGGGATCGTGCATCATGAAGGCGAGCCTGGTACGGGAAAAGTTTGAATAATGCGTGTATCTGATTTCAATGTCTCGTATAGGTCAGAATAGTTCACCTGTCTAGGTATCAACGGCTTTCAGGTGGATCGAAACCGGGATGATAGGTGCTGTCAAAAGATTGGTTGTAAGGGTTGGGAAGGGCGGCGGGATAAGGAAGAGAAGGTCGTCTAGCTTGCGCAACAGCGTCAGAACCGTACGGCGTCGGATAGTTCATGAGTCTATAATCGTTATGAGGTCGGGTCTGGTGGGCATAAGTGTTGCTGGTATTGGGTGAGAAATTCGGATGATACGGATGATTGGAATGTCCGTGAAAGATAGGAAGAAGAGCGCTGCCTTCAGGCACTGGCATTGACATTTGCCGCCTGCTAGTGGAAGAAAGAGGACCTGACCCACTGCTGTGATAAGACGGAGGGTATCTCTGTGATGACGGAGTCAACGATCCGGCGTTCCCTTCGTAATCATGAGGGGAAATGGGAGAATTATAAGAATCGTGATATATGTTGTGGGTGCTTTGTGAGGGGAAGCCTAATTGTTGTTGTGTCATGAGATGATCGGTATGTGGATTTGTCCAAGCTGGATACGTAACTTGCCATGAAGCTGATACGTCTGGACTGGAATGTATTCTAATGGAATTTTGTGTGACTATTGGCAATGGTTGAGAAGGGTTACTGCTGTGGGTTGAATGTGAAGCCTGGCGCAATGGGGACTGAGTGTGTGGTGAACCAGAAACGGGTGTGGTTCTATCTTCATTCGGGTCAGGAGAATCTTCGAACACAGACGAGCTACTTGATGCATCTGCTGTAGCAAGAGGAGGCAATGATGATTCAGACATGGAACGCGACTGGGACTCGTCAACAAGGCTGAGGAGCACAGGATCTAAACACGTCAAATTAAGAGTGGGGACACGTCAGATAGAACGAGGCTCTTACTGTCTAGGTTCCGCCATTCTGTTCTGAGAACTTGGCTAAGAAAAAACAAAAAAAGAGAATAATCCAATGAGAATGGTTCTGACGAAGATATGTGATATAGGGAAGAAGACGTACAGATGTGAAGCTACTTGCTTTTTGGACCGTTCAACGCCATGACTGTGAAGGAATCGAACTAAGAAATCGGTCTTGCCCTCACCCCTTGGAGCACGAGTACGCTTGCTGCCAATGTTCAACACTTTCCATGCCTGTAAACCTTTAGGAAGCAATGTAAGGAAGAAAATAGAACAGCCTCAGACGGGGATCCCATTTGCTTAGCGGAGAGTGAAAGAGAAGGTCAGACCTTGGACAAATAGCGCATGGGCGGAATCCGGCCACACAAAATCTGAGCCATCCTTGAGCATTTTCATCGAGCGACGCGGGGGTAAATTTGAAGAAATGGAAGCGTCAAGGTATGATGCCGGGATGGGGTCGGCACGTTTGACATCATAAGAAAATCTATGGTCCCCGGCTTGAATAGGGATTTTGTGTGACGAAGGAGGATGAAAAGAGCTCTGGTCCGCTGGAGAATCCATCGGCTCGATGGCAAAAAGGATCAGATGAGTTTGAGCAATGAGACGGATACGACGTC
This sequence comes from Dictyophora rubrovolvata, assembly GCA_029959195.1. Taxonomy (NCBI): domain Eukaryota; kingdom Fungi; phylum Basidiomycota; class Agaricomycetes; order Phallales; family Phallaceae; genus Dictyophora; species Dictyophora rubrovolvata. Next base: position 1,259,226 of record CP114127.1, on the reverse strand, counting down.
CCAAGCAGGGTGTGGTGAGGGCCGGGGGTAAAGAGCGACGCTACTTATTTGAAGGCGGAGGATACCTGTAATACATAAAGCGTCGATGAGGTCATTGGAACATTAGGACAGAATCGAGACCTTCCAAAATAAATCAATCGACAAGAATGTGTTCTCGTGGCTCCACTTCATGATTTGAATTAGGCCGTGACGACATCGATGCGCGCTTATTGCGCTAGCCCTAAATGAATCTCTTGTGAATCTCTCTATGTATTTATTTTATTTTTTTCAATTCGTCGGGCAGCGCGGGCTCTGGACATTCAATTAGTAGGTACCAAAGTTTAAATACCTTGAGGAAGTCAGATTCTTGTACCAGAGATTGCACTACGTGAGCTTTTGTCGAGAAGCATTGTATGAATATTCGCCTTCCGTATGATTCCTCGTTCATTAAACAAAAACATGGAATTACAATTACCTTACCGAATCCGGGCCATCAGTGCCACGAGCAAAATTAAGTTTTTCGGGCTGAACGCGACCTGAGGAAGGTGGTCCTATTGTCAAATGCTTACGTAAAACGCGTCGAGAAAAAAATAAAATCTGCGCCTTTTCGGTTGGTGCATCGATTAGCCGAAGGCCATGCAGCTGCGTTGTACACAAAAATCATCCATGCGCTTTAGCTTTCAACGTGACGCGCTGGTCGGACGAGGTTTATTGGTTCTGAATTAATGGGTCTTCTGATACCTACGTCATAGTGCTATTGAACCTAATCAACAGCTTACCAAACTAGTGTCTCTTGGCCCCTTGTTAGAATTCAAGGAACACCGGCTTCAATAGTACGTACATACAGACATGTATTTTCAGATGCTCGTTTTGGACAGGAGAACTGCCACAGAAGTCTGCAGGTTTGGCATCACAAATCAATTAATTATCGCACGCAGTATGTCTATGATCTATTATCCATTGATGGCGACGGCGTTTACTGTTCAAGCAAACGTCTTTTATCTGACCGCGAGACTGCAGTGTGAATGTATGTATGTACATACGTGTGAAAGGGTGTAACTCACCATAGCAGTGCGACTGGTACAGCGTGTCAAGATCCAGCCTGAATCTCCACAACATTAATTATTTCACACCAATATCGGTCCATCGAGTTATACAAACGGCTCTGAATAGCGTCATTTTCAAACACTGAATACTTTTCGGAGAGCGCGCTGCGTGTTACGTATTTCTGCCCTCGAGGCTCTTCAATATGCGTTGCAATGACGCCATTGTGGGAGAGATTCTGGAGGAACTGCAGAGGTGCCGTGAACCGGGAGAAATCTTAGCGCTGAATCTATTCTCTCCAGGCTACATGCAGTGCAAGCTCTAGACCCAGACACACAAAGTGCCAATTCTTGCATGCCCAGCTCCAAGAGAAATATAACACATTATGTATATGTCAAACAAATTGAATGCTCAGTCTGCGCCCCGCACTTCTTATCCGATCGTAGCGTGCACGACTCGGAGATCAACCATCAACTTGCTTCAAGGCCTGCGCACGCTCATTCCGGTTATTTTTAAATCGGTGTCAAAATTTCTCTCAGCGGCCTTGTTGTTTTCAATCGATCGGACCTGAGTCTAGCGCTAGAGCTTCGTGTCACTGCAAAAATGCCGTTATGTAAATAATTCTCGCATCTCTCGGGGAACTCCAACAAGTCATGATATTTTTATGTTAACTCATGTTTTAAACAAGGCAGCCAAGAAAGGACCTTGATTTCAGCGTATATGTTTATTTTAACTACCGTCCCTTTGCAGACGTCATCGACCTCTTGGTAAACCCCTTTCGGACAGAGTAAAGAAGCTTTTGTGTAGGATCACCAGTCCTGTCAGAATCTTTCGGAAATGCCGGATCTGCATGCCGTCAAACTGAGGTATAAAACATTGTGTCTCCACCCGCTCCAGAGGACATCGTAAACTTAAAAGAGTATTTTTGAAGCAGATTGGAAAATGTCAAATCAAACGAATGAATTGGACAGGTTAGTTAGAAAACCCCTTGCACTCGTGCTTCCTATGCACGCGCAAGCTCAGGGCCATCGCTGCGATCTTGAAAAACATGCCCTTTGAACGTTATCCCCTATCGTCGGTAGATCGTGCCCCTCCAATCAGATATGTAAGAATAATCAATGTCGAACAACTTAATAAACTTACCCTCTATTACGAACAAAGTGGGCTTCAGAATACTCGAGATTGCCTCGTCCACTCGAGCGTATGTCTTTCGCGTAAGTTTTGAAGTCACTTATGGGGGTCGTCAGAATCTTCGAAGGTGTCAACTCCGAGACACCGAAGGAAGCGCGTTTGAGACCAGAAGCACTACAAGATTCAAACTAACGAGAAAATACATAATAAGTTGGGTCATATTCAGATATTTTCGAAACGGCTCCCAGAAGGGCGTTGCGGTACTCCACGTCTCCCGCCGTACCACGTGGAAGGGGGATATTCAGGTTGAAACTCAAACCTTTTCCACTCCCTTTTTCTTCGGTGAAGTCGGTGAAGTCTGATGTCATCTATTCAAAAAGAAAAAAAAAGATCATCATCTGAGAAATCACAGAGATCTTCTGAAACATGCACAAACAATACACCAGAGGATATTTGAATTTTTATAACATAATTCCTTAGCTGCGGCATTCAGATGCTCGACTACTATTTGAGGCGGGTGAGTGAAATTGGGTGAATGACCCAGTTTTATTGCCATGATAATAGTCTATTTTAATCGATATAGAATGTGCAGACGATGCCGATGCGGGAGACTGGCTTTAGAGGAACGGTCCGCAATCGCAGCACAACCATGTTCTCCACAAATAGACAGTCCTGCGCCCGTGATGACCGGGAGATCAACTAACAGGAAGAAAATGGCTAGACGAAGGAAATCGTGCACTGCCATCATACTTTGAGACATATACACCCAGGCGGGTTTCGGGCCCGTGTTATCAACTGTCTGGCTGCCGTTGAGGTCCAACGGCCACCGCAGACTTGTTAGTTGCCGAAAATTAATCTCGTCAGATGTGCACTGATTTACCGACGAGTGATCGAAGTGATCAAGTCGAGATTTTGTGGGTTCATTCAGAGTAAGAGCTTAATATGAATTTGAAGTAAAAAATTGAGCTTCAAGAGGCGACCTATAAACGACGACCAACCCGCTTGATTTAAAGTTGAGATATTTTTAATGCTGCTTTGTCGCACGAAAACTAGTAGCTACGACACTAGTCCTCTAGTCCTCGGAGTCTTTATCCATGATGATCGATTCCTCCTTAGGCCCCAACGTTCAGTTTGAGAAGTGTGGGCGAATTTCGTGTTCCATAATTCTTCGTTCATCAACAAAAACGAACATGTACATTGCTGAGTTCGTGTTATAAGCGTCATATAAGAATTAAGTTTTCCGGGCTGAACGCGGGTTGGACCAAAACATCCAGACGCCTTTGTTGCACAAAATCATTACATACCTACATTCATTGAATGTGACGCGCTGCCCTGGTAAAATGGTGGATCAGGTTGGTTCTGAAATGAATGGAATTACTGATACATCATGCTTTATTTAATTTACAATGATTCTCCAAACGAGTGTCTCTCGAGTCTTTAATCAGCCCCCGTTGAAGTTGTTTAAACTTCAAGGAACACCGAGTCTAATATACATAGTACACATGCCGTCAAATACTGATTTGAAACAACTACACGCGGCCTATTGACCTATGGATGGCAATGTTCAGTACATACCGCGAGATTTCGTTTGAGCACTAGTACCGTGAATAAAGAGAAATAAATCTAGATCTCCTCACATTGATTATTTCATGAATATCGACCCGCCGAGTTATGTAATAAACAGCTGAGAAGCGTGATTTTATCACTGGAACGTTGCGTGTTGCGCACTCTGAAGGTTCTTCGATATAAAACTGAGGCGATATGACGCCATGGCCCATGGGAGATTCTGGGAAACTGCACATATGCCTGGGAGACGCATTAGCGCTGAGGTCCAGGAGATGGACTAGACTTGTACCTCGTGCAATCGGAGGGGACCTTTGTAACATCAACTTCCAACCGAAGTTCATTACGTTGCATGGCACGCTTGCCGTCGCTTGATTTTTTTGAGATTTCACCTTAGCTTTCATTTCGGCTTTCATACCTTTCGGTTCACTGTCGAAATTACATTCCCATCACTTCTTCGTTTTTGTCGTCGGTACGGACTCCCTATGGAGTCCACCAACTTACCCCCCAAGTGCTTGATTTTTCATCCTCTTCACCTTACTTTCATCAGACCAATTCATGTTCACAAGAAATCTCATCCCCTTTAGACAGACCGTTCCCTTCTGCTCTCATTTCCATTTTCAACGCCGGGAAAAAAATAATGGCTCTCCGAATTCATTGGTAATCGGATACATTGGATACCTTGAAGTTAAAGATGGTGTTCGACATGGAAAGGTTGAGTACCCGGGCAATTACCTCTTCATCATTCTTGTCTGTGACCTTCATTCCCAAAACTCCAATAAGACAAAAACTAAAAGATAGACTCAAAAGAGGCTTCGTGCGTATTGTGCGAGGCTTCAGAGCTTCACCAGTCGCACCAGTACCCTGCGCACGACCATTACCATTGGCAATATTTCCTACTTTCATAGTCTACCTTGAGGGAACGAGGCTTAGGAATCTATCGGAAACATTGTCTATGAAGTCACTAAAGGAAGCTAGACACTAAACCAAATAATTGTTGAGGCAAATAGTGACTTTTTCAGTGCCCGACGAGCTTTTGTGGGCTAACGAGAATCTGTTGTGAAGTGCTGCATTGAAAGGTGCTGCTTCTCATCATTTCTTCGAGGGTCAGTGTCTGAACGAACAAAGTACTGTGAAAAGCTGGCTGAAGTATCTGAGAATTGACCGCTCAAGATTACTTAGGTACACGATCTTTAAAGGGAATAATATAATATATTATTCTCGTCCTGAAAAAAAGGAGAATGTGAAAAGGGAATGAGGGAAGAGGGCAAATAATAGTATCCATATGGTGCAGGAGAACGTAAAGCCTGGGCCTTGGGTGATATATTTCCTGAAATTAATCTTCAGGAGTTGAACGTGGAACGTTGAACTTCCATAGGACGATATGTAAGTAACGTCTAGTTTGGGTGGCGTAGTCTAATAGGACCTTTTAGCTGTCACTTCACCGATCGACTCAACAATTAACGAAGGGGGATCTCGTCTACCAACCAGAACAGAAGTCCTTCAATCATTATCCCTAAATATGAGGATATTTGATGTTCGAAACCTTGCACGAGGTTATGTTCAAGAGAGCAGCAGCATTGAGGCAGCTCGTATCAGTGTCTCTCAGTAATCCCGTTCTCAATTACCCGGGTCTCAGCACTGTAATGGGGGTCCTGTTCGATTCTCGCGGACCTTCAACGAATCGTGCATTTTAATTTGACGTGGTATTAATATTTTTATGCTATGCGCTAATTATTTTGTTGTGGAGCTATTAGAAAATTCCATGGTGGACGTCAATTAAATAACTTATCCCAGCCAAGGTATTACAAGAAATGATCTTGTTAAGTTGTATATATGACAAAATCATTTAAGAAGCTAGTCCGTGATCCTTTCCACAGAGAAGGAATGCATTGACGCACATCTCAAGAGTGAGGGTGTGTGAATAATTATAAGGTTCAAAAACCTTGACTTTTTTTTTTTCAGTGACTGCCGTATTTACGCAGGTCTCATCGACAGCTTAATGAAGCTTCTTTCCAGACAGAAGTCTTTTACAGTTCGGAATTCCTAACCTTGTCAGGATCTTTCCAAGGTGCCGAATCTCACGCCGTCAAACTAAAATCCTACATTATGTCTCCATATGCTCCGGACGATAAGTAGATTGGTAGTATATCAAATCAAACAATTTTCAATCCGGAATGAAATATATTGGAGAGGTTGATTAGAATCCCCTGCATTCGTGCTCTCACGTACACGTCCGTTCAGGGCCATCGCTGCCCTCTTGAAAACTTTCAAGGACCGTCCTGACGTTATCTCCTATCGTCAGTAGATCATACCCCCTCCAAAAAAATTTGTAGTAATGATCGATGTAGATTAAAATAATAAAACTTACCCCTCCAATATGAACAAAGTAGGCTTCAGAATACTCGAGATCGTCTTGCCCACTCGAGCGTAGCCTTCTCGTGTGAGTTTGAAGTCGCTTATAGGGTCGTCTTTGAAAGTATCAATCCCAAGGCTACGAGACAAACGTGTTTTAGATCAGAAGGGCTACAGACGGTCAAACAAAGTCAACCTAACGAGCAAGTAAGTTGGATTATATTCGCGTATCTTCGAAATGGCTCCGAGAAGGGCATTGCAATACTCCACGTCTCCCGTCGTACCACGTGGAAGGGGGATGTTGAGGTTGTAGCCCAAACCTTTTCCGCTCCCTTTTTCTTCGGGGAAGCCGGTGAAGTCTGATGTCATCTACTCAAAAGAAAAATTATCATCATCTGAAAACGTACATGGATAGTCTCCTGTGGCGTGGATTGACACGTAGAAGACATCTGAATCCTCATAAAAAATTTCCTGGGCTGCGTCCAGATTGTTAGCTACGACTAGGAGTGAAATCGGGGAATGACCTACTTCCATTGCCATGGTGATAGTCTATATCTAATACCGCAATCGTTATAGGATTTGCAGGTGATGTCGATGCGAGAGATTTGCTTTGGAGAAAACGGGCCGCAATTGCAGTATTGTTGAAATAGCAATATCCTCCACAAACAGACAATCCTGCGTGATGACCGGGAGGTCGACTGACGAAAATAAAATGATTAGGCGGGACTGGTTAAGGAATTCAAGGACTCCTATCATACGTTAAAGCAAATACACCATACGGGTGGGTTTCGGCTCTATTTTCTCCATACATTATCAACTGTCTGGCTGCCGTTAAGGCTACTTGGGCAGCAGCCACCGCAGACTTGAATGTGTCTATGTTCTCGCCAAAAATAAATCTCTTGAAATGGCATGCAGTGTGATTTACCGACCGGCAGTGATCGGAGTACTCAAATCGAAGCTTTGTGAATTGGCTCAGAATAAGAATCTTGTTAGAAAACTTTGAAGTAATACCAGTAACAACCTGTCACCGAACTAATTTGAGCCTTCAAGAGCGACCTTAAGAGACAGGGCTGGACAACTAACCCGCTTTAGCAATTGGTCTCAAGGCCGAAATATTCGTGACGAGGCTGGGTAACCCCTGGTGAAGAAAAGTGTCCGGAAGGACACCATCCTAATTTGGCGGATGAGCAGACAGAATTCGATATTGTATATCTATGTATTCCACTGAACTGGATTTCCACCATCAACCACCCATTCTGCATATGCTTTTTCTATATATTTAATATAGTCATCCCGGTGCGCCTAAGGCTGCTATGAGATATCACATCAATCTAAATTGGTATAACGACTTACATTCGCTATATGGCGATGGATTTCAGTATCTGGATCAGACTTCATAAACGTAAACTTGTCATTTGAGAGTTCCAACGCATCTCTAATAGCACGATAGCGAGCAGGAGACTCATAATATGGAACGCGGTATCCAGACAATATTTCACAAGTGGGATTGTGCAAAAGACAGTCATCATCAAACACAACTAGCATCATTGTATGGTGATGAATACGACAGTGACTGAACGGGGGTTATCACACAACAGAAACGGCCCGCGCTCTGAGAAAAGCCTCGGACTCTAAGCGAGCACGTAATTACTTCTTTCTCCCACCACCAGATTCAGCGAGTACGAGTATGAACGACACTCATCACCAGCACGCTCCTTCGGAATCTGTTTCCTATCCAGAATTGAATTTTACTCCAGGAAACAAATGGGTGAAAAAACTAACTCAGGTTGGTAATATTTCTGTAATGCACCATTCCTCTCCATGTAACTTCCAACTCTAGGGCCGTCTCGGGACCATGCTCGGGGGACACTATTCCTCCCAGAACCTATCCAGTGTTTTATTCCACGAAAGAATAGACGATTCCGTCCATGTGAAGTTGCACGTCTGGAACGCGCCTGGTCTTACGAAACCCTCTTTCTCAGAAGCAATCGAACAGACGTTCAAGCCCGCGCAGAAAGGAGATTCCTTCGGACCATCATGTAAGTTTTCCAAGAAACTTTTCGAAAAGGAAACTTCAATCCTGATACCGCCTCTGAACTCTAGGGGTAGGTTCTGATTCTATAGATTCACCAATTATGTTGTTAAATCTATCAAGAGTAATCACTGGTGGAAAGTAGCCTTGAAAATACCCTCGTCCTGGTCAAAATACGAGCGTGTACAATGTACGTAAACTCCGAATATCCTTCCTAATGTGTGTTCATATTATAATCAGTTGAATTTGATCCTGGTTGCGAGGTGAGAGTACACCTCTAAAAGCTCTTTTCTGTTTTGACAACGGCTTTTTACGACAGGCTATGATTTTCACACCCGATGGCACTCCTGTCCAAGGTAACAATGGCTATTTATCATTATTGTCGTAGTTTCCTACAAATATGCTACAGGAATAACTGGTGGATATGGAGGCGACCGTCGTGTAGAATACATCATCCCCGCTGAGGCCAGGAAGAAAGGGTTTCATGAGTTTTATATCGAGCAGACCTGCAACGGCATGTTTGGTGTACCTCTTACCGGAGATACCATTGACCCTCCTGATCCAAATCGGTATTATAAAGTGTGTCTCGATCTCGTGATTTTTACCTTGTCTGACTTGTCTAGCTCGCCTCTGCTGATTTAGTAGCACCGAACCAACCAGCATGGCATCTCATGTGGGATTTCTTTACCTTAAAGCAACTCTCTGAAAGCTTGCCTGGGAATACCGTTCTGCAAAATAAAGCATTAGTAGTTGCCAATTCTATCATGAATATATTCGACAAAGGAGATGCGGACTCGATTCCTGCTGCACGGAAACTAGCGGAAGATGTGCTCGGTGAAGCATGGTTTGAGAAAGCAGATAAAGTGTACGAAGAAGGGGGTATAAAACCCAAGATTCATGCCATTGGTCATTGTCATATAGACACTGCATGGTGGGCATGGTTGATATCGAAGCTGCTAAGCTTTTCTAATATTTTTCCCAAGGCTGTGGCCGTATAGTTCCACTCAACAAAAAGTAGCAAGATCATGGTCTACCCAAGTATGTGTGCTATCTTATTTTGGCTCAGTTTGATTAATAGGTCTCTTTCCAGATTGACCTGATGGAACGGTATCCTGAACATCGCTTTGCATGCAGTTCTGCACAACAGTATAAATGGCTAGAACAGGTATGTATCATATAGCGTATCTTTGAACGATTGTCTTTACACCCCTTTTAGTTGTATCCTTTGTTGTTCGACCGAGTGAAGGAGAAGATCAAATCGGGACAGTTCCATCCCATTGGCGGGCAATGGTTGGAATCCGACGGGAACATGCCATCTGGAGAAGCTTTTGTGCGGCAATTTGTACTTGGTCAACGATATTTCCAGAGCCGGTTTGGCATGCGTTGTGGTACGTTTTCTCAGAGTGCGTTGATATTACATTACATCTAAACGAGCGAATGTTAGAGACTGCCTGGTTACCTGATTCTTTCGGTTTGAACGGAGCTTTACCCCAAGTTGGTTCAGTCTTCGTACTAAAATATAATATGCTGATACCTCTTAGCTTATTCGTGGAGCGGGAATGAAGTACTTCTTTACTCAGAAATTGTCCTGGTTAGAGTGCTTTTCTATGTTTTTGTTTGATACGCTCATTATCATATAGGAATAATATGTAACGCCATAACTATTGAACGGCCTCTTCGGACATTGATCTGTCTTTATTTAGCAATACTTTCCCTCATTCAACGTTTAACTGGGTAGGAATTGATGGCACACAAGTTTTATGCGTATGTATTTTTTCAAGTACTATTGTGTTAACATGTTTTGATGCTACACACAGCATATGACCCCAGTGGGTTCGTTATTTTGATTCCAATCATTGGTTTTAGTAGCTAACTTTTGGTAAGACACCTACACTGCTCAAGCAACAGTGGGAGATGTCATGAAGGGTATTTCAAACCATAAGGTACGGTGCCATTGTTTTGAACTGGATTTAACCGCATTCGACTCGTGTAAAGAATTTAGAGTCGTCAACAACTGCATTGCTTGTTTTCGGAAACGGGGATGGTGGGGGCGGACCCCTAGCTCCAATGCTTGAAAATGTTAGTCTTTACTGGATGAGTAACGTTGACAATCTAAGAGAAGTTTCAGCTTCGTCGTATCCGAGCCGCTGGCAATAACAACAGAGAACTCCCTGTGGTCAGTATGGGCGGCAGCGTCGAAAACTTCTTTTATGATTTAGAGAAAGACACGAAAGCCGGTCTTACTCTACCTACATGGTGCGTTTTAACTAAATATTACCCTGCTTATTGCTTATACTAAGCAGGATCGGCGAACTGTATCTTGAGGTATCTTCTTCACTCTTTGTTTCACTATGTTTTATCTGACGTTTGGCCAGTTCCATCGGGGTACTTACACTAGCCATGGTAAAAAAAGACGTGTCAGTACTTTTTATACCGCACCAGCTCAATGTTGTTTCAGGCTCCATAAAAAAAGGCAATAGAAAATCGGAAATTCTCCTACGAGAAGTCGAGGTAAGCAGAACCATTTCTTGCATCAGTTCTTTCTTTGACAGTCTCCTCTTGCACAGCATCTTGCAACTCTAGCTTCGCTATATAATAAGGAAAATTATTCTTATCCTCAGCAGCAAATCAATGATCTCTGGGAAAATGTTCTTCTCAATCAATGTAGGCGATACGTATCCGTTTGTTGATTTGTTACTGATTCGTTTGTAGTCCATGACGGTGAGACATAACTCAGTATCAATAATTTCATTTAATGAACTTAACTCTGATAGTGCTTCCTGGTTCTGCCATGTAAGTTCTTCGGTGTGGTATAAATCGACATTTTCTCATTTTTATAGTGGAATGGTATACGAGGACGCTGAAAGAATATACGCACACGTAAAGAAGGAAGCCCAGGAATTATTAGAAGACGCAAGTCAAAAATTGATGCCCAACTCGATCCCATTTTCTATGACCTACCCCTTACAAACATCTACTAACGGGAAGATAGTTGCATATAATACAACGCCTTTCCGTTATTTAGCAGTCATCGAAGTGCCACTGAATGGAGCTGCTGGAAATAGATTGAAGGCAGAGATCGTTCAAATAAACCGAAAAGGAAATAGCGGTTTAGTGCTCATCGATGCATCAAAACCCTGCAGTCCTGCTTTTTCGCGAGGCCTATTCGCTGATATGCCGTCTACATTCGGTATGTCATTTACCCGTAACACTGAGTTCTTTGATGTTCATGTATGTATACAGCCAAAGAAACATCTAAGGATGTCTTCGTCCTACAGAATTCACGACTTAAGCTGACGATTGCAGATGGGCGTATCACTAGTCTTCTTGATATCCAACAAAGGTACGCAGCCCTTGTTTGGTGGGCGTGTTCAGCCTTGACAATTAACAGCCGAGAACTTATTACCACCGATCAAACTGGAGGCTTGATCATATACAACGATAGACCAAATTATTGGGATGCATGGGGTAAGATGAATTAACAAGCCGAGTTTGATCCATTCTTACGTGTAGGCGTTCAGATGTTGAAATTCATCATTTGGAAACGCCTCATGTCTTGAAATTCACCGCCGTTTCTATTGCGGAGAAAGGACCGTTACGTGCATCCCTCATTGGGAACCTTACCTATGGAAGCAGTACAATCAAGGTTACTGTAAGTATTTGCAGCCTCATTTATCGATGTGATCTTAATTTGGCCGTCTCTTTAGATTTCCTTAGATGCTACAACTGGTAGGTGTTATGTCGATATATTTCATGCCGTCATTGTCCCATCGACTAATCTGTTCAAAAGCGACTCTTGATGCCAGGTCCAACTCGCTCCTTCGCTTTGATGCTGAAGTAGACTGGCATGAAAGGCATAAATTCTTGAAATGTAAGTCCTGTGAAGCATATATAACTTGTCTGATATTGTCACTAGTCGAGATTCCGGTGGATATCCGTAACGACAACGCGACTTATGAAGCACCTTTCGGCTATGTTCAACGCCCTACCCACAAGAACACTTCCATGGATATAGCGAAGTTCGAAGTTTGTGCCCATAAGGTAAGCCCCCTGGAATTTGTTGACACTTGCTCTCTAAGCTCTTCTAGTACGCCGATCTAAGTGAATATGGATACGGAGTCGCACTTTTATCAGAATCCAAATATGGTTTTGCCACGCGTGGCAATATCATGTCCATATCTCTACTACGGGCTGCGACGGCTCCCGACGCTGAACAAGATCAGGGTGAGAAGTGGTTCCCTATGACAATTTCTTTCCTTCTTTTCTGATATAAAATCAGGGAGGCATGAGTTTTCCTGGGCTGTTTATCCTCATAGGGGTCATTTCTTGGAGTCGGATGTTCCAATGGCAGCCTATATTTTCAATACTCCTTTACGTGGTATGAGTTATGTCCTAGGTCTTGTTAAACTTTTGACTTAGTTTTCATGCTAGTCCGTTTCATGATCGATGACAAAAAGAGAGGTAACCATTTACCTCAGACTCCTTTCTACGTGACCGGAGCAACCAATGTGGTATTGGACACTATCAAACGAGGCGATGATGATGACTTCCATGAAACAGACTTCAAGAGGGGTTCTTCCACTGTTATCCTGCGTTTATATGAAGCATTTGGCGGTCATGCAACCGCGAGAATTAATGTTGCAAGTTGGATTGATATCTCCAAGGCTACTATTACCAACTTGTTGGAGGACGATATAGAAGTTTTGGAGGTCAACAAGATGATCCCAGACTTGGCGTTGGAACAAATGTCATACATCGACGTCAATCTTCGTGCATTCCAAGTGCTCACTATAAAACTGGTTATCTCTTCGGCATCTTGGGACCTTGCTTGCCACTCGAGGTATGCACCTTTTGACATTGCAATACCTACATCTATCATATTCTAACTGAATATTCTCGCGACTTGGTTACAGGATCGGGGATTGGTTGGTTCTCTAGCTGTAACTTATGTTTATTTGTATATTAAATGAACAAGCTTCTTCCTACATGTGAAATAGCATTTGTTATGCCGGACACTCGTGTAGCATGGCTAGATGACTCTGGGGCGCTTTTCAAGTTAGTCACTACCTAGTAACACATTGTACCTTTCCAGACTTCTTCCTGACGACTGCGTCACCTGTGGCTGATATTAGTGCCCGATGGGTTATGTTAAGCACAGCATTATAATATCGACAAAGTTGGTTTATTTCCTTGATTACTAGTTTACCTGCTTCATCGTTTTAGCGAACACTTGTAATGACGCCTCCACTCGATTCACCCTTAGTTCCTTTACCACCACCACCACGATCTGCGATTAATGAACGAGTAGCTCAACCCGCCAACGATCCAAACGATTTATTTGACAGCCTTTTCACTCCTACGGGGGATGCGATATTCCAATCTCAGTCCCAACTGGCGCATGGAAAGGGGCGGGAAGCTCCCTCTCCATTGCATTCGGATTTTGGCGCCTTCGTTTCCGTTCCAACGCCAGAGGAGACTAATGAACATCCACTACTACTTGATTTCGATGACGATACCCCTCCAACCGCAGCCAAGCCAAAAAAGCCGAATTTCTTCGATCATATGACCGAAGGGGCCAGAAAGAACAACGAGCAGAATAAGAAACGAGTTGCAAATCAAATTTCGCAATATGAACAAGATTCGTTGCTGTGGCCCGAGTCAATTGGCCGCAAGACTGGTTCTCCTCCTTCCTTTATAAATCAACAGCAGTCTTCACCTCCCACTTCGCAATCTGATTACATGACACAATCGCACTCTTCGATTCCTTCACAAACCATGCCAGAACAGCCGCACACTTGGAAAGCATCGAATTCACGGAGTAATGATCGTTCGGATAGTCTATCGACTGCCACTTTACCTCGGAAATGGATGTCAAACCTTCTGAGCGCATCAGTCTCGTCTTTACCCTATACCGTCAAACATGGCACCGTCAAATCACCACCTAGACACCTCTCTGATTCACCACCTGTCACACATACTTCTCCATTCGCCTCCCACATATTCATCCCACCTTCAGGTGCCCCTGGATTTGCTGGGGACTATTCTTGGAATAAAAGTGGCTTTGTGTTCGACGAAAATGATGGTCACCTTCGTAGGTTGAAGCTAGAAGGTCGCAAAGAAAGCACGACTGCCGTGCTTAAATCAGAACTAGCGGAACAGGTGTCATTGTATTTTTCTCATCGCTCTGGTTTCCAACTGACTGGGATCTTACAGATACGATTCAATCTTCCTCCGCTACCCAGACTTGTGAAGTCATGGACCTTACTTTATAGCTCGGATCAACATGGTGTATCGCTGCAAACCCTCTACGCCCGATGTGCCTCTAAAATATCTAGTACTTTAGTGGTTATTCAAGATTCAGAAGATTGTGTATTCGGAATCTGGATGGGAGGGACCATTCACTCGTCATCCGGATACTATGGCACCGGCGATTCGTATGTCTCGTCACTATCTTCTTTGACATGACCCCCTAAGGGATACTTCTGTTTCAAAGGTTTCTGTGGACCAGTAGGGATCGAAAGAGTGTCCAAGCATTCAAATGGACGGGTAAAAACGACTACGTTGCACTTTGCGATAAAAACTTCATTTCGTTTGGCGGCGGGTGGGTTATTTCCCTTCCCTATACCTTCGTCACTCAACAAGACTCACAGGACTGGAAAGTATGGTCTTTATTTGAGTGAGAACCTCACAGATGGGTCATCGGCGCCCTGTCCTACTTTCAATAACCCTGTGTTATCCGGAAGCAGTGTTCATGATACTAGGGACGTGACCATAGACTTTGAATGTGTGGGCGTCGAGATCTGGGGTATCACTAATTAATAGCGAAGACGGCCATATCTAGTGCAGGCCAATTTATCGCTTTTTTCAGCCGCGGCCTTTGTTTTATAGGTGACTTTTCTGGCGTTGACAAATGTGGATGATAGTCTGGATTAACCAGAAGCATTAGTATTTAATAAACATACCACCCCAAAACGGCCACTCGCATCTTAGTTCTTTGTTCGGGATTAGAAATCGGGCCTTGTATTATTCTCCAAGGAGTTTACCGAAATGCACCATCATGGACGCTTACGCCTTCGCCATATATGACCATAAAGTCTGGCTACACAAATGTGCACCTTTTCGGCGATTTTAGTAGTCTAATTAAATTAGGCCGTTTCCGTACCTTCTAGAGAAAAGAACGTACGGCATGCTTGGCAAAAAGAGTTCGCAGTCAGTGATCGTCCGTTTGCGGCTGTCATGAGCCCCTCAAGCTCGCAGTTGATTTGATTATGCGTATGGCCCCCGAGGTCCGATATCCTGATTCTTTCAGGAGAAAAGTTGGCGTCCGGCGATCTCTCTATAGATAAACAAGATTTAGGAGTTGAAGTTAACCATTATTACTATTCAGTTTGGGAGGCAATTCTAACCCGGTTGGCAACGTTTATTGACGGCGGGTAATTTTGGTCATTAAGGTACGCAACCGGTGACTACTACTTAATGACTGAGGACAAGGAACAAATGTTAAGTCGAAGATATATATATTCGGCAGTGGGCACCTTACTTCTTATGTTAACTTTGATACGCCTGTACTCGAAAGAAAGATTAGCATCGCCTACGATCCTATTCTTCCCGAAAAGTATTAGAGATTCAGAGAAATCGGCGGTTGATGAACCTTCGAAAATGATAATTATTCTTCAAAAACCCTTGCATTCCAAGCTATTAACATAAGCTGGAAGGAATTCATATGTGCGAGAGCCACAGGTTAATAAAGATCTCGAGCTCCCCGTCGATACCGTCAGGCTGGCTACTTTGGTATGAATGCTCTGCTAAGACTTGGTGTTATTATACCCGGTGGCTCAGTTTGCACGCAAGTAATTTTTTGAAGAAGTGCCTCTTAGCGCGGTTAATCATAGGCATTCAAGTGTGGCAACTGCAACTGCCAGTATTTGGTGAGCTGAGTCATGATTAAGCCGGTGTCCTAAATTGAAGCATCGATATCGTCGCGGAAATCCTTGAAGCTTGAATGCCGGTTTGATCGGCATTCTATATTTCTTCTTGTATCATTATGTTGTTAAGTGTAACAAAATTGCCCATGACATTATTGTTTGTCTCGATGAATGCAGTGCCGAACATGCCGAGAAAACAAAGTCACACAAGCCACTATCCAGCTTATCCAGCTTGCGTCACAGTACTCGTTAGCATGCTGCACGAGCTCTTGTCATGAGTCGCCGTTCGTCCCGTTCCTCAAGGTCAACAAGGTGGCACTCTATTCCAAAGCTTGCACAGGCAGATATCTCACTTGTGTACGCTGACTCAGTTCAAGTCAGCACGTCCCCCGGTGCTGCTGCAGCAACCTTACCACGACAGTCTAGCGCTTTCCAATCGAATGACGGCTTTTCTGACATGAACACTCTGGAAAATGATGGTATCCAAGATAACACCTTTTCTCGCCTTGTTTCTCGTTCCAGTAACAGTTTGCTCCCCAATTTGTATTCTAATAAACGGCGACAGAATTCAGCCGCAATTCCCCGGGTCGAACGGGTTATTCAACCTCCACATTCTGAAGCAGCAATGCCATCGAACCCTGATTGTTCCCCCCCGTCAAACTTGAATAACACGGAGAATCGTTCTATTGGGGTACCGGTTGCGAACCGCCTTCCCACAGATTCTGTGCCACTGTCCCTAGACTCCATATCTACACAGGTTTCTGGACTTGATAAACGAACTACTTCGGAATCATCTTTAAGCAGAAACATTTTTAACTCTAAGATGTTTCGTAAAAGTACCGAAACATGTGTTAGCGATTTGGCCAACAAGCTTTCTAGTTCTACCAAACCAGACTCCCCTGTCATTCTTCCTGCTGAGTCTGAACAATCTTCTGCTGCCAATTGTTTTAATCAAACAGATTGCTCCGAGAGCACTATGCCTGCCGGCCCTGTAGTACAATCTGACCACGACTTGAATCGCCCCCAAGACGACTCAACATATCCCACAGAAGTATCTGCTGCCTTGACTGGAAGTAATAATGCACAACGTAACGAAACTCGTAGTGACTCTTTGTCATATATACCCGGTTATCTATTTTCAAGACAAGTATTACCCCTGGGGCCAGAAAGGAAAGTCGAGTCTGAGGTTCGTACCGAGGAAATCCCATCTCGTAAGTATACAACCGTGTGTTTTCCAACCATGCGAAAGCCTACAAGTTCAATTTAGATTCAATATCTCACGATGAGAAAGAACATACGGCTCAAATACCTGAAGAAGAAATGCCAAATAGCACGCTTCCTAAATCCTTTTCGACCGAAAAACCGGCAGCTTTATCTCCTACCTGGTCAGATTATCTAAAGTTTCCGACCTCAATTGTACCCGGATTTCGATCGCCCAGTTCAGATGCAATAACTTCGCCCGTGTCATCCAAGCCACACGAATCTCATTCCGATATCGAACCGATATCCTCTGTGCCATCGACTGGCGATTCTTGGCTTACGCCTTGGATACGGTGGCGCTCAAATTATCCATCCAATTTAACCATAGAGCCTACTTCAGTCATTGTCAGTGCCGGAATAGAAGCTTCTCAAAGCAATGTCTCTCCAATTGGCGCAAGCCCGGAAACCAAGGCTGGCTGGCTGTCAGTTTTGGCATCTACCAGCGCTCGTTGGAGAGCGGTAAAAGAGCAAGGGGAAACCATGGAGGTTGTTATTGTTGATGAGGAGTCTCTTATCCAGACAGAACAGGTAATATCTAATGACACAGATAGCCAACTCAATCTACAGTCTCATATGCCGGACCAGAGCTCAGAGTCGACTGTTCCTAAAACACAACGTGATGCTTCTGCGACCCCTTCTGCGGTGTCTGCTACGTCCCAGCAACCAGATTGTTTAGTTCTCCCTACGTTCGAGGACACTTTCTGTCACCCTCCTAGATCAATTCCATTGCCCAAGGAGGTATCAACGCTACATCGCACTGTGAACTACGTTGCGAAAATGCTCTTCAATGAGGACTCGAAAGACAAGGGTAAAGGGAAAGAGAAAGATAGAGATCTTTTTGGTAAAGAATTACCCAAGGCGTGGAATGTATTGGGAGAAGACCCGGTGAAAATACTAGGCAAGATAAAACGTGTTGTTGTGGTAGGGATTCATGGGTGGTTTCCTGGTGCTTTCATTCGCCAAGTTCTTGGAGAGGTTAGCAATTTTCAATAACGTTCTTTTAATGATAGAGAGAACTAAGAACTGGCAAACAATAAGCCCACGGGGACGAGCGAGAAATTTGCCGCCATGTTAGAAAAGGCAGTATGCGAATATTTTGATGAGCATGGCGTAGTTTTGGAAAAGGTGACCAAAATCATTCTCCAGGGTGGAGGAACGGTAGCGCAACGCGTCGATAGGTTACTTTCTTCCAGGTAGTGTAGTGAAAAAGGACGGACATTGCTTACGTCATCACTAGTTTATTTCAAGAATACCTCAGCCATGAAGACTGGGTAAACGATCTTCAAACGTGAGTCACCTAATATTATTCGATATATATATATATATATATATAATTATTTGTTGTTCTAACGGGGGTAACACCAAAGTGCTGATGCTATCCTATTCGGAACACATTCTCAGGGCTCGATCGTAACTACACAGATTGTTGACCGTCTTATCGAGAAAGGACATATTCGAACGCCCAGTTCTTCTCTTCTTGCCTCTGTGTCGGCGCCGCAACTTGTCGGCATTCTCGCGTTATGTGGAATTCATAATGGTCCATTCTTGCATTTAAATAACAATTATCTTATGAATCCTTACATTCAAGTACGTTTTCATCTGCGCCTATTTAATCTTCTTTCGAAAATTAAGACATTTCGCAGTATTTCGAGTCAGCAGCGGCTCGTGAATTGTTTGATTTTCAGGTACATCTCAACTTGTTTATCTTGTCGGCTGTTCCCGCTGACCTTATTTTATACACAAGGATTCCGAATCGCCGGTCTCTAAGACCTATGTATCTGCATTGTCAAATTGCTTGCATCATGGAGTAGGTTTCTTTTCAAACAGAATTTGATTGGAAATCTGATAACGCGAAATCCGGTCTTCAGGTTAAGTTTACTTACATTGCCAGTTTAAATGACCAGGTTGTGCCGGTAAAATATATTTCTTCCCCTTTTTGTTATCAACCGAATATAATTCTAACGATCTATGTACTTTTAAGATCTATTCTGGAGCTTTTGTGACCGCGTGAGTGCTTCGTGAGATACACTTTTGCCCATTTTGAATGACAAATGCCCGGTATATCAACAGTACACATCCTTTGATTCTCCGTGCTCTGTACATCGATGGGGATGCATATCAGTATACCTTTCCCTCCTCTTTTCGCCGAGTTCATCGCTAATCAACAAACTTCAGTTCTACCGATGTTTTATCAAACCTTCTTATTTTGTTGTTCAAGATTCGAAATGCCGGGTTGAATGACAGTGGTCTTGTTGCGCACCTTTCTGAGGCTACTGCTGGTTCACTTACTGGAGTGGGACATTCGAAGGCGTATGAGGCGCCGGCATCTTACAGGTAATAGGAGTTCTTTTTTTTCCTATTTGTTTATTACGGGCATTGGAATAACCTACAACTTAGACTCGCCGTGCGCTTCCTGTTCGAAACTAGCGGAGTAATTGCTTCTGATCATGACCTCATAGTCGAACCATTCACAGCACGCGCCGCTCGTAATGATTATGAGGTGGGTTTTTCAGACTTTCTCTCCCGATTCACGGAACTTGGAATAGGTTCCTAATTATTTCGGGGTTATTCCTCCCACTCAACCACATTTTTTTTTTTGACAACCGCAGATACCTTGGGCTTTACGTGACCTAATTGCCAATCCCGATGTCTCTGCTTTATTTGCGTCCGAATTTTTTTCGTTGCGTACTGCTCTTGATGAGTGGCATCCACGGACAGCCGTGTTACGCGATATTCGCCGCAAGCTAGAACCCATTCGACGTTTAAACGCAGCGCGGCTTTGAGAATTTTTATTTTCATATCTGTCATCCACAGTTCTCGTGCCTTTATTCTTTTCTCCCGGGCAGATTAATTACATTTCGATGATATGTTGTAACATGACTCTCTCTCTCAGAAGGCCTTTACTTTCCATGTAGATTAGTGCGCGTGTTGTATCTTATACTCATTAGAACGGTACGAATAAGGCGCGTGATAATATATCCCAATCAGCTACAATTCCCGATTCCAGCCGACTTTCCCACAAAGATGTCAATGCCGGAAAAACGTGAATATTTGGGGTCTATACCCTCTGAGAACTATCTCCGTGGCTGTCGTGTGATGAATTTACCTATTATTCATTGTACCGATGGCAAATCGAAAACAAGTGGATAGCAAGCAATCTTAAGCACGACAGAAAAGCGTAGATGTGACTTTACATAGAAGCCGGGTCACACGAACAAAACTTTTTTTGGGGGGAATACAGCGTAACGCGGGTGCAGGTAGTATAATGAGGCCCCCCCCTGTGATATGGCCAGTAATATGGCCAGCCACCACCGCTTGACGCACCGTTTCTACGTTATCGATACTCTGCTCCACAGTCTCCCAGACTATTCACTAATCTCCGTGAATTTGACAAGGCAAGCACTTTTTGGATAGCGGCATTGTCTTCTGCCGTCAAACGAAAACCAAAGACACGACGGTTGTCCTATTTATATGGGGAAGAAGGTGTAGGCAGAAACGATTGATCAGCGACTCATTTTGATGACGGTGATGGATCAATAGATCATCCAGACTTACACTTGTGTGCTCCGAAACCCCTAGACGTGATCCTATACGACGGCGAAGCGAAGAGACTCAGTTTAGACAGGGAGCGAGGATAATAATAATAATAAAGAGGCAAAGAAGACTTGCCTACTAAGACTGCGGCAACAAACGGGTGATCTAGTACCCAACGAGTGGAAACTACGGCTATGCTGCGGCCATCGTGCCGGTCACCAATACTGCGCAAGGTGCGGAGAAGTTGTTGAAACAATGTCCAGTCCCCCCAGACGTTCAGGATGATGTCAAGATACTGTTTTAAGGTTGGTAAGAGAAATGAATGACGTGCCCAAAGAAATGGCAGCCTAGAATTCAATAATTGTTATCCAGATCGTCTACTGACCTTACGCTCGGAAGGTGTGAGTAACGCATATTCATCAGGAAGTTGCGCTCCAAGATACTTGTCAGACAAGAAACCGCCGCACTATTTTTTTTCCATAAAAAAATGTAAAATTAGAGTTAGTTAGTGCTTTTGAAAGGGATGGGAAAATTTTACCAGTGTACCATATGTTAATAGTTTGACCTAGAGAAGGGGGGTAGAAAGGGACGAGAAAAACGTGCAGCGTGAATATTATGACATAAACTTTCATGGAAGGTGGGGCTCGCCGGAGCGGATAGATGTATACATCAAATAAGAAAGAAAAAAAAGTGACACTTACATTGTATTTCTGGCAAACTTCAGCCATATTGTGCAAAGGACGGGTATCGATCAAGGAGAACTGTAAGTGTATTGATTACATTTGAAAAAGGACGATGGCCATCAAGGGCGTTCTAACCTGAACTTGGTTGCTGACAATAGCACCTGGACCAAGAATGGAACAAATCTCATCTGTACGGGCTGAATCGAAATTACACAAGCCCAAGGAGTTAATTAATTTATTGGGACCGGTTTGGAGGGCCTGCAGATAGCGCAAGGCGAGAATGTAAGTTCGTGAAGAATAATCGGACCAGTGGAGCTACATAACCATGTTGAAGGAAGAAAGTGAGAATAATAATTAAAAAAAATTGAAATGGTGAATTCATGCCTGTAACAAATCAATGGTTTGTGTGCCAGTTCGACTAAGTCGCTCTTGTACGGCCTCCCGAACGAGTTGCGGGGTGGGATCGGTCGGGCGAAATACACACCATTTGGTTGCACATATTACACGTGACCGTTGTTCTGGGGCGAGACCCGAACGGAAAGATCCCTGTTTGGTAAAAAGGACAGATGATCGAAATTTATGTGAATATTCCCCAAAAAAGTTGGTTGTATATAGCATACGAATATCTGTTCTGCGCTTCCATAGTGGTCGGCTAGAATGGAATGCGAACATCATGTTGAATAAGATTTTATCCGAAGTCGAAGAGACAGAGAGCCAAAACTAACCCTACGAGCGGACAAACTTATTAGCCTAACAAGAAACAGGAATGTGAATACAACAAAGCTTACCATGTCTGCGTAAAGATAGACAAGGTCAAAATCACTTTGCACGGTAAAGAAACAAAAATACCAAAAGCCACGAATCCGGCATCGACATGACGTCTCATTTCCTGTTTGATTTTGCTGACTGGTGCCGTTCCCCAAGCTATGTTAAAGATATATCTCTTTCAGTCAAGTAGCGAGCATAAGAACCGAGATTCCTCCCACACCTGGTGAAGAAAGTTGCCATAACCCATTGAACAGTCGAGGGACGGTAAGTGGGCCAAGTCTAACACTTTCGACGCCGTCACGGTCTGCCATTTTACAATATGGTTAGAATGAATGGAAACAGAACACAAAAACAAAGCACAAATCAAGTTGAATGTTTACAAAAAATACAAAATATTTCGGTCTCGATTAAAGGTGATTTTTATATGCCTTTTTGTTGATTTCGGCTTTTCAAATCGATGTGTTTATACTATACGTACGTTGTTGTGTAAATCTCGGTCCGGGTGCGGTATAGTAGTAATAACCACGTGGCATGACTAGCGGCGACTCTTGGGCCTGAAATCGAAAGACATGGCCGGCATTTATGAATCGAGATTGTGCTTACATAGTTTATTTTAAAGTAGTAACCCGGAAGTGTAATTATTTTTATTATTGTAATTATTTTTCTAATCCTACCAGAGTGTGAGAAATAGCCTGAAAATAGCCTACCTTTATTTCTGGTTTTATTTGGGAAAAAAAAAAATTAAAAACGAATTATGACACATTCTAGCATTAAAGCGACGACCGCTTAGTTGGTCTGAACTTATACATTCTGCGTCTTGACTTTTTTGTCTCCGTCGTTCTTCACAAGTATTTATTCTCCTGCTTTTTTCTGTGAAAAAATGTGTCGCGTTTTCAGTCCAAAACCAAAGCCAAAGCCAAAACTAAAACCAGCTTTGCCTACTCCATCTCATTACACTCCTCATGCCTGCTACCACTGCTGCTTATGACGCCTCGTGCGGGTCTGTTAAACATGTGTGCGTGGGCATATATTTTTCTTTCTTTCTGTCTATCCTCTGTCTGACATGTTCGTTCAAAGTAACCTCATGATAGACACTTTTATTGCTAATGCTCCCGCAACTGACTTACGAGCCGTCGTTCGTGCCTTATTGGCAACTTTGTACGTACATGAAATATTCATTTACTGCTTTTTTTTTTACCCCATATTCACTCTCTACCTTGAAGCCCCAATACTAGCGCTCCATTCCATCATGTTGCACGTAATCGACTGAAGCAAACAGCGGCCAAAACCAAAAACAACCTTCCATCGTCTTCATCCCTTTTTGCAAAAAGAAATGGGTCTGTCTACGTGCCCACCCAGCAATTCACCGAAGTCCTCAGTCGGGCCCGTATGTTATTCGGTGCCGGTATGTAATTTTATTGTATCCGGCTTCATTCATACCACGCACATCACACATTTCCTTTTCCTCATTATCGGACCGTATTCTGATACATATTTCATCAGGTCTGGGGGTTGATTCACTTCCCATTTTAACCTCTGTTATACGCGCCACCTTTCCTTTGCGATGGACCTCTTCCGATAATGACGCTTTACTACCTCACCTTGCAATTCTTGATTCAGATTTATCACAAGCCATACAGTCGTGCAGAGAAGAGCTTGCCAATGGCTTTATTGAAACAGAGAGCGAATATGATACTTTAAGGACATCGGTCGATGACCTGTATAGAAGCTTAGAAGATAGCAGACGTTATGTTGCCACATGGGGTGGAGAATTCTGTTTCGAAAGAGTTAGTTAATTTATCTTCATTCTTCTTCAGAAAGATGCGGTACTAATTGATAATCTATACTAAGGGGTACTTTGCCGTGGAGTACTGGAGGCGTACATTAACTTAAAAAGTCTCGGCAAGAGTATCAAGTTAAGAATGCAGCTTAGATAGGCATTCGATGGCTGACTTTTTTGCCAACCGAAGCGCAAAAGGGAGGGCAAAGTGTGGTGCCTCGGGAGCTATATTTATACCCCCAAAACAAATCATTATCTCTCATTACCTGTTGGAATTCTTAATTTATAAACCCCAGTGGGACACATCTAATAGATTCCTTTTTGTTTTTCGATGAATGCCGTTTACTCAAGCCAGCGTTAATCTCAATCAAACTCTTAAGTATGCGCCCGCCACGATATCATGCGTCATACAAGCCTGGCCGTTACTACAGACCAAAAAAGCAAGTTTTATTAGGTTTATTTAAAATATGATTTGAAATAGTTCGGAGATAACATTTTTGAATGTTGATCAGTCAGTGTGAGGTCGAGTTTGTCAGTCTCGTGGAAAATAGCCGTATCTAGTAGATTTTTGTTTGATTAATTTATAAATTTTTGTTGTTTAAGCGCTTCTTAGTCTCCTTTTGGAAATATGGCTAGAACATTATGGGATTTACCGTCTATCCAACTTGTCTTATGCAGTCGCGTTTAAAGTCCGGATCCGCCTAGTTGAGCATGAGAAACTAGAATTGCCTCCAGCTTTGCCGTCACTATACATCGGCCCTTTCACTGAACTAAATCATAAGTGTACTCTTAGCTTTTGTTATCCTTCCATTCATCATTGAATGTCACGCAGAATTCACTTTGTAAAAAAGAATGCCAAATGGATTGCCAGTGGAGAAATAGAATAGATGAAAAGATGGCTGGATATTTTATCCGGAAGATTACGGGTTAACTAGCTGCTCAGAGTAATATTATAGAAGCTACCCATAGAAAAATCTCCCACAGAAAACGCGTCTCAAGGGGTGAGGAAGAGGAAAGCGTTCCCTTGTCTGTGCGGTTTCCAAATTATAACATCATACACTCGCGTTGATATATTTTTTTTTTTCAAATTTCAGGAACCGAAGAGCTGAATGACACTCGGGTCGAAGCGAATCGAGACGCTCCAATATAATGAACCTAACTTGAAATTATGGCAGATAAATCTCCTGTCCGACAGACGGATATCAACGGCCATTTCAGATCCAATCATGTGTGGGATGAAGAACCGCTAGTACCTTCGTCACTTCTTTTTTCGCCAAACGACCTTACCATCCAGCCGTCCTTTTTTCTTTCCATGCTTTTTGAAATCTTTCAGCGCGTCCTGTCAATCATAATTGTTATCCGGTTGTTCCTTATGTTTAATTATCAGAACCTCCTGAGCTATCATTGTCAAACTGAGAAGGCAACGAGATCTTATCGAGGGGACAGCGGCCTCTATCTACCTAGTGGAGATATATGTATATGTTACTTGCTGCCATGGCAAATCATAATCATCATGTCATAGTTTAACCCTTAAGGGAAGGTCCACACACCTCTCAACTAGCAACGCGACCTCTCGGATCCGTAGTACCCCGCTAGTAGAGTATCACCGTTGAAAATCTCGTCCAGGTCCACGTTTTCAAAAACAAGGGAAAAAAGGTATCTAATTATGTGTCGGATTGCGCGAATATTTCGTATTTCGTAAACACACGTGTTAGCTTACCCTTCTATGCTAATAGTTCATCAAGTTCTTCTTCTCGGCAACTATTCGTTGTGAATAGAGTTACGAAGTGAGCGACTTGAAACCGCTTGAATAACACACAGACCCATAAATAAGTATACCGACAGTCGCATTTCACGTTAAATCTTCGGATATGGGTGCTTCTCGAAGCGAAATTCCTTGTGAATTGTTCATTTTTGACAGTAAGGTTCGGGATATACTTAGCACATATGTACAACACGGTCCAAAAGCAATCTTGCGCGCTTTCGAGGTATAGATATTCCTTACGTAAGCCTTTCTGTTGATGACGAAAGCAGCAATAACCTTGGCGGAGCCTAACTTCTCACTAAAAAGGTTCTTCTTAGAAAAAAACTATGTTACGTTTATCTAGGAGTTCTGTCCGTGTTTTCCGTGTTCATTTGCACCGCGGATTCGCCACAGCATCAGGCCCATACGACACTATCATCATTGGTGGAGGTACGTCTTACGCATCTTAGTTCACCAGAAGTTTCTTCTTGCCCTCTCAGGTCCTGGTGGCTACGTTGCCGCTATTAAGTCTGCGCAGTTAGGTTTACGGGTAAGTTGTTTTTCAGTGATTTTTTTTTGATATACGTCTTCTTTTTTTTTATGTGACGCGCATGCTGCAGACTGCCTGTATCGAAAAGCGTGGTTCGCTGGGTGGAACATGTTTAAACGTCGGATGTATACCGTCAAAGGCCATGTTAAACAATTCATACCTATATCACCAAACGCAGCATGACTTGAAAAATCGGGGTATAGAATGTATGTATTGATGTTTCTTTTACCCCTTAGATTGTTCGTTCCCTCATCATCCATGTGAATTAGGCTCAGGAGTCGAATTGAACTTGAGCAAAATGCTACAAGCTAAAGACACATCAGTTACTTCTTTAACCAAGGGCGTTGAAGGTTTATTCAAGAAAAACGGCGTTGAATATATCAAAGGCGCCGCTTCATTCGAGTCCGGCAGCCGTCTCTCGGTGGACTTATTGGAAGGGGGTCAATTAGAGGTAGAAGGAAAAAATATCATCATTGCTACGGGTTCAGAGGTCACACCGTTTCCCGGTATCGAGATTGATGAAGAACAAATAGTCAGCTCGACTGGTGCTTTATCGCTTAAACAAGTGCCTGAAAAGATGATTGTAATCGGCGGTGGCATTATCGGATTGGAGATGGGTAGTGTTTGGAGTCGATTGGGATCAGAAGTAACCGTTGTGGAATTTCTTCCTTATATCGGTGGGGCTGGATTGGATGAAGAACTTGGGTATATTTTTCTTTTTTTTCTTTCTTTCTTTCTTTGCTTCCTCTTCCAATTTTATTGATCGCTTTTCTCTCTCTTTCTCTGGCAGAAAGCAGTTTCAGAAGGTTTTGACAAAACAAGGCTTGAAATTCAAGACAGGAACTAAGGTGCTTTCCGCTGAGAAAACTAATGGCAAACTCCAGGTTCATGTGGAGTCCGCTAAAGGTGGTAATCAAGAGACGGTAAATGCCGATTCATAGTGTTTATCTGTTTTTTTTAAACTTTAAGAATTAACAGATTGAAGCGGATGTTTTATTGGTATCCATTGGACGTCGACCGTATACCAAAGGTCTCAATCTCGAAAAGATCGGCGTCGAGTTGGACAACAAGGGTCGCGTTATCATTGATGACCATTATAATACTTCTGTAAAAGGAGTCAAGGCCATTGGTGATGTAACGTTTGGGCCCATGCTTGCTCATAAAGCCGAAGAAGAAGGTAGTTAGATGATAGTATGCTGTTGAATTATTATGATCTGCTTACTGATTTTCTTCCACCAGGTATTGCCGCGTCCGAGATTCTCGCTTCAGGTCATGGACATGTTAACTATGGTGTTATTCCTTCCGTCATTTACACCCATCCCGAAGTTGCATGGGTCGGCCAGAATGAGCAAGAGCTAAAACAAGCAGGTGTGAAATACAAAGTCGGGAAATTCCCGTTCCTCGCAAACTCGCGTGCGAAGACAAATCAAGATACCGAAGGCTCGGTCAAGTTCCTTGCGGAAGCAGAAACTGATAGAATTTTGGGCGTTCACATTATGGGCCCTGGTGCTGGTGAGATGATCGCTAGCGCTGCGCTCGCTATGGAATACGGAGCTAGCTCCGAAGATGTGGCAAGAACATGCCATGCTCATGTAAAAGTTTCTTTTTATGCTTCTTTCTTGGGTAAAAGTTCTTATTCTTTTTCTTTCGTTTTTTTTTTTTTTTTCAACAACAGCCTACTTTATCCGAAGCGTTCAAGGAAGCCGCTATGGCTACTTGCGGAAAGCCAATTCATTTCTAAAGACTTATCCTCACTTTCCGACAATGATGTATATAATACACTGATGTAAAGGGCATATCAATACCCTCTCGATGATTTCCTTCTTATCTGATAAACATTACTGATCTTGACTATTGGTTTTAATACAAATTTCTATAGCAATGCTTCTCTGCGGTATTGACATTGAGTTTTCTTTATTTCAAAAAAGTTGTCTCAGGGAAAATAATAATTGACGACCTCTTTTTTAGAAAGAATGTTCGGATTTTATATATCATCGTGATTTGTTTTGTTTTTCGCAGTATTGAGAGCGTGAATGGAAGAACACTTAGTTTCCGGCTTCTACTGCGTGAAATGGTATATAACTTGTAGCGCAAATGCCGATCATGGATGGTCTGGAATAATTTCTCAAAGTGGAAGGAGCCAGGTCCATCGATGGGGTCCATTTGGCCCAAAACTGCCGAAGTAAGGACGATCAACGCTCTCATTATTATTACTATGATCGAATCACATGGCTCTCCCGGCCCCTATTAGACATATATGGATTGCTTTTTTGAGAAGAATTCCGTTACAAAAGGCTTTCTTACAAACTCGATTTCAAAAGATAAATGAGATAAACAGGGCAATCACCCAAGCACATGCAGTACTTACTACTTCCTTCGCTCCGTTTCACCGCGCAATGCAGCTAATGCTTCTTCTTGCAGCTGAATGGTTACGCTAATTAGGCGATGAATTGAGGGGGATGATGACTGCAGATTTCCGCGAGGTGATTGAAAGACTGTATATAATGTTTTGAAATAGATTAAGTGTTCTAAAAAATGCTTAAGCTTGCTGAACTAAGGGCGAAGATGGTAAGAATGTCCGGATCGAACAGCGATTATTTTTTGCGTGTGTATACAGTGTATCAGTGTTTTACGTGAACATCCAAGTCGTAGCACAGAATCACATGCAAGCTTCTGTCGCCGCATACCGTAACAGAAGTTATGTAATGCCGTGACCAGTAGCGCTCTCGGATTGTTATTTATCGTCTCTCTGTATGGATCCCGACATTATTCCAGCGTCGCCGCGAAGTGACCATGAAACACCGAAACACATAAACGACGGTCTTTTTTTTTTTTCTTCAAGCGGATACTTTTCGCATTAATTCCATTTGATCCTTCGTTTTGGGTACTTGAACGAGATCATGAGAAAGTGCATGCACTCTATGAAAAAGGGAAATAATCTGGTCATGGAGCAATGTTTAAGCCGTCAGTTGGCAGTCAGGCAGGGATGATGGGACTGCCCGTCTCACATAACTTGCAGCTACATCTGTACGTTATACAAGGCGATACATACTTATGTACTCAGACAGTTGTGCATTTCATTTTAAAGGATGTCAGAGTACGGCCGTTTCAAGGCCGTTTGTCAGAGTGTTTCGCTCAGTCAGTGAAACTCGAGAGGCGTTTCACCAGCTGTTTCACTGAAATCGAAACGGACAGCGAAACGGCCTTGAAACGGCCTACAAACTCTGACATCCCCTGACTGGCATCCCCCTAGTCGCACGGTGATGTCCAATATTATATATTTAATTATTCATCAATTGATGGACTTGAAATTTGATAACGCCGGATGAGATCATCATGCCCGTCTTTCTTACTTTAGAACTGAATTGGGGGGATGACCCCGAAGTACATAGTATGTACACTCCCTAGTACGGCCGACGAGCTTCTTTACATGTATAAGGTTTCTTCATCCTCATGTCTGTCAACAACGCTTACTTTAACCGTGTCGCTTGAAGTTATCAATGAGAGAGAGAAAAAAGCAGGATCGAGACGTCTTATCCGGATAAATGTAATACGGACTTATTATATCTACATAAAAGTATCCCGACACGGGCCCCTTTCCTCATTCGAAACAAACGTTGGCCGGGGGTGTTTTTTTTTCAGGGTCTGATATCTAAAAAAGGGGCGTGTGCGCGGGTATCAAAGCAAGACGGAAATGATCAGCACATACATACATATGTACATGGATACATACATACATGTTGACAAAACTCCGCGGTGAACTTTGCAGGAGCGAGGGAAGAACCGGAAAAGATTCAAGAGGCTTTTTTTGGATTAAAGTTGAGGAGGTTGCGCCACTTGACATACATACATATATAAATTTACTTGAAGCATACGTGTTCTAGAAGTGTTCTGGCTGCCGCGGCATCAGTGGGTCTGCAGGGACGCCTCCGACTGGTAGGGCAGTAACAAACTTCCAAAATAGAACAACTCGGTGGGACTGCTAAAGTCAATGTGCGAGTACCGGACGTTACTGGGATGGATCTGGCCAGACATTACCGATGGTCTGCAGCTGCAAATGGAGCCTCTGGGCAATCGGTAGTGAGGTACTACTAAATTAGGCTGTGGTAAGTGTTTGCGTATTGTGGTTTAACACAGAACTGTTCTATATTCTTTCTAAACACTGAGACCATGTATGTAGTTCTTGGAAATAAAATTTGATGGAAGAGATCAACCAATCAATCTACCGTGCGTGAAAGCCCCTGGCGGATCTGTGATATATACATAGCACCATAGATACATATCTGGAAGAAGGGAAGCAAACTGATCCGGGCTCTAAACAAGATGATAAGTGTGCCACAAAGTTACACCGCGACACCAGCTGATATCAGCACAGTGCCTTTCGGGCTTGACTGTGGCTGGCCTCCGACTCGGCCTACTTAACAACGACTGCCCGGGCACGCATCGTGCATCATGGATGATGATGGTCGGAAACTTCCAGTTAGGGAACGACGGTAATCAAGTGTGATTTCATTTGTGTTCAAGTACATACATATATGCGTGTCAGAAATGACAAAAAAGAGCTTTTTTTTCTTCTTTAATTATTCATTTGCTATAGATCTAGGTAGGTAGGGCGTAAGGTTTATTTTCCCGACCGTAACAACGGCAGCCAGCTTTGGTGAGTTCGTTCTCATGAAAGGACCGTGGTGTGGGTGCAGCGGTGACAAAGCTCATGGAGTTTTGAAAGACACGCTCAGTATGCATATATATGTACACGGTCAAATACAAATATGTAGAGAGAAATCGATTCGATTTCTACACTGTGGCTTAGGGTTACGCGACCCTGCAGGTATGTCTTGACGTGGTCGACGTGTGTCCGAGCTTCCCAGACGTCCTTCCATGTCCTGATTCCCCTCTCCCGGTCTTTCCCTCGTCAACCATCCGGATTTCACCGTTGCAGACATTTTGTGTTTATGTGTGTAATATGTATGTGTTCTCTTACACAGCCTCTTCGAATTTTTGAAAGTTGTATATCGGTGTAATGTGTAGTATTGGTTGCCTGAGTAATCAGATTCTATCATGTCAAATGTCGGGTAACTACTCTTCTTTTTATTTTCTGGTATGGTGAAAGGCGTCTATTTCACTTTTATGCGCATATATGCATGTACACGCATATACTAGCTAGTACACATGCACTCTTTGGGTGTTCAGACGGATTCATCAGCAGAGTAGTCTTTTGTAACGCGCGTTCATGTACATGTATAACGATAATTCAAAATCAGATAAGCCTGTAGAATTTGCAAGTTTCGACTGCGCAAAGTGCATACATCTATGCTTTTTTGACAGTAGAGCGCCCAACGAGATTAATTTCTGATAGGAGGAGGAGAAGACGAGAACGAAGTGTCTTGGGCGCCCGTTGCTAGGGGAGATGGGGGGGGAATGGAATAGGGAGGAGACAGAGGGGAGATAGCGGGGAGATAGTTGGCTTGACGAGAAGAAGGCTGGCAGCTTCTTCCTAGACTCTTCTATTAATCATTATATTCATCGGGCGTCGATGATCGATCATGTCTGACAGACAACGTTAATGAATGATTGTTGTTAGGCTACAGCTACACAATAATGAAACCATTTATCGAGAAAGAATCCCCAGTATGGCTATATGATACCCATATCCTGTCCAATCAAATCCATCGACGCTCCTCGTCATATTAGGGAATTGCGAGCTCGCATGCACACTGAAAAGAAAAAGATATGTTTCAGCATGTATTATCTTATAACATCTTCGTATGATCCATGTGCAGTGCCACTTGTTTATGGAAAACAATTCATTATTATTATGGTTCAACATACATGTATAATGATTTTCATAAAAATAGAAAGTACAAGTACTCGATAGATATAGGCGAATACATATATCAATAAAAGATGGAACTCGGGATGAGCAATTATAGCAAGTAATATGTGAGACGACCAAAAAAACAAAAACACAAAGTCCAACTTTCTTTTCTTAAAACTAAATGGGTGAGCGATAGCGAGAAATAACAAAAGCACAGCACAGCAAATAGCGGCATGACAATCAAAGCGACCGCAAGAAAAGAAACAAAAACGAAAACAAGAACAAAAACAAAAACAAATGCCATTATTTTCATCCCGCTTTGTTGCCTTAATCCTTTCCTTATTATTCTAAGCGACGACATTTCCTCAGTTTCCGTACGTCCATCGGGAGGACTCCATTAATAAGAAGGATTAAAAGTCTAGGATGCAAGCGAGGGGAGGGGTCGGGTGGCAGAAAAAAAACAACACATTCTTGGTTTTAGTTGTGAATGCCGAATGCAGGACTAGTTGAGACCTAATCCGAGCCCTAATACCAGGCCGGTCTCCAGCTCCTCTTCGTCCATAGTCCAAATCGAAGTCGAAGTAGGAGTAGGGGAACTTTGATGGTGGCCCGGCGTGAAAGTAAGAGATGATTGGCGACGAATGATCGCAGTGGGGGAAAGTCCAGATGAAAGCGTTGCTGCCGTTGCCAGTGATGGAGGAAGAGCAGGTATCCCCAAACCAATGCCAGGTACCACTGCTGCCATCGTGGTTGGAGCAAGAGCAAGATTCAAATTCGGCTTGGTATTGGTATTGGTATTGGTATTGCGTGCGACGACAAACGGGGAAAAGTATTCCATGTCTTTTTGCTCTCGTTCTTCTTCCTCAGTCAAGTAGGGTGGTGCAATGATGCCACGAGGATGAGAATGAATCGGAGGATTACGAGGAAGATGGGAATAGTGGTGGTGGTGATAGGGACGACGGCGGTAAGTGACGACGTCTAGCGCGTCAGAGTCGGTTTTTTGGGGAGAAGACAAAGGGACAGAAAGAATAGATGTAGATGTAGTAGACGGGGAAGAACGAGGACTATACACACTACCGGTGGTGGATGTGGACGTGGACGTAGATGAGTTGGAAGGTGCCGGCGACATTTGTACTTGCATTTGCATTGTTGTTGTTGGCTGAGCACAAATACCAAGTACTTGAGTTAGGACCGCCAGTCTCTCAGCTTGAACGGCGGGTGATACTCCATCTGCGTTTCCTTCAGCGTAAGGATAACATGTCTGGCACACTTTGCGTCTTCTCCAGTTCTGGAAGAGCAAGAGAGAGATGAGAGATTTTGAAGTGACGGTGAGACAAGCTTATTTACCAAGTATTCACATTTCCCGCAGACCCAGTCACCAGGTTGCTGTTCAATAGGACCTTTATTGCCTGTATTCAAAATGGGAGGGGGCTGAGCACCAGGTAAAGCGCCGAATTGGAAGGTAGGCCGGATTTGACGCTGCTCGGGGAAGGGCTCGTTGTCTGGCCAAAATATGATGCAAGGTGCCATTGGATCGCCCGAGATGTTTTGCACTTTACCGCCGACGGCTAAGGCTCGACCTGACGGTGTTAAAATGATGGGGAGCTTGGTACTGTTGCTGTTGCTGTTGCTATTATTGGGACTGAGGTTCAAGTTGCTGCTATTGTTGCTAGTAACCGATACAGAGGAGGAGGAAGGCGAAATCGTAGATGCCTGTGGAAGAAGATGACGTGGAGAGCTGCAAGCTATACAGAGCGTGTTCCGCATGAAATTATGGGCATTGCAGATACACCTGGAAGAAATACGAAAATTTGATAAGTAAAAAAGGTGATACTCTTTTTTTTTTAAAAAAAAAAAACAAAAAGCATACATCCAGTCGCCTTGTCGAAAGGCAACGTTACTATTATTGTTGCTGGGGGTGTTGTTGACAGTAGTAGTAAGATGTCGAGGTAGCGAGGGCGGGTTAGAAGAACAAGTGTAAAAATGTGTTCGGAGGTCGTTGACAGAATGGACTTGACGAAACGGGATGCTCTACATGAAAAGCAATGTCAGCATTGGATTCTGAAGAAGGCTGAGAGAGCCGAACACACATTCCGTCGAAGCTCTACCTTGCGCAATTTGATGGATGGCTCGAGGTCTGACTCGAGAGCTGTAGCAGCAGATAGCATGAATATACCTCCTGCGGCGGCAGCGTTGTTTCCCCCACTTGTCGTGCGCAATGCCATAAATGCCTGAAAAAAAAAAAAAACATTATTTTATTGAGCGGACAACGAGCATGACGAATTAAGGCCCGACCTGCTCGTGAGACTTGAACACGACCCATACTGACTCTTCCTCTCCAACGGGTCTTCCACCCCATTCCTCTCTCAATGTCCACAGTGACACGGCACTAGTCGTCAGCAAGAGTCCATTGTTGCTCAACAGCGACAATAGCAGCCCACTGCCAAATTCTCCTCGTGGTATATTGAACACTCTAATGACCCTTGAACGCGTCGACACGAAAAGTTCAAAGTGTGTTTTGGTGGTAGTGATGGTGGTGGTGGTGGTGGTAGTCGCGGTGGACGGTGCGGGGTACATGATCATTATCGTCGTCGTTAGGGGCATGCGAATACATATATATATATATACTGCATTTACCTGCGACTGCTAACTCTCTTTTCTCTCTCGAAAGTTACGACACATACAACAAAAAAACAACCTTAATTCATTTCTACTGTTTTCTTCTTTCCTTCCTTTTTTTTTCTTGCGCTTCGCTTCGCTTAATTTTCCATCTTCTCTCTCCTTCCCTCCCTATTTTGTGGAAACCAGCGAAAAAGTTCCTCGTGCTCCGTCTTCTCCGTCAGCACTTTACATACTCCGTCTTTCTACTTCTGTTTTAGACGCCCATCTGTCATCAGAAAGAGAAAAAAAAAGAAAGAGCAAAAAAAGACCGTTGAATCGAGATCGTTGTCATCTTCAAGTTTGAGTGGAAATAAGCAAGTGTAAAACCGCCCATGTACATAATAATAAATAAAAATATCACAATAATAATATTTCCGCTAATTCAATCGAATGGATAATGTCTCGAGTCAAAGTATATTTTTGCATGCGTACGTTGGAAAAAAAAAAAAGTCGGAGCAAGAAAAGAACTGTGCCGCGCGAGAGTTTCGGCTTGGAATGAATGCCGCCTCTCCTCTACTATGACATGTCTCTTGTACGGCCAGGTGTGTTGATATTTTATCCAATTGTCATGCTCTCAAATTCCCCTCTAATGTTCTTAGTTTAATAGAGCATTCTCTCAGAGCAGGTCACGTTCACTTTTTCTGTCCAATTCATTCCATACATCATCATGTAGGACATTAACAACTTCGGTCAGTAGATGTCTTTCATTTAGAGCTACTGCTACCTTTGGGTCTCATTCATTTTCCTAGAGGATATCAACATCTATTGATCGGACTCCGGTTAGGAATCCCTCATTGCACATCTTCACTCCGTCAAAAAGAAGAAATTTTTGGTCGTCCTCCACAAATTCCACAACAACTACTGCTGCCGTTACCACTAGCGCCCCTCCTGCTGTTCCTTCAGCTATTACTGAAGCTACGAATGTCGCAAATGTTTCATCTCCCAACGATCTTCTCACAGTGTTGGATACAACCACATTATTACCCCCAGCCACATCTCATTGCCTAGAATTCGGCACGCTAAAATCCCTTGGTCTTGCTTCATCTTTCACTCCCGTGGGTTGGATACAATCTTTATTAGAAGCTATCAACGTATCAACAGGTTTGCCGTGGTACACGACCATTATTCTCACCACCACCGTAGTCCGTCTAGTCGGAATCCCATTCACACTCCGTTCGACTCGTGCTTCAGCCAACATGATTCCTATCCGCTCCAAATACGAGGGACTGATGAATGATTTAAAAGTCGCTGCTCAAAGCGGTGATTCGATGAAACGGAATCTCACTGCTATTCAAATCCGTTCAATGCAGAAGGAACATGGTATCTCGCCATGGAATATGATGCAAGGTCCAGTCGTGCAGGTCGTTTCGTCCATTGCCGGGTTTATTGCCATCAAACGTCTTTGCGATCTCCCGCTTGAGCAGCTCCAAGCAGAAGGGATGGCTTGGATTCCTAGTTTAGCTGCTGCTGATCCTACATATTTGCTTCCTGTCTTGTCCGTCGTTGCTATGAATATTCAGATGCGCGTACGTTTGCTTCATATGTTTGTCCCTAAATCATTTTGTGATTAATGTTTTTCTTTTTTCTTTTTTCTTTTTACCTTGCAGCTCGGACGAGTCGATGTGTTGGCGTCAGGAAGCAAAGCTGCACTACACTTTGGCAACGTTTTTCCTCTCCTTTCTGTTGCCTCTTTAGCCGTTCTCTCTTTCCTACCTTCCGTGAGTTTATGCCGACTTCTCCTAGCTCACGTGTTTACCCTTTCTTTTTTTTTTTCGTTCAAGGGCATTCTATTGCACCTTCTAACGAACATAACTCTCATCTCAATTCAATCCGCCATTTTGCGTACCCCTGTCATTCGGACAAAACTAAAACTACCCCCGTTGCGTAAACCCGGTCCACGCGAAATACCAACCTACAGAGATACCATCAATGCTGTTAGGACATGGTTTTCTGAGAATAGGCAGCAGGCCGTGGAGGCTGCTGAGCGAAGAGCAAAAGAAAAGCAGGTTGTGTTTCCTGCCAAGTCGGATCCTTCGAGTAGCTTTGCACTCAAAGGAAAACGAAACATCAGGAGGAGATCGTAGTTTGGAATATAATACAATACAATACATAACCCCCCACTGTTTTCACAAAATTTAGTGTATAAGTTTGATTATTTAGTACTTAGACTACATAGTTTGGACATATCATCAGAAACGATATTGTTCCCGAAGACGGCATTGTGCTACACAAAACGTTTTTAAAAGTTCCACTGAACGTAATAATGAATCGGGATGCAAGCCACTTAAGTATTTCCCTCGTGGAGTTACAAAGATCGGGCACATTTAGTCAGGGATATTAGAAACAAAACAAAATCAATGCATTCTTAAAAACGGGACAAAAATGTCCGTTGAACGGCAAAAAGAGCTATGATTAATAATGACCAAAAAAACCAGAGGCAGAATAAAAAAAAAGCTACATGGACAAACACAATAGCCCTTCATTGTGATAAATGGATATCAGCAACGTACGTAAGCGTTCAGACACAAAATTACATCAGCATCCACCCAAATTCGTATCGTTGTGCGTTTCCGAGTGCCTTCCAAAAAATCTCAGCCTTCAAAAGCCTCGCATTTCTGTCGTTAAACGTCAAACGTTAGACGACGACCTCGCACTTCGTCTAACACCCAGTGGAAAAAGTGAATTGATCGCCGAAGATTTTCAATCGTTATCTCAATTTCCTTCGTGCGCCCGGACTCGGAGGAATTCTGTTTGACGCCTCCGACAATCAGCTGTCTTTTCGCGTCAATCCTCTCTCTTGCCCCCTCTCTCATTTTTTTTATCGATATCCGCATCGAACTCATCAATACATACTCTCGGTTTCTCCAATTCCTTTGTGCTCTCGTCCGCAACTTCACTAGCAGTAGAGGCTTTGGATTTGGTACTGGCACCGTGATCATCCATCCATCCATTTACGGCATTCATTTTCATTATGCTTATGAAACGATCACTGTGAGCCAAAAAAAAAAAGCGAAAGATAAAGGCCAAATTTCTCGCTTTCTCTTTTTTACCAGGAGCTTCTTTGTTACGCCAGATATATATTTTTGCTTCTTATCCTTTCAAGTTTCCGACTTGACTCGACGACTTGCGCTCATCGACTATACGCCCTCCCTTCTTTTTGGTTAAAGTCGCCTTTTTATTTCATTGCTTTTTCTGCGGGACTATATCTTATTTTATCGTTTCTACGAATTCCTACGACTTACATTATGTCTTCCACATCTCCTCCCGGTGATACACCCATACCCGCACCTTCATCATCCTCAGTATTAGCCGGCGATTCTTCCGACACCATGCCTGTCCTCCCGCCTCTCAGTCTATCCTTTCATTCGTCTGGCGGGTTAGGTCCAGGAGATGTACAGGGATCTTCATCACCTCCACCCAACGCCGACGACCACGCCTCTAATATTGGTCTTGACGCCGAACCAGGTCTAGTGAAATCGACTATGTCTTTCTCAGATGCATCTATCTCGCCTCCAGTTACTAATCCACATCCTACGCATTCTTCAAGCTCCCCATCTCCTACAATTCTTGACCTTCGTTCCATCCCAATTCCAGTCCCGGTAACGCCTGCCACGATTCATGGAACGAATTCACAGGTTATCCCAACCAGAACATTCATCATGGCGCCTTCAAAGTCAATAACATCTGATTTGGGAGCTGAACAGGAAAATAACGTGGATTCATCCAGAATTGACATTGATTCGTTACCTCCTGAAGTTACTAAAGCTGATCTTTTCATCGCTCGTAAGTTCTTATTACCTATGTTGGTCTTTACTTTCAAACACAACTTCCCATTCTAAATTCCAGCCGATGGTTCTTTTGTTCAAACGTCTTCTGCACTTGCAGCGCGAGAGCTTAAGAAATGCTACGACAAAATTTTGAGAGTAGGGCATCGCGATCAAGTTGTCCGATCCCCGTATGCCATTACTGCTGTTGAAGATGAATCAGGAGTGAAGGTGTTCCGAATTAGGTAGGTTTTTTTTCTTCTTTCTTGCGAAAATGGTTCCCTGGCTCATTTTGAAACTGCATATGAAGCCGACGAGACGACGACTCGGCGCCGCTTCCATCTGACCATTCAATATCACAGCCACAAGCCCAAAATCAGTCAATAACGACCGCAGCAACAACAAGCTCGCGTCGAAAAGCACGCCTTAGCGTGCAAGATTTTCTACCTTCCGGAATGTTCAAGCCTAGCAACAATGCTGCCGCTGTAGGAAGTACGAATTTGAATCAACCACAAAATGGTTCAAATATATCTTCTAGTCCGGTAACTAACTCGTCTCCATCATCTCCTCCGCCGGTTACGCGTCGCAAGCTGCGCAAGACGCGGTCCAATTCCGATCTCCATTCCCGTGTAACCCTGAGCCCGTCTAACTCAACAGACACTCATTCCCAAGCCCCCTCGCAACATCATGCTTCTCGTTATACGTATGGATATGACACTTACTCTGTTTATCCCGCATTTGAAATCCGTGACGAGCTAACAGCTGGAGCTGATGCCTTCAGCCAAGTTTTGGGATGGGCATCCGAGCTGGCTACAGATACTAGTGCAATTGCGTCGTCATCAAGGAGAAAAGGGAAGAGCATGAGTGGTGCGGTGAAGGGTCTTCCTATATTGATCGGGAACGCGGACGATAATCGCATTCCAGTCGATCCTCATGATGAGGTCGATCCGACATCGATATCCGCACCCGCGACACAGTCAACCGCCTCTTCTTCGCGGTCGCGGTCTTCATCCGCCGCTGGCCTCGCCTCTGTTCAAAATACGGCTACAAACTTTTCCCGTCGTCCCTCCGTGTCAACATCTGCAGCTCTGAGTAATGTTGGCGTCGCTAACAATGGTGTTATCAACAACTTGAATAATTCGTTCCATAATTACATCATCGGGGAGTCCTGGCGTATAGCTTCTCCTTTTGGTGAGAGTGTGAAATACACGACACCCTTACGTGTTTCGAATGGAAATTCGGGTCTAGATTCGGACCCCATTACTGTGGTTGAAAACTCGCTACCGCTGATGGAAGATTCTCTTTCCCAGCCGCCCCAGTTTCGAGAACTGAGAGAGATGCAGTCCTTTGAGTCCGGACTTACGGCCCGTATTGGGGATATCAGTATCGGGAATGGACAAGAACGCAGGACTGCGTCGTCCGAACCCGACACAGCGCTTGGAGCCGCT
Source organism: Dictyophora rubrovolvata (assembly GCA_029959195.1). Classification (NCBI taxonomy): domain Eukaryota; kingdom Fungi; phylum Basidiomycota; class Agaricomycetes; order Phallales; family Phallaceae; genus Dictyophora; species Dictyophora rubrovolvata. Next base: position 1,219,190 of record CP114127.1, on the reverse strand, counting down.
TCTTCAGAGCCCGACACCCCGAAATTTGCAAAAGAAGAGATGAAAAATCCCGTACATGTCTCTTTGGGTGATTGCTCCTTTCCATCCGATAGCAACTCATGGCTTCATTTCTCGACTCGGGTCTTCGATGTCATCCAGACGTATAAAGGTTTGCCGTTGCCTTCAGCGTTATCATCTGCGCCTCCTACAGGCGCAACAATAAAAATGACTGCGACTGAATCTCCTAATCCAAAGGATGACCCGCGATTTGTCATATGGGGAGAGCTCTATGGGGATAGTGGAGATGCGAGTGCGGCTAATAGAGACGACGCTTCGATGTCTGTTTCGATTTCAGGCGGTAGTCAGACAGAGTCTAACACACAGTCTTCACACACACATTCGACGTCATCGGCTGCGCCTCTTCCTCCTAGGAAAAGAAGCAATGCGCGCCAACCCGACTCCCTTCCCTCTACAAATCCCGAGGCAGCTCCCCGAACTGTTATAATTGCCGCCACTGTTGAACGATGGATAGCTCAGCTCACGTCCGAATTAGATTACGACGAGTTGCTCAATTTTTTGCTTACCTACCGTACCTATATCACGCCTGTAGACCTTTGTCATCTCCTTATATGTCGGTTTCATTGGGCTCTCGAAAAACCTACCTCAAAGCAGGATGAAATGGTTCGGCGGATTATTCGTGTCAGGACGTTTATTGCTATTCGTTATTGGCTTTTGACGTTCTTCCGGGAAGATTTTTTGCCAAATTCCGCCCTATGTGCCTTGTTCACTGCGTGGCTAAATTCCCTTTTTAGGGATTTAAGTACGAGAGGTGACGGCGGCGGGGATGCTTTGGTATGCGGTTGTTTACTAGTTGTTTGCTGTTTCACATCCCTGACTCGTCTTTGATACCCTTTTTAGAGTATCGTTCGAAAGCTGAAAAAGGTGGTTCGAGAATGTAAAGCAGCGCATGCAAGGCGGGGGACTGACGCTGTCGCCAGCTCTTCTGATTTAAACACAGATGATTCCGATGTTGATCTTGATTTTTCAAGCGTCCACTATGTCCGTGGACCTTCCCATAGCAGTGAGTCGGGAGTGGAAACGATATCCAGCTCTACGGGTATTGACGTTGGAATTTCGTTTGACGGAGCGGCTAAGTTTGGTGTCTACCCCACATTAAGCGCGAAGACCGGTCCTGCGACATTCACTGCTCTTACAACCGCGCATGTTCCGTTCACGTCGCCAGACACTTTATTGCTTTCCCAGCCTCTCTCAAAGACGATTCTTGATCACGTTAAATCACCCAAACCAGGAATCGATGCACCTCTTGCGCAAGCTGCAGGAATAGGAACATTGCCCTTACCTTCTCGATCCGGGGCGCCGTATCACAGTAGTGCTATATCCCGTGCTTTCGTGAACACTATTGGAAGGTTGGGACGGTGGAAGCGGGTTTTAAATGTTAGATCTTCAGCTGCCGTTGGAGGAAGTTCATATGCAGCCAATATGGCTATCGGATATATACCCCAGATTGAAGTCAGGAATCTAAGTCCGGAATCTCTATCTAATCCTTTTCCAGCAGAATCAAGTTTTGGTTCTGCTTCTGGGATCACTCGTGACCCCAGGGTTGGGACCGGAAAAGAGGTGGGAAATCCTGCGGAAGAGCTATTGCACGTTAAAGGCGGTGTAGAAGAGTATCTGAAGATGCTTAAGCTTGGTCCAGCTAATTCCGAAGCTGAGCGCAATGCATCCAGCACCATTGCATTATCCAAGGAAGGTATACTAGCACCAGAACAGAGCGACGCTGAAGGACTTGGTGGTGTCTTTATGTCAATTAATAATGACTCTACGGATGATAGCCGCGAGGATGGCGATGACCACCCTTACCCGCCTCGTCCTCCCGGACTTGATATCCCTTCTTTCAGCGTCATCTCAACTACTGGATCTTTTTCGAGCAGTGCGCGTTCTGTGATGGATTCCAACCCTGTACCCCCGGCTCTCGACGACCAGCTTGGGATGGATAAACAGATTACTGTTGAAAATATGGCCAATCCCGTCCCTACGTCTGCGTTTTCGTGTTCTGGTTCAGAGCAAGGCGAGTCTCATGAAGACGGGCGAGAGGTAGCGGGGTCAACCTACGAGGCTCCCGTTCAGGGAGCTAGTGACATTCATCTAAAGGAAGGATGGACTCCTGACGCTGTCTCATTGGATGATTACGACTTGTCGACTTCCGAATCTGACCTATCTAGCGTCGATGGTCAGAATCGAGCTGGGGAAGATGTTGGGGTTGGAGTTGGTATCCGCAAAGGAAAAACGGCACGTCGACTTCCCCTTCGACGTGAATTCCAGTTCGTGCGTGGTTCAGGCGGGAGCGTGTCATCCTTAGGAATACGATCCAGATCATCCTTTGTTTTAAGTGTACGATCTAGATCGGGGTCTAGGGAACGCGAGAGCGAGAGAATTGATAGTGTCACTTCAGCTGCTACGCGCAAACGAAACAGAAATGACGGCTCTCCTACATCCTCCAGCCGTTCTTCTCACTCTTCTTCTTTGTCGTCGCAGCGAACTACTAGTCAAGCCGGTACAAGTCATGTTGAAGGGTATACTTCTCAATTTCAGCAGTGGCAAATTGAGCTCATTTCGGACGATGAGGAAGAAGCAGGGGACGCTGAAGCTGCCCTTCGACGGTTAGAAGGTCAAATTGACGTCGAAAGACAGAGAGAAAAGGATATGAAGGTTGGGCGATGGTTGAAAACTGCTCGAGCGAAAGCCCCCGATGGTATAGATTTCAGTGCCGAGGGGAGTAGAAGGCATGTTGGAGAGAGGAAATATAGTGTCAGTGCTGAAAGTGTTGGGAGTATGGAGAGTGGAACTAGTCTCAGCGTTGAGAGCGTTGGCTATAAGGATGAGGAAGGAGACTTTTCTGTTAACCTTAATCCTACCATGATTGTGGCGTCTACTTCTACGAACACTGAGCATGGACGTGGATCTAATGCCCAAGAACGAGATAGATCGGGAAGCGTAAGCTCCATGGCATCGATATCTTCGTCGAGCGGTTATGTCAAGTCTGGTGCAAGCGTCCCTACCAGCGCAGATGCTGCCTACATGCGGACCTCCACTACTACATCACATGCAGCTCGCCATCCTACTGTATTATCTTCCAAGAGAGCTGATGTGAACAGCAATTTAACTTTCAAACCATCTTCCGTCTCTAACGCTACCGCCGCTGCATTGGGCGTGACAGGAAATTCTTCTGCGTCGATCCCAATGCCAGGACATGCACCGCCTGCACCCCTTTCAAGTCCGGGTTCGACAGTGCCTTATGCGTACCGGTCTTTTATTCTCCTTCATCGTTCCGAATTATTGGCTCGACAATTCATGATTATCGAGGCTGATTTTTTCAAGAGAATTAAATTTGAGGAAATCATTTCACATCAATGGGGGCAGGCCATTGAAGATGTTAATGTGCGAGATTGGGTCTCGTTTGTGAAGGAAAGGGCAAGGTTGAAGAATGCAGGAGCAACGTTTGGGGGTGGTGGTGCTAGCGGCGGCGGCGGCTCAGACTCTAATGGCGAGACACATCCTCATTCGACGTCTATAATTCACACCGCTACGCATCCCAAATTAAGCTCCATCCTGGCATTGCGTGCAAGATTTGACCTTGTTGTGAATTTCGTTGCTTCGGAGGTTGTTTTGACACATCCAGTGGAAAGGGTGATCTTAATCGAGAAAATCATTCGTATTGCCTGGGTACGTGACCGATAACTGATTTCGACGTAGCAATGGTCTTACTGTTTTGACTGCGCAGAAAATGTATCTTCACAACAACTTCAATACCCTCGTCGCTATTGTCTCTGGTTTACAGACACGATGGGTGAACAAAGCCATGGGTAAAAAATGGAACAAAGTGGGCATGTGGGAACAGCGTATCTTTGAGGATCTGAAACGGTTCGCATCACGTGAAGGAGAGTTCAAGTACATCCGAAACGCGACGGCCGCGTTGATTGACCAGAGACCTTTGGGTTCAGGCGTAGAAGGTGGAACTATCAGCTCTCCGTCTGTTACTGGCAATTCTTTTGATAGAGACAAGGACAAAGAGCATTCTTCGTCGCAGGGGCACTCGCCCCAGCACCAGCAGCCGTTCTGTCTTCCCTTCCTGGGTGCTTACCTGGCGCAGCTGTATGCCTACGAGAAGCTACCGGATTTTATAGATCCGACTGCACCGACTGAGCCTGTCTTGATTGATATATCGACTGGGACATTATCGCCCCCTTCACATTCAGAGGTATTTTTCAATCTTCAACCCTTACCGGAGGATATAGCACTGGAGCCGTTGATTAATGTTCATAAACAACGGATGATCGCGGGTGTTATCAAGGCTTTCGTTGGCGCTCAGCATTTAGCTGCGTGCGTACCGTTTGGAGTCGATGTAAAATCATATCAGAGGTGCTTCAGGATCCGGTCGCTTGAGACAGAGGTTCTGCAATCGCTTCTTGGTCGGGAAGCAGGAGCAGGATGAAAAAGCATAATGAAGGATTTATGTAAATGATCGGCCCACGATCAAACATTTCTATTGCCACGCTTAGAGGCATAATTGTAGTGCGCTGAGAAGAGCGGGGTGAAGGGAGCTGTTCGCTGTACGTCCATTTGTGTTTTGGTCTGTTTTTAATTTCATGTTATGCTTGTTATTAAGTCTTGTTGTGCTTCTTCGCATTCAGGAGTTTGGGTCATTTTTTTCTCTCTTTGTTACGATTATTGATGCCAGTTCGGATGTCTTTTTCTTTTCTTTCTTCCTCGCATGCTAAAGTACATATAGTATATCTACCTGTTTGATACCTGTTTATAATTTGTTTCCATTAAACATGACACAAATAATATTAGTTTCGATACATTCCATTCGCACTTTTAGGATAACGCGCACATGAGAATATTGATCCTGTTGGCGGTGATGTTAAACTTGTCTGGTTGATAATTAATTAATGTACATGAACAATAAAGCCGTAGTACTTGGTGATTGAGGTGACACATGAAGCTTGAAGTTTGAAGTTTAAAGCTCAACGTTCAACAATTATGTAGGAATCATTTTCAAGGAGGGCCTTCCCAACGGTGTGACAATGTGACTACGGAACATAAGGGACTGCTGACAAATCTGAGCGCTGCGTGTTCGCGCTTGGTGACCCGGCTGGGTTTCGCAAAATGTCCTCCTCTTCCCTTCCACTTTCTTCAGGTCATGTCATTGAAGCACAGATTCTGCATACTACAACGACACGAACCTTACATGCTCACAACTTTTCAAAAACCTCCTCCCATGCCACATACGTTCTCACTGATATCCTTTCGCGTTACTTGGTATTGTTATCTGAGACGTGCGCAAGGTATGCTCAGCATGCAGGACGGACGGGTGTGACTGTTCGCGATGCTATTTCGGCCCTAAACGAAATTGGTGTTGATATGGAGGAGCTAAGAGAGTATGCGGAAGGCGAAGCAAAAGAGCTTGCACGATACACCGCTCAGACAGCAAAAAGGGCCGAGGAGTTGACCGAGTTAGAAGGTATAACTGGCATCTTCTGTTCTATCTCTTGCAATTCTGAATATCTGAAGCGATGATACGGGACGGTATTTTTCATGACTCGGCTAGTGATATACGTCTTGTGTACGCGCCGTTAGAAGACTATGACACTACTATTGACGATGACGACGATCATGACAATAGCGATGAAGAGAAAGAGGATCTACCTATCAAAATAGAAAATCACGCCGAACAAAGCTTGGGAAATAATGGTGTCGATTTCTCAGATCCAGCTGTCTCGATATCGATAGATTTGGAAACCGACTCTTCATCCACCCATCCTCGAAAACGTACACGATTGTCTGATTCTAATTCTAACTCGCACTTCTTTGATTATGTTCCGAGTTTTTTTCCTCGATTTCCCAATGGGATTAGCTCCTTTTCTTCTTCCTCGGCTGTTTCGGTAATTGGGGAATCGACACCTCCTTTGAAATCACTCCCGTCACCATCACCGCCGCCAGCTTTACCGCAAACTCATTCACCCGAAGCGGAAGGTCCTACAACTGAAACTTCACAGTTACAGAATGGAGTGAGAGTTCATTTACCAGTTCGACAACCCTCGCCGGCTCTTCCTACATTGGCGTCCGCTTCATCTTCGTATCTCGCCAGCATACCATACGAAAATTCCTCCCTCGCCAACACCCCGGAATGGCGTTTTCCAAAGCCTGCTTCGTCCATGCATCTCAATAACAGTGTACCTATGTCTACAATCCCGTCGCTATTATCCTCGTATTCCTATTTGCAGTCTTCTTCTCTTTCTGCCTCTGGTGCTTTGACGTCCAATCCACTGCATCACAGTCTCGCTATGATGATGGTAGGACTTTCATCCAGAGCTTATTCCCCAGCACCTACTATATTCGGAACAAGTAGCGTGAATACGTGTATCCCGCGTAGAGTCGCTTTTTTACCTGCCCATGCTGTTTCATTAGATAAGAATGGCAAACCCATCTTGAACTCTGCTGCTCCCCCGATCCCTACCACCCTTCCTCTTCCGCCACCCGAGTGGCATGCTCGCAGTGTAGCAAGTCCGGTTGCTTATGTTGAACCAACAACTATGCAAGGCAGTAGAATCCCCATTTTAGCCAGGAATATACTATCTGTTAGCCCCACTATATGTTATCTGGCCTTAAGGACTAACGTGATCCCCCCCCACAGCATCCGGTTTTAATGAAGGTTTCTCGATTGATCGCACCTCCTCCACTAGAAAGAAACAACCAGAAACTATTTTATGGACCGCCAGTATCTGCTCATTGGAACTTGGGAACGAATGGTAGTGGTGAACATAATAAGACGCTGAAAGGAAAGGAAAAGGGGGAGGAAGAAGAGGAAGTAGCTACTAGGGTCCTTGCTGACGCACACTTACTTGCCACGTGGGACTATGATCTTAAAGATTTTAGACAGGGTTTACCAATGGTTCGAAGGGGAAGTAAAGTCGTTGCCCATCATTCGGGACTGCAATATAGTGGCGCTAGTGGGAATGGTTCGTCAACAGCCGCAGCTGGACTATCAAAGAGAAAACGAAGTGAAAGCATATTCGGGTCGTAGAAACTTTTTATCGCTATCATATTGTTAGTCATTTTGCAAGATTTGGTTTTACGCGTGCATAACGGTATTGTAAAATAATGTTTCAGAAGCAGTTATAAAACAAAATTACCTAAGTTGGTTCAGCGTCGGCTGCCGTGGTTTAGTATTTATTTCATTGGCTGTGTATTTATGTCAGTCCAACGGCCGTCCATTATACTTTTTTGTTTTTGAAATAAAGAAGATACCGAAGACATGGGTTTGAGTCACAAACAGTAATCTGAATGAAGTACCAATAATATTACATAAAACTGTAGAACTCGCAGGTGTTGGCCTAAATATTAAGGTAGCAGCGTGCATACGACTTCTCTTCAAATGTTTTGGATGTACACTATTATTATTACTAGAGGAATATGTCGCAAATCTTCAGCCGAAATAGCCTTACAGGGAATCTACAGTATTTCTTGCGTCATTAGGGCCCCTCAAGAGGGTATATCCAAGTCCATATATCGTCAAACGACTGTCGGCGATATATACCCCAGGAGTTTTGTTAACGTACCTGATAAGCATAGAACGACGAAAATCTCAAGTCTGAACAAGCCGAGGATGTTTCTCAGACAATTTTGTTGTCCTCCCTCACTAAAAAAAGACCCCTCACCTGTATATTATATTAACCTAGTGCTAGTTCTGAGACAGCCTAATAGATTTATAAGATTACCAAAATACGAATACACCTTTGTCAAGAAAAAACATCTGTGGGAACAATGATCATCGAGTATTTCGCCGACCGAGTTCACTAAAAATGTGTTAAAACTACTATCATAACTAGAGAAACGTATACTGACTTAAAACAGGACTCTATGCACGATTTAAGTTCCCTATAGCTTACTACTAAACAGCTTTGTTCATCTCGCGAAACCAACATGATACGCTCTTCGCTCCCAGCATCCAGCTGATCAAGCGTATAAACCATCTGAGGTGTACAAGCGGGAAACTTTGCTCACCTTGTTCAAACACGCCAATACATGCGAGAGATTCATTACAGGATTTCCATTTTCATCCACTTGATGGAATACATAATCCCTGAATAATTGTATCACATAGCGATCACCGGTTTCTGACCAGCGGGGAGCGCAATTAAATCTACATTGATATTAGAATTTTAACACCTGAGAAACTCTGAGCGCCCAGAAGAGACTTACTCGGGACGTTCGTTAATAAATCCTAGTTTACATAGAAGGCGCACAATCCTCCCATTTTCCAACTCACGCGTCAGTTCTCCTTCCAGCCTATCCGTTTGCCTAATTTTGTTGGTTATTAACTATGGTCTGAAACGTAAAAAGAGTTAATGCGTACCATTCCAATGCTTCCATCTCAGGTACCAGGTGTTGTCCTATCATGTCGAACAATTGATTGATCGACTATGAAAACCCTAAGTTTACCATGCAAATACCGTCTTCGAGAAATTTACCTTATGTGCCGCTGGCTTTCCTAAAAGGAATATAATGGCAGCTTTTAAATCTGCTGAATAATTTCTCGTCACAGTTTCCAGCGATTTTGTCAAATTATTCCCCGCCATAAGATTATTACAACATAGAGCTAGAATCAAACGACCGAACTGCAATAAATCTTCTTGCTACTGACCGGTAAGTCAAATGATAACCAATGACACATCGATCACTCGCCTGCAGTAAATGTACATCTTGACGTGCGTCGTACGTCAAGATATCAACCAATCCGCAGCATCCCAGTCGAACTCTAAGTTACCATATCTGTCTGTCTAAAAATATCCAAAGCAAACAGAAACAAGACATACCGATTTTTCCCTGTTAGTAGAATTTTGGTTGAATCAACTAAACGTATTGCTAGACCTGCCACATGAGCAACTCGAATAGCGCTTCCAATTTGGGAAATGTAGCTCCATAGAACCGTTTCCGAAATAGAGGTAGATGTTTGGTTATTAGAAAGCATGCTACTGGGCCTTTGGGTTTGCAAGGAGAGCCTCAAGTGCGCATCGAAGAGAGTTACTGAACATGGATGATAATCATAAGATACAATTAATGCTAGACAAAAAAATGAATTTCATTATTACACTAATAAGAAAGCAGTTGTAATCGTACAGTTGTCTCCAAATGCCCGAGAGGTGAATGCCTCGTGCATTGAAACAATACTTGGATGTCGGATTTTCGACCAGACCTCGACCACATCAAAAGCGGCCTCATTTACTAATCTAAAATCTGGGAGGGGTTAATAGATAAATTAAGCACGAAATGGATGTATTACGCACTTTCAATACGTCGAAGCGCATAAGTTAATCCATCCATTGCGGAAATTGCTTTATATATCGATGAGGACCAGTTACCAAAATTAGGTCTACGCTCCTTTCCATTAGGTGTCGTGGGGGAATCGAGAGGAACAAGAGTATGGTAACCTTGTAGTTCGTCAGGTAGATTAACCATTTGTAAAGGAAGAATTGTCCTTGTAATCTCAGAGCGTTGTGTCAAATCTTGGCGAAGAGTATCCGACATGAAGAAGGAAGCGGAGGGGTTGTCCAATTTGGTGTTGGTGTTATATGCGTGAGGAGTGTAAAGATGATAATTTAACTAGGAAAACTACCATTGAGAAGAGTGAAAGTGCTCTATGATGCGTACGTACTGGTTGCCGAACAAATCCATTCACAGAGGGTGAGTAATAACTATCCAGTCGAACGCCCATTCCCCCTCCGGCCATTGGTACTGATCCGTTGTTAATTACTGTATCGCCGCCAATGTCATAATTGTTCTAACAATTACTTATGAGGGACAAAAACTACCGTAATGACAGACTTATACACACGAGCTGCATATTGTGCATCCCCTGGATGATTTGGTGGGGGCTGTCCTTCTCAACATTTAGATCGGAAAGGTCATAGGAATCATAAGGATCATAAACAGTTGTGGGAGAAACCCTAAAACACCCCTCAATTTACCGTAGGATTGCCGATTGGGAAGAAGACTCAACACAGTGTGACCCAAGGAACCACTAAAAATACCTTCGGTTGGGAGGGCGCCCTTGGGCACGAAGACAGGCGCATTTATATTTTGAGTTGTTTGCGCGACCCCCCCTTTTGAACGTTGATCACGCTGGAATGTGGACTCTATTTTCGCACTATAAAATTCAATAAAGCTAGAAAGCAAGGAAGATAAAGCATATACAACTCTGGTGAAGCGGACGTTCGTTCCGGTTCATTATTTTCAGGGACCTATTTGACAAAAGTCCACAAGCAGCACATCTCTTAGACAAAAAGAAGCTCACGGGCGGATGATAGAAGATGCAGCCGAGTCCTTCAAATTGGCACACACTGAGCTTCATTTAGGACGACAAAATCTCATTGTAGGGGAAAAAGAGCGATATACCCAAATTTTGTGATGTTACTGCATATTTTTGATTCTTAAAGCAGTTTTTGAGGGTTTAGGATGAGCTGAGGAAAACCAACAGACAAGGAAAACTTACGCAGTTGCCCTGACTGGATCTGAGCTGGAGAACCATCGGAACGAGGAGGTGCAATGATTTTGACGGCAGCTGAAGTTGGTCGTGAAAAGAAAGCAGCCATGTGCGATACAGAGTGCAGCTAATCGAGTCCTACAGCTCAGAGGTGTGTGCAATCGCTCGCTGAGCTCACTGGGGTCGCTGAGTGGACGATCACGTACTAATAATCGTTATTATCAAAGCTTTCTAGAGGCGCCTTCGGTAAATGCCGAAACCGGTTATTCTTTCATGACGTCAGTCACGTGCACATCTGTCACACATGTGTCACACTTTCACATTGAAAGCGTTTCCTTTCTGCCACACCGTCTGCTCTGTTGCATGGTACATAGTCATCTACGCGCAATGTCTCAACCGACGATCATTCCCGTAAGCTCAAACACAGACGAGCCTCCGTTCAAAAAGCAAAAGAAGTCAAAACCTAAGACCAGTAATGTCTCCTGCGTAATAAGCAGTTGGTAATAACTCATCAGAGGTATTCTATAGATGTGGTATACTCACAGCCAGCAGACACCGGTACCGGTCAGAATACCATGACCCAATTAGTATACGCTGTCAATTATTTGAAGGTAATATATTATTTTATCACATTTAGTTCGTCTGGGCTTTAAATATATTTATTGTTAAGAATCATGGAAATCCAATGCGGCTTCAAGAGCTAGCAATTGTCACTGACACATCTTTATTTTCCGATCCGATCCTTCTTGAAAAGTTCAAATCTCATGATCGCATTATTTATGATCCAAAAACAGACCTATATTCATATCGAGTACCGATCATTATCTCTAGGATTTGATTTGATTTTTGAACTAATTTACTCAGCATGATTATACTTTCACAACTAAGGCCGCCCTCTTAACTGAGATCCAGCGTCATACCCGTAACGGTGGCGGTCTTTCAGTTCGGTCTTTGAAGGAATCCTGGAAGGAAGCACCGCAGGCCATTGAGGAGCTGGAAAAGGAAGGCGAAGTTCTTGTCACAAGGACGGCGAAAGACGGACAGATGCGCCTTGTGTTTTGGAATGAAGTCAAGGCAACTGAGGAAGCTGGCGGCATGCCTGTAGAACAAGGTGTGTATTCATGACGTGATATGCCCATCGACACGTCTGTCCTAGAACTCTGTTCAAAATGTATAGAGTTCCAAGATCTTTGGAGATCATTGGTTGTTCCTGAGGATGCTGATCTTCTTAAGTCGCTAGCCTCCGGTCGGTCTTTCTATATTACCATTATGAATAAGTTGCTTACAATTACTATAGAGGGTCTGCAGGCAACAGCCTCAGAAACTGTTATACCTAAGCCACCCATAGGAAAGAAAAAAGGGAAGCGAGCAGCCATCCGCCAGCGGCAGACTCGCATTACGAATGTTCATCTAAAAGAAGACATCGATTTGACAAGGGATTACGTTGCTAATCCTGCATCTACAAAATAACTTATCTGCCTTTCCCACTTTGTATTCCTTTGCTTTCACTAAATTCATATACATTTGAAACCTGACATTATTATTATAGGAGACCGTGTATTGCTATGTAAACCGCTTCAGTTAAGGTGTTAAAATGGGTGGGTCTAACCGAAGATTTTATTGAACAGCTATGTTCTCATTCTCGGTTGCTATCATATTTGGACCCTTGCACTTTTAACTCGCTATGCCCATTTTTTTCCAACTTTGCATCAAAAGTTCCTTGGCGGTAGTAGCGCACGATACGTTCCAATAGAATTGAGGTCGATATACCCGGGGTTCTTCTAGTAGGTAAAAACTTGCCTATGTATATCTCGCCTTTAAATAAAGCTCTATAATCATAATTTTTTGAAATTCCTGACCTTGGGATTTCACATAAGCGTACACATCATCATGGTCCGCGCTAGCATATGGGGCCTCATCGTGTGCGACATAGTCAATTGCCCATTTGTCCAAGAAGGGCTGGTCTATCACCCACGGCGCTTCCTTAACAATCTCATCCGCCCAACGGCAATGTCGGACAGATTCACAACTGCAAAACAGTCGTTTGAGTCGAAACAACGAAAGTGAAATATCAAAGCTACTGACCGTTCCTCATGGTTCATCGCTGTATCTGACTTGTGCAAGCTGACTATTTCATCCGAGCATACACCTACCATCAGATGAACCGACGGAAAAGACAATTTGGCTTGACGTAACTGTAGCGCATGCCTTGACGAAATTGCGTAGAAATCAAAGTATTATTCAGAAGGAAGGAGTAAGAGCCTTACCCGAAATGGAACAGATCATATACACCTAGCTCATTTTGTCAACCTGAGGCCATATATCAGAGTAGGAAATTCAGAACGCTACCGTCAGCATAAATCCTTACGGGTCTCCCTACTGGTGGGGGGCTGATAGTGAAAGACCTGCCAGGATTGGATTCACGAATGATATTCCTAACCCAGGATTGAATCTCTTCCTCGGTCAAAGTGACTGTATTGAATGCAGTAATCTCAGAATTATTGATAATATCTCCAGGGGAGGTGGTCGTTGGAGTTGGTTCTGCAGTTCGGTGGTTAGCGGCACTTACTTCATCCTGATATTCATGTTGCGAAGTAGAGAGGGTGAGATTTGACATAAGGGTCATTTCGTTTGATGTACCAAGGACAGGGGATGCCAAAGGTGTACCAGAACTGGAGGGAAGGTCTCTCTCTTTTGCTACCGCAGTTGAGCTGGATTCTACGTCGCCGTCATACGTCGGAGAATCGACACCGTCATCAATATCCGAGGAAAGGATGGCGGTGATGCGAGATGCATGGTGCGTATGGGGGTGCACGTGTGACTGATAAACGTGAGGTTGGGTTCTCTTCATCTGGAACAGCTGTGCTCGACCGGCAGAGCCAGTAGGAACATTGGAACCAGAAGACACCGCTAGTGAGGATGGTGGTGCGTTTCCATGATGTGTTCTTGAAGGAGTTATTGACATCGTGGACCCACCGTCATCGGTGAGTGGATCATTGTCCTCTGATAACAACAACAAATCGATAACGGGGCAAGAAAGCTTATGGGGAGAAGACATTTACCTTCGCTTGCGTCGTAAGCCGGGGAGTCCAGATGTGTATGCTTCGTCAATGAAAAAGATCGTTTGCCGTGCAACATTTGAAGATAGATGGTGACGACGGGGAAGCAAAACGGAATGTGAGTATATGAATATCCGGCGGCGTGTCGGGATACGCTAGGATATTCAGACCCATGCTGTCATTTTTAAGTCTCCAAGCTCCAATTCATACGTTACACACAGCATCATAGACATTACCGAATAGTGCCTAGTACGTTTAGTACTGTCGGCATTTTAACTGGTACATCTACGTAAATAAATAATATTTATAATGGAGGGAAACGATAGGAAACGATGCCCAAAAGCTCTAATCAGCCCGCATCAAAGATCAAAGGATTCGTCAACGCTCCCGTATGAACGTATTATCAATAACAATGTACAACATGTTATACGGCCCTACGGTCTGTCATAACTCGTACAATACATCCAGTCCCGGCTATTTCTGTCAGCTAGGTATTGAAAAATGTCAGTTGTTATATGTCAGATAAAGAAAAGAAAAGGCTGTGTGCACTTTTTCATGCCATGTCAAAAGCACATTAGCAGAGACATCATTGGCCCCAGACATCGCCATGCCTTTGTATATGTACTTCATCAGAGTATCCTGCAAATCTGAATCCAGAGTCTTCACTATCGTCGGGATATCACTTGACTTGGTCGAATTAAGGATAGATAATAGGGATTGTAAAGTAATATTCTGAAATGAAAATCAGGGATGTCAATGTCGTTTGGACAGCACCGCATTACGACGTGCCTTTGCATCCTCAACATTGGGGCCATAAGGTGCACCATCTAATATGGTGAATAATGCGCCAGAAGTGTCACCTCTGTTAGCACAGAAAAAACGGTTCCGCATGTTTCTGACAATACGGCATCAGAACTCACTTGGACAAATGTGTTCTTACAGTAGCCTGTTTTTGCCTCGCATCGCTTAGGGCTTGGTGTGCATCTCGTGGATCAGACTCGTAAAGTTCTGAATCCAGCAACACATCCTCGTCATAAATATCGATATCGATCTTTCTGAAAGCTCGGTCTGCCATGAAGATCTAGTACGAATAGATTGTGTGTAGGGCAGAAGCAGAGACTGGATCGATTATGTAACTGAGATTTGTAATATACGTGTTATTCCCGCTCGACTAGGACTGCAGCTTAGCACTTTACATATACAACTCCAGAAAGGGCACTTTTGCCTCTTTTTTTTTGCCTTGTCTTTTTTTTTTCAAAAAAAAAAGGTATCTCCTTTGATGGCTAGTCTGCCTACAAAGCTGCCGCCTAGACGTCTACCAACGCTGACTATTTCGCCCAACGCACACTCTTTGAACAATGATTTCATAATTTCGCCTGATACTCCGGACGAATATTACACTCCGCTCAGCTCAACTAGCTCAGAGTCTATAACTTTCTCAGCATTTGCAGATGGCGATGAAAAACTCGCCCAGGACTTGGCTGTTCTGGAGAAGTTGCGGCGAAGTGTACATCTAAACCTACAGCTTCGTCCTATATCGTCTTCCTCACGACAGGGACAACGGTCACCGATTGTTGTTTCTCCAACTGTCTGTAGCCCTGTTGCGGTCAATCCATTCCGCGTCATTTATCCCGAATCCCTTGTCCGTAGATTATCATCTCCAAGGCGGCCGCTTCTCATTGACACTCGCAGCACCACTCTGTTCCATTCGTCCCGCATTTCGGAAAGTGTCAACATTATTATACCATCTCTCATGCTCAAACGCCAACGTAAGGCACCCGGTGGCGTTACTTCTGTTCATTCCCTGCGTAGCTTCGTCACTACCGAAGCCGGGAGGCGAATATGGGACGATTTGCTGTCAGAACAGGGTCCTTGGGACGGTGTCGTAATTATTTACGATGAGGACATGGATGATCGCGAACGTGACTCGGCGCTGTCTTGGAATTTACTTTCCCTAATTGATGGCATATTTCAAAGCACACCTAATGCGGTCATGTATCTGCATGGTGGTATTAATGCATTCCGTCGTATACCAAACTTCCGTTCATATCTTACCTCTGATGAAGAAGACAACTATGAGGACGATAACTATCATTTTTCCCCAATCGCTGCCATCGTTTCATCTTCCATTGTCAAACATTCCTCCCCTCTCTCTCAATCACCCAGATCCACCCCTTCCCCGCAAACCGAAGATAGTACTTCTCGTACACCACGAGTCGTTCCGTCAGTGACAAGCAGTTCTCCGGATTCGTCTCCGAAATCTGTCATGTTAGACGCGAACAATACCCCCAGCCAGTTTGCCATTTTTACGAAACCCTTTCTCGATACTGTTGTCACACACACTCCTCCTCCTGGGAAGCAACTACATCACCGCGCATCGCAACCTAACCTCCATGACGTTCCTTCATACAGCATCCGCAAAGCAAGTGTTCCAAACCTCCATCGGCTCGATACGTCTTTTGTTGGAAGACTCTCCATAAAGACTCAAAACCCTCCCCATGCAACAATATCTCGCATGCTCACTTTACCTGCTCCTTTGGAGGGATCATCCAAACAAGTATCCTCCCCTCGTTCTCCCTCATTTCTGAGTCTGAGTTTACGCGGTGACAACTCTTCCTTCACGTATCAGGACCAAGGTGCCGAAGAAGGCTCGTCACGGACGCCTGTTACCGCTTATTTTACTGCAACATCTGGCCCGCAAATTCTCCGTCCAACTTCGCCTATGACTGCTCGACCACTTCCAACATCACCGACATCCGAGGTGCCTACGTTTACGGTATCCTGCATTTTACCTAATTTTTTATTCTTGGGCTCCGAATTAATAACAAGAGAAAACGTCAAGGAGTTGCAGGATTTAGGCGTAAAGCGAATATTAAATCTCGCTGCCGAATGCGATCCTGATGATCATGGCTTAGATCTCAGAAACTCATTTGAGCGTTATATAAAAATTGCCATGCGAGATACAGTTGAAGAAGAAAACGTTAACCAAGGAGTGCGTGAAGTATGCGAATGTTTAGGTGAGTATTGTCCTCTGACGAGTTTAAATGTCTTAATTTTTCTTAGATGACGCTCGTCTTCACTCCTCCCCAACATATGTCCACTGCAAGGCTGGGAAATCGCGCTCAGTGACAGCTGTCATGGCCTATTTAATTCATGCCAATCACTGGACACTATCGCAGGCGTACGCTTTTGTTCTTGAACGACGTAAAGGCATTTCACCGAATATTGGATTTGTGTCTGAGTTGATGAATTTTGAAGAACAAGAACTGGGTGGAAAATCTGTTGGGGTTGTCCCAAAGACAGACGATGACGAAGGTCCCGGTGATGGACATGGTTATGGCACGAATTATGGCTATGGGCCTGGTGCGCGGCGTAATGCGCATATGCGGGAAAGCCTGCCTCCGGGTCTTACATCGACTCCCGATATAGGGTCAAATTCGACAGGGGCGAGTGACACTTTAGTTGCCCGGGTGGGCGATCAAGGTCAAGAGTTGGAGATCAAAGATAGCAGTGGGCGATATCGACATAAAAGAAGAGCACCTGTTGATGAGAATACCCTACAACCTTCCCGGCGAGTTAGTAAAGCTGGCTTGGAGAGCGGTGACTGGACTTGATATTTATTATCCTTCGCTTTCATTTTCCCTTTTGTTACTACTGAATTTTCTTATATTTCATATTTTTTTTTTAGCAGTTGGACGTTTCTAATTTCACTAAGCCGAAGTCCACGCTCTTCGCCTGAAGTTTAAGTACGACCTGCAAAACTCGTTTAGCCGCAAACGATTGCTCTGAAGCAGTCTACGCTGGCATCACTGAACTTAAACCCCAATTATACCTATCATGCTCACATGTCTGATGCGTGGTGCATGAGATCAGCGGGACCATATGTTCAACCGTCAACGGGGTATTTTCAAGGCAGTTGAGGATTTTCTTCTCACTACTGCTGTCGCTGTCGCGTGTCATAACTACAACATTCACTGGCTTGCTTGTTCGGACGTGGTTGGCTCATTTTGATTCACGCACGATCTCGGTTCTTCGTCACGTTTCTTGCTCCATCTTGTTCTTTTTTTCCAAGGGCACCATCTTGAAATATTAGCCGGCTAATTTTAGTGTAGGGCTTATAGGCGCGGAAATCAGACGTTCATGCGCTTCAAATGAGCAGCATAGACAACACGTGCATGCTCTTATTGGTTCAGTAGTTCATGTCCAGATGTCATGGTGAAAATAACATTGTCTTACCGCCAAAGAAGCAATTTTTCGTCGGCCCACAAGAGTAAGCTATTCCTATAGGTAGCCCAGTCATTGATATTCGTCTTTAAGGGGAAAGTTTCTCCTCTGATACCTTTGATATCTTTGATATCTCACTTCCGCGCTGATCGAAGCTCGAATAATCAAGTTATTGATTACCCATTCCTTAATGGTGGCTAATGCCCCCCTTCGTCAATGACAATACATATAAACGGCCACCAAAGGAAGCTCCAAGATGTGTGAAGTCTACTGTCTCGTCATGTTTTCCTTATCGACTTTCCTTCCTTGGACTTTGCCCGCCGCTGTCTTTGCGGCTCAAGTATGTGCCTCATCGGTGACTGGGATCGCATTTTCATGACTTGACTTCTATGTAGGTCCCAACCTTCAAAGCACCCTCTAGTGGTCCTTTGATTCCATCGCCAAACTTTGGACAGCCCAGCAATGGTACTCTTCCCAAAAGCGACGTTGTCCCTGGAAGAGTATTCGATCGCTTTCTCCAGGTAAGTCAGCAACAGAAGAAGCCTTGCAAAAAGGAGGAGTTTTTAAATTCGATCAGATTTGGTTCGAAAACACTGACTTTGCCACGACCAACAGCACTGTCAGTATCTCCATCTAATAGTGGTGCCTATGTAAAACTTACACTTGAAGGAAGTCTATTTTTCTCGATTTAGCAAAACAAGGGATTGTCCTTGATCAATATTTTGCTTTAACGCACCCCTCTGAACCCAACTATGTTGCTTCAGTTGGCGGCGATTTCTTCGGAATGCATGACGACGACCTTTATAACATTCCGAGCAAGTAAGTTATAACCTGGTCTTCTCTCTTGCTTAACTGTGCACAGATACTGATTAATTTAGTATATCAACGATTGTCGATTTGTTGGAGGATAAGAACATTTCGTGGGCCGAATATCAGGAGTCTATGCCAACAGATGGATTCCAAGGTTTCAAGTAAGCTATGAGGATTTTGTGGTAGAGTACTCATGTGGTTCACGTTCACTAGTTTCACACAACCAGACTATGTAGAACCCTCAGATCCCCCGTACACTTACTATGTACGTAAACACAACCCGTTGATTATCTTCGACTCCGTTGCCTCCATTCCTTCCCGAGCATCTCGGATCCGTAATTTCAATGGGTTTGCCGCTGACGTGAATGCATCTGCCATTCCACAATGGGCTTTCATAACTCCAAATCTGGTTGACGATGCTCATGACACAAATATTGACTATGGCGCGCAATGGATTCAATTCTGGCTCCTTCCTCTTCTCAATAACACGGCCTTTAATGACAACCGAACGGTGATTATGCTTACGTTCGACGAAAATGAGACGGATACGG